>VDFB02390190.1:0-184340 GCA_007258455.2 Sequoia sempervirens | reverse complement strand
ATGATTCATTAGAGATTGGAACCCCACACAAATAGAATGAATCCTCTTATTAGAAGGGCTAGTTGAAGTCAAGTAAATGGTGGGTCTCTTAGGCCTTTAAGGGGCTATGGAAACAATCACTAAATTCACATACTCCTTGAGATGGTTGTGATGAAGAATTTTGTTCAGGATATCTACAAATAGGATAAGATGCCTCTGGGAAATCATCCAGGGCATCATCTAGCATATCAAAATATTCCTTAGAAAAAGCACTATCATAAACACCAAAATATTGTAGAAAAATGTCTGACATGATTTATGGTTTCATGTTGGGTTCACCAAAATGTGAAGGAGGCGATCCACTACTCCCAAGTCCCAAGACAAAAAGGGTCTGAAGGGAGCAAATTTCCCTCAATCACCTCAATGATGTGAGCTCAAGTAATGAAGGATCAAGATGAAAAAGATTCCAGAAACTTGTTAAAAGAAGAGTTTCTAGAATGGTCACAAACAGATGACTTTAAGGACTGAAAGAGCATACTATAGATATTTCTAAGATAGGAGGATCTCTCTACCAAAGGACGTCAATGCAAGAGTAGGATAATAACACGATGTGTTGTCATCTCAAGGACGCGCTGACATCTCGTATGGATAGAGAACTAAATTTTTCATATAAAAATTAAGGAATCTACTAACTATTTGAGATTCAAGGTCTGTTTAATCTACTAATATAACAAAAAGTAGGAATGCAGATAAATGACAAAGAGAGAAAGATATCAAATCACAAGAGATATTACGCTTTAAAGCCTCCCGTGAAGCTCCACATGAACAATCTGCACACAAGGTGAACAAGGAAAAATATTGGGGTTGTTTTGGGGCTTACCTTAGTCAAACCCTCATTTTGGTGTTCCCACCTCCATTG
Organism: Sequoia sempervirens; assembly: GCA_007258455.2. Lineage (NCBI taxonomy): Eukaryota > Viridiplantae > Streptophyta > Pinopsida > Cupressales > Cupressaceae > Sequoia > Sequoia sempervirens. The sequence goes on along the minus strand of VDFB02390190.1, from coordinate 183,442 downwards.
ACAACCAGATAGATATAGAGAATAAAAGACACAAAGTGAAGTAGACACAAGAGTGATAAAAGAAAACCATGTGATGGAGGAGAACCCATATCACGAAATAGACACAAGTGTGATAAAAGAAAACCTCACTAGGGAGAACTTGTATCACGAAATATAGACACAATAGATTATGCTAGAAAATTGACAAGAAGACAAGAGAGCATTACCAACAGTTTGTGGCTCCCTCTTGGATTGATAGATGTGATGTTGAGAACTTGCAAGAGAGATTTGGCTATTGGTGAGACTTCAATTTGGTAGGGATTCATTGTAGAATAGTGGTGTAGAAGAGAAGAGCAAGAAGAAAGCAAGTTGGAGTGAATTAGAGTGAGAAGTATTGCAAATGAGAGTGAAAATGAGAGTTTTGTGAGGTTTCATGGGCAAGAAGAGTTGTTACACTCAAAATTCTACCATGATGACATGTGTCACAAGTAAATGCTTCCAAGATTCCTCATTTGAACTCGTAAAGTGTGGAGGTGCTAGCGCGTCGCACAGACTTCCACACATCATGCTAGCGTCCAAATCATAAATTTTCAAGAAATGAGGTGACAGACTATTGTCGCTTCATCATTGGTCATTATGGAGTTGAAATCATGAAATTATGACTCATAAGGTTCTTTTCATAAATGTGGCTAGGCATCATAAATTTAGGAGGCAAGTGTGTAAATGTGAAATTGCAATGAGGTGCAATTTTACGACATTACAAATGGTAAATATATGTGAATCGTGGAAAAGATTGGTGATGCATTCAACAAATTCTTCATTACTATCCTTATTGGTACTATTAATTTAAAAGGATTCTTGCATGCCTTTAATGGGTGGGAAATAAGGCTTAGTAGGAACAACACTAAGTAGTTAATACGCTAACCCAAGATTCTTGATATGGAAGGATTGTAGCTCATATTCTATAATGACAAGGTATTTAAGTTTACCCTTGATCTCCAAGATAATGCAAGAGGTGGGTAGAAATAAAGGATCAATGTATGAGGATGTCGATGATACAGTATTATTAGGATAATGTTGTGAAAGGTCATTGCTAATTTGTAAGAACTTGTAATACTAGAATATATTTTGATCAGCAAGGACACTCACTTCAATTCCATTAAGGGGGAAATTTATGCATTGATGGAAAATGGATGGAACAACTTGCATGGCATGGGTCCATGGGCGAACAAGAATGATGTTGTATGAGAGATCAAGGTCTAGAATTTGCCAAGTAGTTTCAATTGTAGCAAGTATGACCTAGATGTATAGCTTTATGGAGCCTTTGGATTCATGCTCAACTTCATAATATTATTTGATGGTAATATTTTTTTTGGGATTGACACCATAATTAGAATATCCCAAATGTTTTATTAGACTCAAGCTGCAAAGATTAATTCTTGATCTACCATATACTAGGGACACACTTGATTGTGGTTTTATGGATGTAGGCTTGAAGGTATAGCAAATGGTTATGATATTTGGCGATGGAAAGCATGTATTTAGCAGAAAAGGTGGGGTATTGTGGAGATGATAAGTTCCCTATCATGGCTTTAAATTGAGCATGATGAATGTCATTAGGGACCCAAGATTTATGGAGGTATTTCTCAAGAAGGTCCTTATGAATGGTGGATGTTTTAAGTAGCTCAAGAATAAATATTTGTACTAGAGTTTTTTTCAAGTGGTCAAGGATCTTATATTTGTTTATAGGTTTGGAGGAGGATGAAGCTCCTTGGATGGTGATTCAACCACATCAAGTAGTGACATCACAATTAGGCATTATGACAATTATAGTAGATACTTGGGAAGGACTTTGTTCAATATGAACAATGAAAAAATTATATGAGATTTTATTGTCATATAAGGCATTATGTTGTAGGATGCAGAAGTTGTACCATCATTATGTTGTGGGAAAGGTTGATTGTATATACCTAAGTGTTCATTAGGGTACTTTTGGCCTTAGATAGAAATTTCTTCTTGATAAATAAGATCTTGGATCAAGTTCTTAAGTCTCATGCAAGAGGATGTTTTATGACCATGACCCTATGGTAGTTACAAAATTAATGTTATTTGTACCAAGAGGGATTAGGCACATCTAGACCAAGAGGATTGATGGATGGAAATTGGATCATGGTGGATTGAACTAGATTTTGGAGGATGAATTTTATAGGCTCGCCAAAGGGAGTGTATTCTTTGCGAGTATATCTTTTTGGTTGACCCTTAGCGATAACCAAATTGTGTTGGGGAGCTAGATTATTTTGAGATAATGATGGTGGAGGTATTTGGATGTTTTGAACATGTTTGGTATCAATCACATGATCATTGATCATGTTTTTTTTTTATTCCAAAAACATGATTTTTCATTAGATTAATGATTGTTGTCTTTTCCTTTATAAATATCGGCTAGTCCTTTGGTTGTAAGTGTTTTTTCTATGGAAACTCATTTTTCTATGATTTTTTTTTAGGAGTGAGAACATTGCATTAGAATATGGAATCCCAATTCAATGTTTAAGTTCTTGAAAAAGATAATGATGATTTTCTTTTAGGTATGTGCCAGGCAAAGTGATAAGAAAGATGTCTCCATATTTGCAAGGATAAGGTGAATATTTCACCACTATTTTGTTTAGTGTTGCAAAGGTCCATCATGGTGATATCATGCTCTATGTTATAGGAGAAATGAGTGAAAAATTATCTGGCTAGCTCGAAAAGGGTTGTGATTATCCCATGAGGGAGGTGAGTGAACCAATCAAAGGCTTGTCCACCAAAGCTTCTAGGGAATAGTCTCAAGAGGTAAGCATCAAGATAAGAGACCTCTTGTAATACTATGTAGAATTATTTAAGGTGCTCCCTAGGGTATTCGTTTCCCTTGTTATTTTTTAATTCATTCATCTAAAAATTTTGGGGAAATGGGATCATGGTGATGGCCTAGTTAAAAGGATCAGGACATAGTTCTTGGAAGGTATAATATTTCTTTTGATGTCCTACTACCCCTTAAGGGTATCCTTGATTTTTTTAACTCTTGTGCCAAAGAACTTGTGAGATTGAGGGGTCGTGGTTGATAGTTGGATAAGGGAGGTTGTGAGGATGATATGTGTTGGTATTGATGAGAGGATAAAATTAGATTGGAAGTTTTTATTGGTTGATGAAATGGGATTTGAGGTTCGGAGGTGTTGGTAGGTGGATGAAATGGGGTTATAATAAATTGTATTTGAGCTTTGGAGATGATATAATGTGTTGGATGGGATATATGTTGAGATGTGAGAAGGGATGGAAATTTGACGTTGTGGGATGTGTGTTGAAATGTTTTTGGTGTGTGATGGGAGTTTGATATGCAAGTGGGATGTGGGATTGATGGTATGAAATGAAATGGGGAATTAGAAGAATATGGGAGATGTGAAAGGTCATGATAATTAGAAGAAGTTGGAAGATATGTACTATTATAATACATAGAATTTGGAGGTGTGTAAGGAGGTTTTTGGATTATTTGTGATACATCAAAATCAAGTGATAATTTTGCACCTTCATTAGCTAATATAAGGATGTATTAATTAGGATGATTCATGATGTATTTATACATTAATTCCATAGCTTTAGTATCTTGAGAAAAGTCCTCTAATGATGTGGGTGAATCTTGGTCACTTGAATCTTGATCATGTATGATGTAGGATGGAGATGGGAATGGATTCCCCATAGGAACTTGATGGACCACCTCTTTAAATAGATGATGATGTGAAATCTTGGGAGGCCATGTTTTTCTTTCTTCCTTGGGACCTTGTGATAAGAATCCAAGAGACCTAGGAATGATGGGATTGGATGAAAATGATTGGCATAGACCTTGGATTTGATTGGATTGAAAGGATAATGATGATGGATATAAAGGAGATAATGATGGATGGAAAGGGGATAAAGATGGATTAGAATGATAATTAAGGATAAAAATTGACCAAAATAAAGAGAACCAAGAGGTTTGAAATGATAAAATACCAATAGTGTCTCAAGTAAAATCTAGACCCTTTGATTGATAGAGATTGTTTTGCTTGCATTAGGCTTTGATAATAATCTAAGCAAGGCTTGGATAAAGGATGATTTTTTTTAGATAAGCTTGAATAATCACTTAAGAAAGGCTTGGATGGGGATTTTGATAGCTAACTGGGGGGAGCCAAGTTCTCAAGTTAGGGCAAACAAAATGATAAGGAGCTAACTCAATATACTACTTGAGATAGGCAAGTTCTCAACAATACACAAGCTAGTGGATAAAAAGGATTAGGATCTAGATTAGATTATTAAAAAGATTGGTTTTGATTAGGATATGATATGCATTAGGATTAGATGATGAGATAGGTAAAAGATGATAAGGATCATATTGGATTATAGGATCGGTCAATGATTACGGATAATGGATATGAGGGATAAGATAGGTGGATGATGATAGATGATAGATGGTGGATTGGATAGGCTATGAAAGAATAAGGATTGGATGGGAAGACAAGAAGGATAAATGATGGAAGAAATGATAATGATAAAATGATGACAAAGACTGGATGCTTTTTTATTGGTCTAAGGTCTATGGATGATGATAGTGATGACTAGGATATGATAATGGATGAAAATGATGAGATGAAGGAAATATGAGGGTTTTTGGATGGATATGATGGAAATGGTTGATGTTTTAGGTGAAATGATAGTTGAGGATGGGTCTCCCAAGTTAGGTTCAAGTTTTCAAAGGTCAAACTCATAGATTGAAGGCCTAAAGTGGTCAAATGGTGATGAAATGACACATGTGTAGGTTTAGGGAACAAAGGCACAACTTTGTGAAATAGAAGCATCTTTATGTGAAACAAAGGCATAGTTTCATAGAAAATTATGCAAAGGCACCTTGGGATGATGCATATGTGTTGAGGAATAAAACATAAGCATAATTTGATAGTTTGAGATGGTTTTTGATGATTTTGGCAAGAAATAATCAAACAAGAAGACACATTGACTTACTTGACTCTCAAGGTGATAAGGATAGATGGTTCACTGGTTTTTCACATGAAGACACACCAAGCATGATAGTACAATCCTATGTTTAGTCAAGTAGGTGTGTTGACTCAATATTGGCCAACCAACCAAAGGCTAATATATCAATATTGGTGTGAGGTACCTCTCTTTCAAGAGTTGGTTGTTGGAGATCTAGTGGTACAAGGGATCACCTTTTCTCGTTCCTTGGAGATCCTAAGATATTCCTCACAGAGCCTATAATTATTTAGGCATGATAATGTACCTTGTATCACATTAAGCAATGATTGAATGGTTTTAACAGATTATAAATACAAGGTTCTTATTGGATTTGTGAATAGCGATCTCATCTAATAGTGTCCAAGAGTGATCCCACAAAGTTGGTTTACAATTTCTAGGAGATTCTGATTTTTGCTAAAATCACATATTTTTAGAAAATATAATGATTTAAGCCTTAAAAATTTCCATTTAAATAATTTCAATTGAAGAGGGTTTTATCAAACTACCTTAGATCAAACCCCCTTGGATAGAACCCTGCTAGTTTTAAACCATACCTATAACGAAGTCTCCTTTACACTTATCAAAATGTTGATAAAAAACCACTTTTGATTTAACTTTTGGGGGATCAAACTAATTCATTTAAAATTTATTTATTTTTAGTATGTAGTCCTTATTATAAGCTTCCCAAAAAGTATAATTTTAAATAAATTTAATTTTATTATTATATTTATTTTTTATTTCTTGTGAATGTAGGTTTTTCACCGAAAATCAAGCTCTATGTTCTGCACATGTGGAAAAATAGAAGACTATCAAAAAAATTTGAAAAATATGAGTGCACTATATATTGAAGTCCTTGATCCAACAAAAAAATTGAATTTTAATACATACAAAAAAAAATTGTGTTATACGGTCCACCTATGTCTAAATTGTAATTGATTTGACTTCGAAACTTGATTAAGGAAAAAATATTCAATAAAACACTATGAAACCAATTGGAAGCACTAGATATCATAGTTACAAATCTAAAATCGAAAAAAATAGAATTTTATCCTTCATGGAAAAAATTTGTGTTATATTATGAGTGTCACTCCCTAAAAATGGTGTTTACTGAAAAAAACTAGTTTTCGAAGGAGATGGAAAAAGAAGTGCAATTTGATTCCAAAAAAATTGAAAAAAACATATTTAGAATCTATAGACAAAATGTCACAAATCACTAGTTTACATCATCTTCAAATTCCTCATGATTTAGCCACTATAGGTGCCCGAAAGTGAAGATTTCGTTAGAAAAAATCAGTTTAGTGTCCAATTTGGCCAAAAATTGTAAACCAATATTGTGGGATCACCCCCAGTATTAGGAGGTTCTCTCCTTATCTCATCACCAAACAAGTCTTAATGGATTGAGGGTCTTAAAAATTAAATTGAATGATGCTAGCCACACTCTGAGGTACAAATTTTGCTCCCTCCCCTTTGTATGCCCTACTAGAAAATGTGGTTGAGGTTATCCTTGAGGTGATCAAATCCACAAGCAAGCCTCCTAATGGGAAAGACTATATAAGGTTTTTTATCATTGAAGATATCATGAAGCACAAGGGGAGAGAATACACACAAAATAGTAATCCTTGTGAGAACAGTTAGAACACAAAATAAATGAAGATATGTGAGATTTATGATCTCCAAAATCACACTAAATGCAAGGAGAGAGCATACATCTACACACTCTTCCAAACATGACAAACAATATTTATTAACCCTCTAAGCTACTTTAGATGTCAATATTAGTGAGAAATAAAGCCTTGGACCAATGAATATGAATAAAACTATTAGTAATCTTGATGATAATGTTCTTTGGAATGCATTATATAACTGCAACACTTGTTATTTTCTCAAAAATGAAGGTTGTAAGCCAAAACAAACTCAAAAACCCTAGAAATTGAAAATTGAATCAGAAGCAAAAATTTACCAAAAAAGGCACCACTTTATATAATAGAGGCATAAATTTATGATGCACAAACACAAATATGTGAAACAGAGGCACCACTTTGCAAAATAAAGGCATAGTTTCACAAACATGGCCTCAAAATGAGCTTTGTGACCTAAAAAATCATGTTTTTCACCAATCCGGTTGGGAAACCTACAAGATAAGGCTATGGGACATTAGAAAACATATATATCTTTCCAAAATATGTTAGATCATATTATCAAAAGATGTAAATATGAATAAAAACCTAAATCTATTAGAAAATATGCAAGAAACCCTAGTTTGACAAAACCTTATAAACTTTAATTTTTGCAAGAAAACAATGAAACAACCTGCTAAAATAGAGTGTTAGAATGATGATATCCTAAAAATTAAGGCCTCAAAGGTTATTCAAGCCCTATATTAGGCCCTAAATGATTAAATCCAATGCACAAAACAAAAGTGCAGTTCTAAGTGACATAAGCAGAACTTCACAGAACAAAGGTGCCTTTTTGTGAAACAAAGGAACAAATCTATGCCACAAAGGAACATTTATATAGAACAAAGGTTCTACTTTACATTCTAGGACCTAAAAATTATTTCTACATCACACGAACTCACAAAAATTTCACCAAAAAAGGTTAAAAAGGGATGTGGGTCTCACCGACTATGCCAAAATAAAGACAAGGAAAAGATTGAAGGTAAACAAAATGGAAGATCAAGAAATACAAAGCACAATATCTTCACCTATAATCTTTTCTTCACTCCTTGATGAGCATAAATAAAAAGCACCCTCATTCCATTTGATTTTCTCTTTGTTGTTAATATGTGGATTGCTCAATGCTCTAACATAACCTTGATATGGTTGTAAGATAAAAGATCAAAATAGTAGCATGTAGGTATGATAGTAGATTTTAGATGTGAAAATGAAGGATGAGAGACTCTAGATATAGAGTGTTGAAGAGGCAAAATCAATGACTAGGAATGATTGATGATGGATGGCTAAGATTGAAGGAGGATAAGGGCTTGGATCAAAGATGTAGTCATGTGACAAGTGGCACACGAGGGATACGATTTAGGTTTAGGATTGGGATAAGGACACAAATATTTATGGGAATGGCTAGTATTAATACGTTTATATGAGATGAATAGATAAGATGAAAAGTTAATTTGATTTTTGGGAGATGCCTAGGTTCAATGAATTTAGATAAGGGGTTAGTTAGACATGAAGGATACACTTGTCACATGATGATAAATTTATATTATGATCCATGTGAACAATATAGAGGACTAGGATTAGATGGAAAAGAATAGAGGATAAAGGGGCATTAATTAAATACATAAAATATTTATTTAATTAATGGGAATATGAAGGGAAAATAATTAAATAATTGATAAATATTTATTTAATTAAAGGATTAGGGATAAATATGGAAAAGGATGGAACTAATTAAATAAATAATAAATATTTATTTAATTAATGGCTTAGGATAGGCTAAAATTAGGTGTGGTTGGCTAAGGTTAGATTTTAGATGTCTACACTTACATTTTTCTTATGCAAAGATTCTAATATATAGATTCACACATATGCATTGGTATGCCACTATATATATTCTTATATTTATATTTTTCTCTCTTATGTGTGTTTGTGCTCATGTACACATTCACCTATGCATGTTGGCTTGTATGCATTCTCCTTTGTTGGTATATTCTTGTTTGTTTTTTGGTTTGCATGTATAATTGGAGCAATTATTAGTTTTATATTCACCATTAAATGCATGTTTGTATCTAAATCAAATTTCTATATTTGTAGATATATATTTATTGATATAAATGTATATGCTCACATACACATTCATATATATATATATTAGTCTCAATCTTTTATTTATTCCTTTATTTTCATTTTTGCTTACTTATTTTTGGTTAGCATGTATATAGAACTATGTTATACATGATCTTGCTTAAATAGTGTACTCATTTTTAACCTGTATTTCATTTATATATATTACCCCCTTATTTTTGTGTTTTTCATTCTTTTACATACTATTTCATTAATAGGTACATTCCTATTTGTGCATTGTTTACTTGATTTTATGTTGTTATTCTTTATCTTTCCTTTTCATTCACTATTAGCATGTATATACATATTTATATATGTTCACACATACACATATATATATTTACTTCTCTTCATTTGTGCTAGCTTGCTTACAAGTTTTTAGTTTCCACTATATTTCTCTATTTCTTTGCTTTTTATAGGTTTTTCTTCTTTATAATTTTTAGGCCTTTATGAAGTTTGTGCATATATTATGCATTTACACATTTATACATATGCATACACCCAACACACATATATATTCACTCATATATGTTCTCCTTTATTATATTATTTTTATGTTATTATTTGTATATGTACACACAAACATTGTTGATGGGTGTTTTGACACATGTATCAACTTAAATAAAATACTAAGTATCTCACCTTTCCTAAAAGGAATCAAAACTCAAAATAGAAATGACTACCCTAAGGATTTGATAGTTAGGTCTTGTCTTGTTGCATAACTTATTTGTTCGTTGTGTTTTGTTGTTTCAACAAGGGGCTTATAAATATGGTACTATTGGAATCCTATAAAGTGGGTTAGATCTAAAAATTAAAATTTATATAAATTTTAACCTTGAGATTGATGTTCCTTGATCTAGAAATCTAAAAATACTTATGGTTGAAAATAATAATTTATTATCAAATATTCAATATGTCTCAATTCTTTTTTAATCTACATCTAAATTAACCATTGTTATAAAAGAATGTCAAAAGATAGGGTAGGAAAGAGATTAGGTTTCATAATATATTAAACTTGATTTTCTTATGCAAATGCCATGATGTATGAGTAGAATTATCTTAAATTAACTAATATTATTTAACCAAATAACTCAAAGAACCACAAGAATAGTGCAATCTTCAAAGGAGGTTTTTTAATTATAAAATAAATCTTCATTAACAACTCAATTACTGGTGTAGAACAATAAGACTTGTCCATAATGTGAATAAGAAAAGAGCGCTCAGCGACCACACAAGGCAACTTACAATCAACAACTCACTAGTGGTATAAACACAAGATTGATCAAATACTCATTCCTTCCATGCATACAACATAAAACATTCATCTAAATGATTGAAAACCATGAAGCATACTCTGCATAATTTTTTTAATTTATAATTTCCATTAGTATCAATAATTTCCAATCTTTTTACAATGAGAAATTGACTACTTTTTATAGAGGAAGGCACCAAACTCAATACAAAATTGGTTGACCAAGATTAATTTATAGTCAATGATACATATTTTACGACATTAAATATTTGGGAAAGATAACTTCTATCTTTGATCTACAACAACATCAAGATCCTACTCTAGAGACAAAATAGAAATTTGAAAATAAGTCGGCCTTATGAGAGTTTCCCTTTTAAAAACACAATTAACACTACACAATTTCCAAGGCATCAATGCCTCAATTTGAAAATTCAAGTTCAATTAAAAACATGAAAATTTTAATTTAATGAAGCTTTTTACTCTACCTTGTCACAATTAGAAACATCCTCTATTATGTATTTATCTTTTTCAACTTCTCCATGAGCATAGTGAGAGTTAGATTGAGTACATCCTAATTTGGTTCATCTAGAATTAAGTCTCTAAAGTATTTAGTTTCATATATTGAGTGATGAAATATAATTGGATTTTATTTTTCCAACATTCTTCTCAAATGTCTTCATGAAAACTTTGATCTTCATGTGCCAGTCCATCGAATCTACATTGAAGTTGTAAGGAGGAGCTTTCAATATAGTTGTTAAGGTATTCTTCAAATGGTCTTTCAAACTATTAACACTCACTTCATCTTCTAAATAGAAGTTATGTCATGTTAACATATCTAACACTAACTAAATATCACATTCAATTTCCAAGATTTCCTTCACATCAAGCAACATATTGACAACCTTTTTCTATAATATCATCTCTAAATTGAATATGGCTAGACTTGAGGAATGACTAATCAATTGATTTTTAATCTCGTATCTCCTATTTTAGCAATAATTTTAGATCCACGAAACAATTTTTTTTACTTTGGGAAAGTTTTATCAATTGATAACTCTCTTCCTCACATTCATCTATCATATTTTGCACTTTCTTCTTCATTCCTTGATTTTTTCCCTAGAGGTGACAACTTATTCAATTACCTTGCACCTATAATAATATAAATACCTTATCAAATTCTTTATGGCTTTAGAACACTTTTTTCTAAGTTTGAAAATTTATTTTGGGAAATGGTAACCAAAGGAATATTGATCCATTAATTGCTTGTAAAAGAGAAACTAATTGGTTAATATATGCATTTAGTTTGACAATTTTCTCCTTTAATTCTCTTTTCGTTTACTAATCCTTCTTCATTTAGGAGACAACTATGGACACAATTGATTGCAATTCTTGTATTTCATTTTCTCTTGTTGGATTGACTAAATTGATAATTATTTGATAATCTTCTAGACTTAGCCTCTTGTCATCTTTGTTCACCATTGGAGTAGTTATTTTAGCTATCCTAACTCATAAAGCATCCATTGTTATTGCACTTAGAGTTATAGGTTTATTTTTGTTCCTCGAAGCTTCAATCATCACCATAAAATTGGAGAGATATTTTGATACTAACTTGACAATAGGTTGTCTATTATGTATATTGACATCTAGCGATACTAGAACTAGTGAAGAAGTGTTCACTACTTGTGTTGGAGAAGTAGGTATTTGTGGTTGTTGATGTTGTTATAGGATATTCTATTGAATAGCTTCCAATTTCTCTTGCTCCTTTTCCATGTTATCCAAGAGTGCATCTCCTTTAGTAATTTCTTACTTCTAGTTAAAGGTTCATCTACTTGTACAACTAGGCTTTCTAGTTAAATATATTTTATTATTTCTTGTTGTTAAGACTAAGCTACATGGATTTCTTGATCCTTATTTCCTTTTTCTTTATATTATTAATCAATTTGGAGGCTTTCCTCATTTATTTCTACTACATCTTCTTATATTTTCTATTGACCTTAATTATCAACTAATTTATCTTGTTCATTTATTTTGGGTTGTTCCTCCTATTGATATGCCAGAGTTTGTTCCTCTTGTTCTTTTGATTGAATAGTAACTTCTTTCTTAGATTATTTTTCCTCCATCTCTTATATGAATTTATCAATATTAGAGAGTTATGGAAGAGATTTAGGAGGGGAGCACCTATGGGAGAATTTTGAGGTATAACAAGGTTGGTTGAACCTTTTTTACTGGGTATATCCATGAATAAAGGAATAGTAGGAGTAGGAGCTGGGAAAATAATTGGAGGATTTATTTGTGGGATAATGGTCCCAAAGGTTTGTATACGAGGAGGGGAAAAAATAGGAGTAGATAGTGGAGTGGTAGATTAACATACTAATATTGTTAATTATGTAGATATAAGAATGACTTGGGGAAAAACTTCTTGTATTAGTGGAATTTGTTGAATTTGAGGGAGGAAGGAATTATTTGTATTGAAGGAATGAGCTGAAAACATCAACTTTAAAGGGGTTGGTTCATTGGAAGTATTTGTGTCTTGATATTTCTTCTTCTTTATTTTTAATGGAACTACCTCCTCTTCTACCCCTTCATCTTCTTTAATGACTTCAAGATTATTTTTTGTATGCCTTCTTGGGTTCTTGTGTTACTATTATTTTCTTCCCTTTGTTTTTAAGCTTGGGAGGCTACAATATTTATTAAAGTTGCTCTTGTGCAACTAATTCATTGCCTTGAGTTGAAGAACCCTAATCTTTATCCTTCTTTTTTGCATTTTTAGGCTCTTCCTTTGTATAGGTCAATTTGAGAACCCTTTCTTTCAATTATTCCAACTTTCTTCCTCAGCTATGTCATGCTAAAATTTAAAAATTCTCTTGTTATTTCCTCTAGAGAGGTTAGTTCTCCCTTTGCTTAGTTCAATGGTGGAATAGGATGTTGGAAGACATTATCCTTCTCATAAGACTCTTGTAAAAAAACTCCATTTATGTAACAAATGTTCAAGGATTTCTACAATACCAAAAAAGATATTCTAAAAAGTTGCTAATATATAATATCTCATTTTTCTAAAATCATGATCACTACAATTTGCCTAAAAATCCTCTAGATGGGTTACACACTTCATTTGTGACCCAACATATTTTTCCATCTTCCTCCATGGAGCAAGTGATATCCTATTTGTATGAAAGTGTAGATTGTAAGGAAAGCTAAGGTGCGGAACTAACTCTCCTAACGTCAAAACCTCAGGGAAGAATCCAGAGGTGACTTTAAATTTTCAATTACAATCCAATTAAGATACACTTGAAAGAAATAACTGAAATAGAGAAATAAACATACACAGATGAACACCAGATTTACGTGGGAAAACCCTTACGGGAGAAAAATCCACCACACCAAGAACAACCTCTTTGTATTACAGTAATGGAAATTACATACAGAGATCAAACTTATCTTTCTGATGTCAATTTACAGCAGTAGATTCAAAAATGATCAACCTTGTACAGAACATCTCATTTACAAGACACTCTCAATTGAATTCACATTGATCACACACTGACCCGTTCACACCACTATTTTCTCAAAACCGATCATCATCTTCAATTCCTGAGTATATCCATGTCGCTCATGGTCTGTTGATCTTCCTCACAAAAATGGTCACAACAATCCAACTGCTAGCAGTTCCCATTATGCTTCTCTGATTAGTCAAAGACACACCACGAAAGACAGTCTTTCAATCAGTCAAAAAATGTTCAAACAATATTCGCATGTCGGTGAGACACTAACCGTGTCTCCCCAATGCTACAAGACTGATTACTGTCAATATCAGCCAGAGTCATCACCTTCAGGAAGAGGTTACACCGAGTTCAAAAGTTGTCGCTCAGACTCACCCTTGTCGCTAAGACATCATACTGATATCCATTGTAGAAGCATCGGCTAGACCATCGCTATCGGTGAGAGGTCATACCGAACACAAATACATCTTGTGAAGCTCTATCGCCAAGATTTCTATCGCCAAGAGTCTCATAGATCTTTATGTCATACCGATATTCATCGAGCAAAGCTGTCGGCGAGACAAGCCATATCGCTAAGACTTCATACCGACAATAAACACATGTAACGCTATCGGTAAGACTACCGCTATCAGTAAGACATCATATTAAACACAGAACAATTGGAGAGACTACTACTTTCGCCAAGAGGTCACACCGAAGCAATATACCCATCGGCGAGAGAAATTATCTAGCCAAGAGGTCATACTAATGTTCATACCCATCAGCGAGACTTACATCTGTCGCCAAGAGTTCTTACCGAGCCTCCATGCCTCTCCCCGATGACTCTGAGTGTAATGCTTTCAGTGAGACATATCTTGTCGGGATGAGTCATTCTGAATGATCAAGTCTCTCCCCAATGAATTTTGTCACCAAAAGTCTCCCCGATAACCATTTGACACCAAACCGTCGGCAAGAGATCTGCTTGGGCAAAATGAGATGGGAAACTCACAACAATGGAAATGTCACAACGATAACACCAATCGGCAAGACAGCAGCAATGTCTCAGTGACGAGCATTCCACAAGGTTACACATCTACTATTCAGCCAGATAGTAAGAATGTCACACAGACTTTGCTCTTACAGGAGTTTACATGCCAATAAGATTGAAGCACGTTTTCCAACAATCTCCCACTTGATGAAGATCTTACTAACACCTCCAGAGCACAACAAAACTACTAAAATTCATGGGCACTTAGGCCCATCGAATTGGCACACCACCTAAACTTGTCTATGCTCACTAGCTTCGTCAATGCATCTGCAACATTCTCCAAAGTATCCACTTTTTCTAAATAGACCTTTCCATCCTCCACCATATCTCGTACAAAATGATACTGTACATCTATATGTTTCATCCTGGCATGGAAAGTAGGATTCTTTGCCAAATAAATAGCACTCTGACTGTCACAGTAAATTGTTATTTTCCCTACATCAAACCCAATGTTAGAACAGAAACGTTTTAACTAGATTGCTTCTTTACAAGCGTGTGTTGCTGCCATGTATTCTGCCTCTATAGTGGAAAAAGTGACTACAGCCTGCCGTTTACTCATCCAACTAATTGCACCACCATTCAACATGAAAATATATCCACTTGTGGATCTTCTGCTGTCAATGTCCCCTGCCCAATCAGAATCCACATAGCCTCGAATGCTGAGAGTCCTCTATGATTCAACCAAGTTGCCATGGTAACACAATGCATATTTTGAAGTGCCCTTCATATCTCACTCTTCACAAAGATCCCAATGTGTCCTTCCAGATTAGCCATAAACCGACTAAGTTCCCACTACTTGGGAAATGTCTGGATTTGTACAAACCATTGCATACATTAGATCGCCAACCGCACTAACATAAGGCACATCGGTCATGTCCTCCATCTCAATAGGAGATTTTGGACTTCAATAGATAGCTTTGTTCCCTACAAACGAACAACTAGCTTTGCAAAACTCTCTAAAAAAGTCTTAATATACTTACTCGGACAACCAAAGTTTTCTACTATTCTTGTCCCTCGGTTATTTCCATTCCCTAATATACCTAGCTACACCAAGATATTTCATTTTGAACTTTGCAAACCTGAGACTTAAGATCTAAAATCATCAACTTACTATTGCCTATGAACAACATATCATCAACATAGAGAGCAATAATAAGAACTCGATCACTTTCAGCTTTGTAATACACACAATGATCAGATTTTGATCTTACAAATCCCAATGACAAAACAAAAGTGTCAAACTTCTAGTACCACATTCTAGGAGACTGCTTTAATCCATATAGAGATTTCTTCAACTTGCAAACTAGTTTTCTTTACCTTTCTCCACAAAGTGCTCAGGTGGGACATATAAATCTCTTCTTCAAGATCACCATGAAGAAATGTTGTCTTCACATCCATCCTGCTCAACCTCTAATATGCTGCAAGTGACAAAGGAATCGATAGATGTCAGTTTAGCTACCGGAGAAAAAAATTTCCATAATCAATTCCCTTTATTGGAATACCCTTTGCAACCAACCTCGCCTTTCTTTTTTCCACACCGCCATCCGACCTATTTTCTTTTTAAATACCCATTTGCATAATACTTTTCTCTTCAGGCAAGGGCACCAAACTCCAAGTATCATTCTTTTCTAATGATGCCATTTCTTCATTCATGGCTTCCAACCAAGAGTTAAATCAGACATTCTAAATGCCTCTTTCACAGTCCTAGGCTCATCAGTGCTAGAAATTAAAGCATAGGCACAAGTAGAATCTATCAAAGAAAACCCATACCTATCAAGTTGCTTTCTTTCATGAGTTGACCTCCTCACTTGTTGAGGTCAGGGTTGTTCTCTTTTCAAAACCTCAACTACTTGAGCTCTCCTCGATTCGTACATTTTGAATTTTCAATTCCTCTTTATCTGGTGTCAAAGAAATTTCAACTACATCCTTTTTGTTTTTGATTTTGTCTCTGACTGCAGATCCAAGGTAGAAGGCTTTAGCTCATGAAAGATAACACTTCTGTTGTATAGAACCTTCTCCGTATTAGGATTCCAAAGCTTGTATCCCTTTATGCCAGCACTATAACCAATGAAAATACATTTGATGCCTTTTTTCCAATTTAGATCTTTTCTCATACGACACATGTGCATATGCCTCACAGCCAAAGACTCGAATGTGTCTCAGAGAGGGATTCTTTCTAGACCATGCTTCCAAAGGTGTTTTCTCAACAAGAGTGGAATTCGGAGAACAGTTTATCAAGTAACATGTTGTTGCAACTGCCTCAGCCCAGAACTTCTCCTCCAAACCAGCACTGCTTAGCATACTTCATTCTCTTTCCATCACTGTCCTGTTGAACCTTTTTGCAACTCCATTTTGATGTGGAGTGTAAGGTGTAGTTTTATGTCTTTTAATCCCATGATCTTTACAGTACCTCTCGAAATCATTAGAACAAAACTCACCGCCATTATCAGTCCTTAAACATTTTATTTTTCTTCCAATCTGATTTTCTACAAGGTTCTTAAATTCCTTAAACCGACCGAATACTTCTGATTTACTTTTCAAAAACTAAAAAAATGCTCTTCTTGAATAATCATCAATGAATGATACATAGTACCTTGACTTAGACAAAGAAGGAACATTCACTGGACCAAAAACATCAGAATGTATATAATCAAGCAAACCAGAAGATTTGTGAGGACTGGAATAAAATGAAACAAGGTGTTGTTTACCATATATACAATGTTCAAAAAACTCGAATTCGAGGTTACAATCATCAAGCCCCTCAACCAGGTTTTTATTCTTCAAGGCTTTTAAACCTTTTTCACCAATGTGGCCTAGCCTATGATGCCAGAGCATAGTCTTTTCTGCTAGAAATTTAACTTCCATAGAGTTTACACTATCAGGAACTTTTACCTTCTTTTCTCCATGAATAGCTTTTTGTGACTTTACAGAGACACTATTGCATTGTACAGCATGTGCATCCAGCTTATACAAAGTACCAATTCGAGCACCCCTTGCTAGCACCATAGAACCTCTAGTCATCTTGCAGCCATTTCCAGAGAATGTGACTTGCACTCCAATATCATTCAGCTTGCTAACAGAAAGTAAATTTTGAGCCAGACTTGGTATATGCATTACATCATTGATTCCCTTCACTCTTCCATCAGGGAATTGAATCCTAACTCTTCCACGGCCAACTATTTCCAAAGATGAATCACTTGCCAAATACACCTTTCCACCATCGTAATTTTCATACTTTGTGAACCAGTCTCTATGAGATGTCATGTGGAAAGATGCTCCAGAATCAATCAACCAGACATCATCAGATGCCTGTGTAGCCAAGGCAGCAATGAAGGCGTTTGCAACACTCTGAGAAGAATCATTGTCAGAAGAATTCTTCTTCTTCTTCTTTTTATCCTCTTTGCAATCCTTTCGGACATGACGAGGTTGCCCACAATTCCAGCACTTCACCTTGGACTTCTTTCCAGGAGACTTTGATCTCCCTTCTGATTTGGATTTGGACTTCTTGTCCTTCTTCTTGCCTTTTTCTTTCGATCTGCCTCTAACAGCAAGAGCCTCCTTCGCCATCTCAAATATTTCCTTCTCATCTCTTCTGATAACAAAGAAGCAACAACATCTTCCATCTTAAAAGTGGATGTCGTACTCCCAATAGCCATCACTAAGTGATCCCAAGAATCTGGCAAAGAACATAATAACAGCATACAGGGATCTTCTTCATCAATCTTCACACTCACAGATGCTAACTGAGCAATCAACATGTTGAAAGCATTCAAATGATCAGCAACAGATCCTCCTTTCTACATTCTCAAAGTGTACAACTTCTTCCTCAAGAATAATTTATTCACCAAGGACTTGCCCTAATAAATAGCTGCCAGTCTTTTCCACAAGGAAGATGCAGTCTTTTCTTCATTAACATTCAGAAGAAAAAAGTCTGCTAAACAGAGCCTTATCAGCCCCTTTGATTTTCTATCTGCAAGGTCCCAATCCTCTTGCTTCATGCCTGTAGGCTTCATTCCAGACACAGCAAGCCATAGATCATGATCAACCAACAGATCTTCCATTTTAAGTTTCCACAACTCAAAATTGTTGGCATTGAATTTCTCAATTTCAATCTTTCCTAACATGCTTGCCATCTTAACCTGTAATTTGAATTACCAAAACTTCTACAAGACTCCCACTGAAACATAATTGACACAAAAAACCCAACGTACCCACAAGGATAACACAACTAGCCAAGCTCTGATACCACTTGTAAGGAAAGCTAAGGTGCGGAACTAACTCTCCTAACGTCAAAACCTCAGGGAAGAATGCAGAGGTGACTTTAAATTTTCAATTATAGTCCAATTAAGATACACTTGAAAGAAATAACTGAAATAGAGAAATAAACATACATAGATGAACACCAGATTTACGTGGGAAAACCCTTACGGGAGAAAAACCCACCACACCAAGAAAATCCTCTTTGTATTACAGTAATGGAAATTACATACAAAGATCAGACTTATCTTTCTGATGTCAATTTACAGCAGCAGATTCAAAAATGATCAACCTTGTACAAAACATTTCATTTACAAGACACTCTCAATTGAATTCACACTGATCACACACTAACCCGTTCACACCACTATTTTCTCAAAACCGATCATCTTCAATTCCTGAGTATATCCATGTCGCTCATGGTCTATTGATCTTCCTCACAAAAAACTGTCACAACAATCCAATTGCTAGCGGTTCCCATTTTGCTTCTCTAATTGGTCAAAGACACACCACGTAAGACAGTCTTCCAATTGGTCAAAAACGTTCAAACAGTATTTGCATGTCGGTGAGACACTAACCGTGTCTCCTCGATGCTACAAGACCGATTACTGTCAATATCGCCCAGAGTCATCACCTTCGGCAAGAGGTAACACCGAGTTCAAAAGTTGTCGCTCAAACTCACCCTTGTCACTAAGACATCATACTGATATCCATTGTAGAAGCATCGGCCAGACCATTGCTATCGATGAGAGGTCATACCGAACGCAAATACATCTTGTGAAGCTCTATCACCAAGAGTTCTCCTATCGCCAAGAGTCTCATAGATCTTTATTTCATACCGATATTCATCGAGCAAAGCTGTCAGTGAGACAAGCCATATCGCTAAGACTTCATACTGACAATAAACACATGTAGTGCTATTGGCAAGACTACCTCTATCGGTAAGACATCATATCAAACACAGAACAGTCAGAGAGACTACTACTTTCACCAAGAGGTCACACCGAAGCAATATACCCATCGGCGAGATAAACATTATCGCCAAGAGGTCACACTGATGTTCATACCCATCGGCGAGACTTACATCCGTCGCCAAGAGTTCTTACCGAGCCTCCATGCCTCTCCCCAATGACTCCGAGTGTAACACTGTCGGCAAGACATATCTTGTCGGGATGAGTCATTCTGAATGATCAAGTCTCTCCCCGATGACTTATGTCGCCACAAGTCTCCCCAATAACCATTTGACACCAAACCGTCGGCAAGAGATCTGCTCAGGCAGAAGGAGATGGAAAACTCACAGCGATGGAAATGTCACAGTGATAACACCAGTCGACAAGACAGCAGCAATGTCTCGGCGACATGAGCATTCCACAAGATTACACAACTACTAGTCGGCCAAACAGTAAGAATGTCACACCGACTTTTCTCTTACAGGAGTTTACATGCCAGTAAGATTGAGGCATGTTTTCCAACATAAATTATATCTTTGGATCTCTACATCTAAGTATTTCACACTTGAAATTGAAGGGCATGCATACACATTTATCATTATAGGGAAGTGGGCTCTGATTCTATGCTTCTATTCTAAAGTATTATGTGTTTCACACAATTGCCTAGTCAACTCGAAGTAGATTTTATCAATAGTATACTTAGGCAATATGTAGGTGATCATGTGAATCCCTCTATTTTTATGTATGCAAATTTAAGATATTGTAAAACTAATTACCATTTTGATTGATTGCTTGTGATGCATTTAGTGACAACCTTTTGTTGAAATCTATCATGTCCCCACTTATATGAGAGCATTAACACTAACACAACATTTTTTCTTCTTAATATTACAACTCTTTATAACCTTGTCACACTACTCATTGTAGTGTAGCATACACTCTCAATGCCATAGTACATACACACAACAATTGTATATGCCACATTACACAAGAAGACACACCAAGTTAGTGGAAGTGAGGAATCCACTTCATTCAAAAAAAAAAGAATTATTATTGTTAATCTAGTAAAAACCATCATATGTAATTGCTTAAATAATGTTTAGTCAGACTTATCAAGTAACACATTCTTGACAACTAGTTTATCTATCTAAACAATGATCAATAAAAGATAACATCATTTAACTTTCACTAATTAAAATCATAAATCAAAACTCAATATTTTTTCACCTTTATCATCTTAACTAAACTTGAAATATAATTATTATTTTAATAGATATATTTTCTTACAAGAATGCTTGCTAAAACTTGTGTTTATATTTTAAAATACTTATTTATCTTTTTAACTATACTATTATATTATGCCAAAGAAAGTTCAAAAGATTAAATACATTACAAACTCTTTTTTTTATTTAAAAAATTATCAATTAAGAGCAACATAATTCTAGCTAGAAAAAAATGAAATATCACATAACTAAATTCATTTCTAAATAAATAATTCAAAACTTAAAAAATATTTTAAATGTCAAATACTAAAATTCTTAATTAGAAATAAGTTTGAAATATAAATACAAATTAACTTTTATGTTTTTACTTATTTATTTTATTTATATAAATTTTAATATTAGTTTATATGAATTATTATAATTAATTGTTCTCACAATAAATTATCGACAAGTCACATTTTGAATTTAATTAAATATTATTGATTAAGTAAAATTTATTATTTAAGATCATATTAATTTTTTCACATATCCTCCATTTTAACCACTAGATACTATTTTAATATTAAATAAATTTATAATATTATTTTTTCGTACTAAAGATAAACTAAATAAAAATCATAATAAAATACGAAATTTAATTTATTAAATGCAAAAGAATTATTAATAATTAAAAAAATTAAATTTTAGACATTAAAAACCCTAAAAGTAAGTTAACTTTCCCTCTTTCCTTGTTTGCATGCACAGATCACTTATTTCCATTTCTTCATTCATGATGGATGGAGAAATCACTTATTTTTATTTTTTCATTTAATTTTCTTTTGTTTAGATGATGGATGAAGTTGTTTGAAGGAGGAAGTTATTGGAAGAAGTCATAAGATCTTCATGGCTCAATCTTTTTTTTTAATACTACAATGTCCCTGCGACTTGGCCCAACAGCCCTTAATTATTTGTTTATTTTTATAGTTAATTTGTTTATTTATTTATTTATTTATTTATTTATTTATTTTATTAAACTCTAACCTCGCTTTTTGATTGATTATAGACAAATCTGCATATTAATCTATGAGAAGAGAAGAAAACTACAATAGATCAAATTTTAAAGCAAAAGCACACGCAGGCGCACACACACACATTTAATATGCATGCAAGGAAGAGCTCGCTTGCAATCAAATAGAACTCTAGAAGATATTTTTTGAATCTACACACTTTTATAAAAATAGACATAAAATTTTAATTTATTATTTATTTATTCTTACAAAAATATTAAAAAATTATTATTATTTTATTAGAAAATGCATAGAAAAGAGGGGTGACAACTCCCACGAGGGGTTGTCCCCCTTCCCAAGTGTAGCTTGGGTGAGGACTTCCCCCTTTCTATCAAAGGGGAAGGGAATCAAGCTCCCCAACTTTAACTTTTAAACAAAAAAATTGTTTTATACTTTATTTTCTATTTATTATTATTTTCATTTTAAATATATTTTTTAATATATATTTTTAATTAAAATTTTAAATCTATTTAGAAATATATATACATATATATATATATTCCTTTCACACAAACACATATATTGTGTGGAAATATATATATATATATATAATCATTGGTAAAATATCTAAATATATTAATATGAATATATATTAGGAAAAGAGGAAGTTTGATAATTTATTTATTTTTTATCATTTATTTTTAAACACAATTTTTTAAGTATAAATAATATTGTAGGAAAGATTTTTCCTTGAGAACTTTTAAAAATAATTCATTTCTACAATCTAATTTAATTATAACATAAAAAGCCAATACAAAGTCCTTTTACAAATCAAAATATTGACATTTACATAAGATAATATTACTCTTTCTTCTACAACAAAAATATATACACAACAATTAGACTTCTTTGTTTTCTACATTACACAAACCCCATTTTTTTCAATTAAAATTAAGATGCAGAATACACAAATAGAAAATTAGATTTTGTAATCTCATAATGAGTGTTTCACAATAGCTAGGTTATTAGCTTCATGACAGAGATTCACCTCCTTCCACACAATGATAGTTTTTTTATTCGTGATCTTCCAGAAATCTACAAAAATAAACCTTCACAACCAAGCAAATGGAGGTTTTGCTCACCTCCTAATCATAGGACTTGCTCACAAACCCACTCCCAAGCTAGGAGGTCATCATAGAAACTTATTTTCACAATATGCTAAAAGATATGCATACACAAAGACATAACACCCATAAATTTGAACATCAAAAATGAATATTGGTAAGATTTATAGATATCGAAGGAGTAAGGGGACAACTCTAACCCCTTGTGGAAAAGAAAATATCAATAGTGCAATTCCATTAAATATCAACATTCTCCACAATATCCTTGCATTTCCACAACCACAACAAATCCTGACACATCTCCAACATAATATCACATAAACAAACAAACACTTAAGGCCAAAATTCCTTCACAAAGAATGCATAATTTTTCAATCACACAAAAAAACACATAAGATAAGCAATGCTAAAATAACTTCACAAGGAATGCATAATTTTTTTGAAAGATTCCACACCTCTCAACCCCAACACATGGGAGGCTCTTAGCCCCAAATGGAGAAGATCCACGCCCAAGGGAACCTAAGAGAATTACAAAATAATAAAGAATGAGAGGAGTGGAAGGGATAAATGTCAAAAGGACCACACCATCTACTTGATGATATTCATGAAAAACCAAATCAAGAGCCAAGGAGCACACATAGGTGGTTAGAATTTGGCCTCTATTAGGTGCATGCACCATCTATAGCATTCTAGTGAGACAAACCTATAAAATCTAATCAAAAGAGAGATTTCAAATACCCATAGTGTATATTTGATGGTGGTTATAGTAATAGGCCATTGTAGTGGTGGAGGCACATGTTGGATGTGGGTTTGAAGTAGCCACCTTAAATTGATATTGTTTGTCTTAGAGGGTTAAATAAGCTTCATAGGATGAAAACATGATGTCACTATAAGAAGCAATTTCCCATGAAGAACTTTGAAAGAAGGTTCAATACAGTTTTAGAAAGGGAATCATAAGAAGATTCAAACTACTACATCAATGGATGGTGAAACCAAAAGGATGCTAGCATGACATGGACTACAAAAAGTCTCACAAAGGAGAAACAACAAAAAAGAGCAAACCTCATAATGTTGCCTATCCTAGTAAGCATATAATGGAGCAAAGCACTAAGATTCACACCATTAAATGCTACCAACTAGCACAATCCAATAAGTCCTAACATGGAAAAGGCTTGGAAAACCTTTAAAAAGAGAGAAGGAACTAAATAGGCAAAGCTTGCCATGACCACAACATTACAACAAAAACCACATACATTATAAAATTTGATAATTAACACCTCATGGGAGGTCTTGGTTGTGGAGTCATCAAAAGGACACTAAAGGTTGTGAAAGCCAATTAGAGAGAAAAGGTGAGGCCCACAATAGTAGAAGGCTCACAATGAAATCTTCTAAACTTGTTGGATTTGAAAATGAATGTTTACCAAAAGAGCATGCTAGTGACTTACTGTAGCAACCAAAAGGGATTCCAAATGACACTAAGAAATTGAAAGCCATAAAGACTTTAGTAATACCATGCCACCCACAACTCGAACATAGAGTTGCATGGATCACTAAAAGATATGGGACTTGAAGTAAGCATCCCCACATATTATTGAAAGAATCTAAGTCTCCAAGAATTACATCCCCTAAAGGGATCTAGAGGAATTCATATGTGGATGGATGAATTACTAGAAGGGAGTACGCACAAAACACACTTCTTAAGCATCCAATTTGTCAAACAAAAAAGGTTCCTCCACATGTAGGAGACAAAGTTTATATTCCATGCATTTGTGTCCAAAAGAATATTTCTCATCACAATTGTAGCACTCCTTTCACTTAGCAAGCAGTCATTTCCTCATTTGTCAAGCACCCAATGGATAGTTGTAGAGTACCTAGACTTGGTGTGGGTCAAAATGTTTGTTGAGTGTTAGCTTGTGTTGATTTATAAGGGTGGTGTTGGTTTGAAAATTTAGCCTCAACTAATTAGCCAACTTGAGAGCATCCATCAATATGGTAGGATTGAAAATTTTGTCTTATGCATGACTATCTTCCCTTTAGTCATTGATAAAATAATTTTTTGAAGAAATTATGGTCAAACCCACTTTTTCAATTCGCTAAATTTTCAAGTTGTCTCATAGTTACCAACTAAATTAGATTGCCATTATTTATTTAATGCCTTTTTGAAATCTTCATACTCGCTTGTGCGAAAGTGGGTGAGGAGGTGCTCACAAAATTGCTCCAATGTGTGAAAAGTGAGTGAAGTCATATATTATTTTCCAAACATTGATACCATTGGATAGCTTCATGTTCAAGGTGAAATGAAGCAATAGAGTTTTCGATCTAATGGGAATTTGACTACACAAAATTGCATTGCTCTATATAACCAACTTGTAAGGTCATCACCATCAAAATTAGTAAAGTCCAATTTTGGTGTATGTTGAGTTCAACAAGATTTTGCATCAATTGGGAGTGTCTTGTCCAATAAGAGCTATGCCCCATATCTTATTATTACTTTGTTGGAATTATTCACTCGTGGCATCATATTTGGCATTATGGCCAATCCATTAGTTATCAAGATCATCAATTTGATATAAATTGTCCAACTTAGATAATTGTTGAGCTATAGTGGAATGTGTTAAATCAAATGCTTTTTATTTCTTCATCTAACCTTTTCAAAGTAAGGTCCTATGATCTGTGGTCACTAGTCATTTTAATCACCCAAGGCTACTTAAAGGGTTATAAAAATTGTACCAAACTAATCAATAAGACAAAACAATTGATTTGAGATAATTTGTAAATGGTTGAATATAAGATGCCTTAGGCTTTTTTTCACAAATAATACCTTGAGGCTCATTTTTTGAACAATATTATCAAATTCCTCTCAATTTGTGAGAATCTTATCTAGATGTTACAAATTGGTGGACTACATAAGAGTTGAATGCATGAGATGCAACCAATTCCTTTGTTCTAAACATTGTAGCTCTCTAACCCATTGTATTATTGTACAAATGTTCTAAAAAATATATGGATTCACTTGAATCTACCAATATCTAACCAAGTATGAAATTTGTTCACAACTAAGATTTAAGCATAAAAAATAGCTAGGGTGTCTTGTCTATAGGTTCATTGATATACTTTCTTGTTCATAAGTACTGAACTAGCCTAATATTTGTTTACAAAGCCACTTATTTTTTTCACGTTTTCTCCGATCTCTCCACTTTTTTCCAAGCATACAAGTCTATATGTGGAGTCATCTTCCAAAAAAAATACTTCACAAATTCACAACTCACACTCTAATAGAAAATTGTCCAATAAAAACTACCTCTTTTCAAAAACTTCACCCAATCCATCACAAGTAATTTCACACCATGATTGAGCCCAAACACTTTCAAAATCTCACACCATGATTGAGCAGCCCAAACACTTTCAAAATCTTTAAAAAAAAAAAGACGACTAGCTGTTTCAAAAGAGTCATGGCTTTCTTAGACTACTCTTTGAATACAACTCCAAAAGCAACTTCGATATTATTAGTATAATCATCTATATCATACTTATCTCTAAATTTTATTGCCTTTACTTTACAAATAGTGGTGTGATCTACTTGTCTTTACCCTTAGGACTAGAAAAAGCTTGCTAATTTATAGTAGAGTTTGATCTTTGTAGTCCTTTCTCTTTATAAGATTGAGCACATTCCTTCTTATGTGGCTACGAAATCCTCTAAAGTATAGAACACAAATTAGTCTTATTTGTGTAGTTTTGATTGGACTTTTACTTCTAAGTTTGGTAATGCACCCATTGCATTTGCGTTTGCCTATAATATTGATATTTAGTATTGTGTTAGAAACCAAGATTAGACATGCAAACCAAAAAACCTTCCACATAAGAGAAAATTAAAAAAAACAAAGCTTTGCAAAAAGATGTGCAAAATATTATTATTCAGGAATTCATAATTACATGAGAATAATTTGATTTATAAAAGCAAAGTATACATAACCCTAATCTTATCTTGAGCAACAAGATAGCTCAACAAGATAAGGATAAGAATAATTAACCTAGGAATTAAAATATTACCTAAGTAAAGTTATGCAAGTGTAATTAAATATTAATTACACCAACACCCCCCATAAGTGCAACTTAGAGAGACTAAAAAAGCATGCACCTAAAACTAAGATGAATGCAAGAAAGCATGAATGGGTCCCGGCAACAAGGCCTAATCAGGTACCCATGTACAAATGCAATAATGAGGTAGAGAAGGAAAACCTAGTGGGACAAGACCCCCCTACAATGAGATGACCGTTGCAAAGAAGCACTGGAAGAACACTGTGGAGTAACACTGGAACCGTAATCCGACAAGCAAGGAAAGATACTTCTGTCTACAAGAAACCAAAGCGGAATCATAATAATGCGACAGTAGACCCGATGCCACGAAACACTGGAAAACTCACAAAATGGAACAACCCTGGAATCTGTGAAACAACAGTAGATGAAATGATGACAGAATCTGGAAACCATGTATCTCGATGTTGATGCCAAACTGAGACTAAAACTCTTCCATGGGAACAAGTACCATAAAGACTCTGGAACATTAACCATAAAACATGGCCCTAAAACTGAGATGGATTTGAACCAATGCGGATCAATAACCATAAACTCTCAATTTGAAGTGTGAATCTGATATGTGTCAAGCTAAGACAAGATGTGGCCAAAAGAAACTAAGAAACCAGATATAACCCATGTGAATTGTCATCAAAACAAGATGGAGATCAAAGTGCATGCACACTCTAATCAAATTATTATGCAAGAAACCCCCCTGATGGAACTTTATCTCAGTTCATTTATTACAATAACCCAATGATTGTAAAAGGGGAGAATGTTAAACATGCATAAACATAAAATAAAAATAGACCTCAAATCTATGTAGAGGACTGAACCAGCTTTCCAACGCCGCAAGAATGGCAAAAAAGGATAAGCGAGTCAAAAGATATGCCCTCTGAAGCGAAATTTGAACATCTAACTTCAACAGGTAAAAAATCCCACCAAACAGCAAAATCTCTTAAAACAAACAACTCCATCAAAAAATTGGGCTCGCCAGCTTTCTGGCGATATCTCATTTCAAAAATTTCGCCTCCAGGATAAAAAGTTATGACGAAATGAAAAAAAGGGTTGTCTGGGGGCAAATCAGGTACTTCACAGGCTAAATGGGTGCAAAAAATAGGCTCCTTCAGCGTTGGCCCCAAGTTCCCCATGTGACCTCGGGCACTACAAAAGGAAAAAAGAAACCCACATTCAGGAGGGCAGCAGGCGAGCTGATCAGTGGTGGCGCCGCTCCTGGTGCCACCGATGGCGAGAGAGCCCCCTCAGGGCTTACGATAGGACCGAGAGCTTGGCAGTGGGAGCCGACGGCGGTTGAAGGCAAAGCCGGCGATGAGGAGTGAGCGGAGGCCGATGAAGATGATGTCAACGGCTGGCGGGAAATCGGTGGTTGGTGGAGCAGTGCTGGCAGTGGCCAGAAAAGGTTGATGTGACCGGCCGACCAAAAGGGCCAACACCAATAGAGGTACGATGGTACCCAAAAGTTGCAGGCCCATGAATTTTTACAAAAAAAACTCAAACCCCCAGATAAATTCAAATGCCACCATTAAATAAAATGCCCAAATAAATTTTTATAAAGCCCAATGGAAAATTTAGCCAAAGAATTATTTTAGCAGAAAAATTTGATTGATTTTTTAATTCTACAAAATAATCGTACCCTGTACTTGGCAGGTTGTACGACCTGTTGGGTAAAAAAAAATTGCCTCATGAACAGCTGACGCCGAATATAGGCGAGTTACATGTCAATTTTCGTCTCTCGAGCGCTCTGGATCCGATGGCAAGGTCTGATCTGCCTGAAAATGCACCATAAGTTTTGCAACTCTCAAATCTGCCAAATCTTCAAACCCTCATAACTCTTAGCATAAAATATCGGATTCAGGCGAAACAAAAGTCAATCTTGACTTTTTCAACAGCCCTGGACTCGAAAATGAGCTCAAATTTCCTCCGTGTGTCGAAAGTGACCATGCAAGTGAACCCAAATAGAGAGACAATCTCAAGGTATGAAACCCTCAAGAAATCCCGAACTAACTTTGCAATGATTTTATCAAAAATCTGATAAGGGACTACAAATCAAGACTCTGATACCATGTTAGAAACCAAGATTAGAAATGCAAACCAAAAAACCTTCCACATAAGAGAAAATTAGAAAAAAACAAAACTTTGCAAAAAGATGTGCAAAATATTATTATTCAGGATTCACAATTACATGAGAATGATTTGTTTTATAAAAGCAAAGTATGCATAAACCTAATCTTATCTTGAGCAACAAGATAGTTCAACAAGATAAGGATAAGCATAATTAACCTAGGAATTAAAACATTACCTAAGTAAAGTTATGCAAGTGTAATTAAATATTAATTACACCAACATATTGTGTTCATCATAATAATTAAACTAAAATGAATATTTAGTTATTTTCTTAAATTCATCCTACTTTATTACTAATAATGGTGTTTCCAAAATCAAAGGATGATAATTACTTTCCCACTAAGCGACTAGAGGTGTATGAAATACAAAAAAAATGTTTTTTTATGTGATGAAAGTCGAAATATACATCTACTCAAACAACTTAATTATTGAATTGGTTTGCCTTGCCCCTTCTTTAAAGGACACAATCTCCTCTTGGCTTTCACTTAAGTATGGTTTAGGTGAGACATTGCTTGAGTTTCCATGGGATGTCTCCTCTTTGTGTTGCTTTCATGATTTCTTCTTGCATTGCTTTCAAGTTTCATTAAGGGATTTTGTCATACCAATTAAAGCTTTCATGCATTTTTTTATCTTCCTAGATTTAGTTTTTGATTGGGTAATGTTGGGAATGATGGCATCTAGCATAAAAATCTCTCCTGTGAGAATCCTCTATCTCTTGGCGCATTACTATGGCACAATGTACCATTCCATCTTTTTATGATTTCCACTTTGAGGATGTTGTCTTGCAATGGAAGTAATTTACATTAAAAAAATTTAACTGAAACCAAAAAAAAAACACCAAGGAAGAAAAACCTCTAATAACAACATATTTCCTAATTCTTATCAAATTTAAATGTTCTAAATTTTACCTACAGATGAGATCAAGTGTATTCAATTGTTGTTATAGGAAACATGTTTAAGAACAATGTATATAGCAATATGCAAGACGAACAAAAAAAGGAAGAGAAATGAAATTACAACATATCATCATGACACCTTGGGAATATCCCAAGGAAAGCAAGGGTGGAAAAAAACAATAAAACTTTTGTTCTACCTACTCTTAAAGCAAAATATAAGATCTTGCTCAACTATGGCGCACCATGTGCCAACTGCAGAATACACACAGTAGTGCAATTTCATGTCTTCATCTATAAATATACGCTAATCGGATTGCAGATTCTAAAACACTTTCGCAATAATTCCACAATCATAGGTAGGTTTTACATATCCACTTACATGTATTTATGCTTGCAAACAAATATCAGACCAACAGCTCATCTTGGGCAACTGACTCAATAAACGAATTAGGGGTCAGCTTGGCTTCGATCTAGCCAATTAGAGGCCTTCTTATACAATATCTTCAAAAATCTGATATTGTGAGAACCATGAAGGTGAAATGTGTCACGTACTGATGAGGCTCACAAGAATGAGGCACTACGGTGTCCTGTTACACACCTAGGCCATTGTTAGCTTCCTTATTGTATTGCAACAAATTAGGCACATTTCGAATAGGTATTCAGCATAAAGTCACATAAGCCAAAATAACAAATTTGGCAAGGGCCAAATTAATCTAAATTCACTATGTTGACCTGCCAAACCTACGATGGGTTTTCTAGGGGTCTAGATACTCCCCAAATCCTTTTTCTTTGTTGTTACCTTCTTCAATAACTGTTACTATTTCATCATGTTTGCCTTTGTTAGTTTTCAATGGAGTTTGTCGATATTTAGCGTGTTTGAATTAGTTTATGTAAAAAGTGAATGATTGAATGACCCATTTCAGATAACTTCTCCCCACTCAAAAAACAATTTTGTTTGTTCACATACCTTGGGTGCCAGTAAAATAAAAGTCGCATCAAGGTAAAGAGGGAATAAACTGATCCGTATAGCAGTTTAATACAGAAACTTCTAGGACATGCATCTTCCCCAAGCAAATCATGCTTAAAATTCCAGTTAATAAAACTCATTGCAATTCACTTGAAAGTGAACCAGACATCAGATGATCAAACTTGGAGTTAGTAAAGGCCCCATTTAAGATGCACCAATTGTCCCATACTAGTAGGGGAAAGATTATCTAACCAAAAAAACCGATTCACCTACCATTGATGGATCAAGTAACTAAAGAATAATAAATACTAAACCTTCCACAAAAAGTCGTTTTAAAGGGAGGAAATCAGTCGGAAAGCAAAGAAGACAACCATGTCAATTTTTGTAATTGAGGAATCATAGAGCTAGTTACAAAGTACACTTGTATCTTAACACTAGTTCTAGATAGTTCTTCATTTTAAATACGTGTATTCTATAAAATTCTTCTTAATAATTTTGTTTAGTATACACTATCAATTATCAGAGCATAGTTGGAAAATAAACATGTATGTTGAACTTGGCAATAAAATGTTCCCTTGATGTTTTCTAGCCCAAAAGGATTTGGAATTTGACTGACAGCGACATTGAGAGGTGTTTAAAATGTTACTCCCATCAATTCTCGACAAACAATCCACTTCTGGAGATTCTCTTTCAGAAACTCAAACAAAGAACTGCTGCATATCAGGTAACACAAATCGGGTTGGATTTGTAAAAGAATAGATAATTATATAAACGGTGTAGGTAAAACATTTTTTTGAAGAGAGATTGAAATGAAAGTCACTGGACAAATGACCTTAACTATTTCATCAATGGGCATTTTGTTTCTAATGTGAGCATCAGCATATCAAAGAAAACATTGAGGCATCCTAACAAAACTAATGGAAGAACAAAATGAAAAACATAATGACTACCTGTATATTTCAGGACCCAAAGATTCAACCCAAAACTTCATTCAACAATAAAGAAAACGTGAAACATACAATTTCTTTTATCAATATTGATGAAAATTCAAAAACCTTGAATACAACAAAAGCAGCTTGATCAAAACATTGAATTTTCTGTTAATCAATCAGAAATTGAACTTTCATAAGTCTAGTAAGTATTGCCTCTATTACAATCTCATGGAAGTCATGAAACAAGAAGAGACAAAAAATCTGTGCCTCCT
The DNA here is from genome assembly GCA_007258455.2 of Sequoia sempervirens. NCBI lineage: Eukaryota > Viridiplantae > Streptophyta > Pinopsida > Cupressales > Cupressaceae > Sequoia > Sequoia sempervirens. Next base: position 151,018 of record VDFB02390190.1, on the reverse strand, counting down.
TGAGATGATACACCCAATTTAACTTCCGTTGTGTGTACATGCCACTGTCAAAATTTGTAACTTTACCTGAGACTTCAAATGAGATATCAATCTCCATGGATCTAACCTAAGAACAAACTATCATGCTCTAGAATAAATTGTGCCAAGCTCTAACTTTAATTTCCTTTTACTTTGATACTATCCATCCTGTGTTTTTTTGTTGATGATTTCTTACCAAGGAAGAAAAGAAGGGCGCCAAAAAGTGCTAAATTCTGCAGAACACTTGAGTTAGAATAAATTTAAAATGGAAAAAGTGAGGACACGGTGCAGATCCATTTTATACTTTATACAAGAAAAACAAATAAAGAATACAATTAGAATCTACAGCGGTAAACTAAATTTAGAACCTTTTCTTGAACCCCCGAAACTACTATGGTCAATAAAGCGTTTGCTTTAATCGTAAGGTTGTGTAAACAGCATAAGCAACAAGTTTGTGTGGTACATATAACTAAAAGGATAAAAACATGCTTCACACATAGTTCTTTAGACTTTGACGAGCAAGAGGTACTAGTTTTAAGCAATACACACGAAATAGGACTTCAAGCTAGATAATAATCATTAATGCAGCAATGCTTCTATGCAATATAGGAACATTACTAATGGCAAATTGTCTCCCAACTTGAGTAGTCACAACATAGTTCACATTTCCACTTTCGACTAGCCATAGATATATAGAATTTTCAATTTATAATCGACACTTTAATAGCATTAATTCTTGAGACAATAATCTTTACAATCCTAAGACAAGGTAAATAAATCATCACATAAGATTCACTTTGGAATTCTTCCATGACTTTTTATAGTCCAAACATCAGTTACTCAAAAAATTTAACAGCTTACCCATAAAGTCTGCACTCAACCTTTCAAATTTCTTAGCGTAGTCCAGCCATCAAAAGTACAACTGTTCAACTTTGGAGTTCTAAAAACATATAAATTTATAATCCCCAAGCTCTACTCACAACATTTTTGAGCCATGACTTTAAAACAAACAAAAAATCTTCTGCCACTCTGGTAGCTAGCCATTTTTCACAATCTGTGCAGATCACTAAATACATGTTTCTCTCACACTTATGAGAATATAACATTGCTTTTTTCTAGACCATGTGTAATTCAAAGTTCACTGTTGGAACAAATTCATTCAACCAGACCTGCTATAAAATGCTAAACATTAAAATACATTAGAAGATAGGCAGGTATAAGGGCTGAGCAAGTTATTAATTCAGCTTTGGCAGAACACTCACTTAAAACCAGTTACCATATCTGTGTTGAAACTGAAGTTCTGGCAGTGGAAGAATGCTGTTTCAAGGCACTTGAGGGAAACAACTGAGATTAGCAAAAATATACAAAATATGAATAGAGATGAAAGTTTGGGCTTAAGCCACTCATGGAGGGCAACCATCAATATGCTACAAAGGTCCACCGCCTTAGGAGAAGTGGGCATTTCATAATGTCAAATTAGTGGTAAAAAATTATTTAATGGTAATAACATCTTGTTTATACGATTTTTATCTCTCCTGTGGTGGCTCATAAATAGAATCAGCGTACTTAATAGATTTATCTATATAAGGTGCTCTAATCCACAATTCAGACATATCTATATACATTATGATGACAGAACACATGGAGCGATCTGAAACCTCGATCAAAAATTGTTCAGCACAGTTTATTCCAGAAGCCTATTGTCATGAATTCATGAAGTGTGAAAACCTCATAACTTTAACAAGTTCGTTTAAGCACATAGATTGGTATTTAAAGTCATGCTCTATGAAAAAAATAGTTGCTTCTGTGTTGGAAGAGGAGCATGGTGTGATCTGAATGCTAAGTTGCCGAATCAGGTACGGGTACGTGGGTACAGGTACAGGTACGATACGCCGGTACAGCTTTCTTTTTTTTGGGGTGTGGGTACGTTTGGGTACGTCCGTACATAAAACATATAAAAATCATAGTTATAGACATATTTGCAGCCTAAAAAGTAAAAACAAGAATTAAATTTAGAATACCACATATCATGCATATGCTAAACAAAACTTAGATCTACCATAAATATAACAAATCCGAAATAGAATTAAACTAAATTAATTTGATATCAATTTTTCAAAACTTGAATGTTATGATAGATATATAATTATATCAAATTCATTGTTCATTGGTTCAACATTTAAAACAAAATAATACAATTAATGGTAGACATCACTTCTACCCAAAAATGGGTGGCTCTCTACTACAACATCATCAAAGTCACTATGTGTTGGAGAAGGAGGAGGCCTCTTTGATCCCTGTTGTACCCAAAACCAAAATTTTTGCTTCACTAAGGCATTTTGCTTAATTGAGTCTTAACCTTGTTAAAGTGTTGTCAAAAGGTCGTTTTTGGGCTTTTCAAATATGGAGTTGGTGTCATTATCATGTCAGTCTGTTACTGAAGAGATTTGAGAAAAGTGAAAATCTGAATGAAAAACATCAAAATTTTCTATCTCTGGAGAAGGGAGCACATTTTCAAATGGGCGCCCTATCTTTTAGGGGCCCAGATCCTGTTTTTAGGGTTTGTCACCTCTAGCAGACTTTTGTCCGGCATCACGTCAGCTTCGCAGTGAACTATCAAGCCTGTCAAACGGACCTGTTTTGAGTAAGTTACGGGAGATACAGCGCAAAACGAGGCGAAAGCAAGAATTGGCTAACACTGGTAAAAAGCGCAGCTTTTGAGAAAGGTGCCCATCTTTTTGAGGTGCCAGATGTAGGTTTTTGACTAAATGCCACCTAGGATGTTTATCTCACATTTGTTCGAGCTTCGCGACGCGTCCGTCAGTGGGTGAATCTAAATTGCTGAAGTGCTTAAACCTGAGGTCGAACGTAGGGTCAAATCTTAGTCAAAATATCAGAGGAAAAAGCAAAAGAGCACATTTTGAGAAAGGCGCCTGAGCTTTTCAAGCCTTTAATATTTTCTTTCTGATGATATCAGATATTCAATGTGTCCGTGTTACGTTCAGCTTTCCGTTGCCTGTCTCCGTCAGTTCAGAAGATGTCTCAGCAGCTTGCAGTCAGAGTTTTTATATTATTTTTGTCATTTCCAGAAATGGCTAAGTCTGGAGGAATGAAAAGAGCAACTTTTCAAAAAGGCGCCCTTGGTTTTCACCCCTCAGATGATGTTTTCTTGGGAAATGGGCCTTTGCAGCTGTCGTGCAGAATGAGGTCAGCTTTGCAGGAACCTGAGATCCACCGAAGTTGATAAATCGGTTATGAAGGATTTTGTTTTTCCCTTCGACGATACGTAAGTCAAAATTTGACTAAGTTCGAGGAAAAGCGCAGCTTTTGAAAAAGGCGCTTGGATTTTTGAGCCTTCAGATGTCAGTTTTATGGTTTAGTCTCAAGATATCTTTTGATTAGTTTTTACTCAGCTCTGCAATGCACCTGTCAGCCAACCAATCGGAGAAGTCAGTTAGCCAATGTCAGAGGATGAACAGAGGTCCCGGCAGAGGTTTTAGTCTAAATTTTCATGAAATTTGGCTAAGTCTGGAATTCGCTTAAGAGGTCAAAATTGGATTTTCGAAAGAGAGTTGAATGGACGCCTTAACTGGAGTTTTGACTGCAGTTAGACTAAACGTTTTCTGGGTTGTCATCTTCAGTTCATATATTGGCATGTTGAGTGATCTTTCAGTTCGCATGTCGAGTTAACTAGTTTGCATGTTCAGTTAACTACCTTGCATGTTGAGTTAACTTGATTGCATGTTCACTTAACTGAAGATTAGTCTTGAAGGTCAACTGAAGTTCACATGCATGGCGAATTTGGTTGCAATTGTGAAGTTTTTAGTGAAGATGGCGCTTCATTGAGTGTCAACTGAAGTTCTAAAAGGGATGGCATAAATGATGAAGCATAAATTAGTGAAGTATGGCGCATGAAGTTGTTAACTTTAGTTATCAAAAGGGTCGCCATATTTAGATATTTTTAGTGATGAAGCATAGTTTTGTGAAGCTACGCATTTTACAAAGAATGACAACTTAAGTTCCAAAAGGGTTGTTATTTTTAGAATTGAATTGAAGCATAAGTGTGAAGTTGGCGCACTTCTTGAAGGCCAATTGAAGTCTTGAAAGGGTCGTTATTTTTAGAATGTTTATTGCATGAAAATGGCGAATTCCTTGAGTTCTAATTTGTGAATCTGAAGCAAGTGTGAAGGATGGCGAACCTAATATGATTGCTAACTGAAGTCAAAGTCGCATGAAGTGGTTAACTGAAGACTGAAAAGGGAAACCCTAATGCATGGCGGTTTATTTAGCATATTCGAGTTTTAGTTAATTGGAATGAGGTCCAATCACAAGCCAAGCGCACTTTTCAAGGATTCCTTGCCTTATGCGAATTTCAATGATGAAAATCTATATATTTCAGCAATGGCGTCCATTATTTCATCATCTTTAGCTTCAAAGTTCATATTCTTTTCGAGTGACCAGCAAGCTAAAGGTGCTACAGGTGTCCGAAATCAGCATTCTTCATAGCAACGAGTTCAGATTGTTCAGAGGAAGGCGATTCTAGACTTTATTTTCACTTTGCATGCAGGTTTCATCAAGTTCCAGAGAAGAGGTTGGCAGATTTTTCAGAAGCAGACAAGCAAAACTTTCTATCTTCTGTCTTATTTCTTCTATTTCTCACCTTAGGTACTTTCTTCGCATGTCAAAGAAATTCAACATATATTCAGAATCTGATCATCTGGGTTTGCATATTTCAGCATTTGCAGCAAGACCCACGTCTTAGATTTTTTCCGAGAAAATCGCCCCGTAGCCTTCATTCTGAAGCTCTGTGCTTTTTTCCGAGAATCTCTTTGCATGTGGGCTTGAAACACATTTTTTCAAGAATCCAGCTATCTGGGTTTGTTCAGAATTCAGTTGTGCACAAAACCCATGTTCCAGAGAAACTTCGAAAATTTCTTTCGTCAAAGTTTATTTTTAGCTTTGTCCAGAGGTTTTCAGCAAGTTCTTCAAGTATATTCGACTTTACAGTCAAAAGTCATCATTTTCAAAATGCAGTTCAATCTCATTGATTACAAGGCCAAATCAGCTCTTACACATAATTTCATCAAGACTTTAGATACAGACCTGAATGATGTTTATCCAGTGGTTAATCTGAGCAGTCTGGAGGGTGTTAGCAGCAATTCGTTGAAGAATCTTGAACATTCAGGATTGCTGGCAGTGGCATCCATTCCTGTTACTACTTTCGATCTTGAGTTCGTTCTTGCTTGCATCAAGCATTATGACTCATCTTCACGACAAATCAGATCAGCAGATGGGAGGGTTGTTTTCAGTATCAAACCAAAGGACATAGAGAAATGTTTTGCTATTCCTCCTCGTTCAGACAACTTTACTGTGGTTCTTGAGGCTTGTGAGAAGATATGGGATGCTGATCAACAACGTTCACAGAGTAAAGTGGCTCAGAAGTGGCTGAAAGTGCAGAAGACTAACATGCCTAAGAAGGTTGGTCGTGGTGAATTGTCAGAACCCTGATGGTTCTCAATTCGAAACCCTAACTGATTTTTGTTGTTTTTGCAAATTTGTGATTTTTTTGTGTTTTATGAGGTTTTCAGGCAAAATGCTAAAGCTGCGATTTTGCTCAATAATGCTAATAAATTCAAATAAATTCTAAAACTTCACGGAATAAGCTCAAATATGCCAGAGAACATGGGCGCACTATTTTATTATTTTTATAGAGCTTTTACAATGATGAAAATTGATAAATGAATAAGAAATAAATTATTTCCTAAAGAACCTGATGGCGGCTGCAATAAATGAAGATGGTACGGCCAGAATAAAAGAATGAATCTCCAAGCTCAGATAACAATGCAAAATCTCCAGAAATGTCCAGGAAAACCAAGCGCCTAGATCTCAGTGCAAGAATCTGAAGACAGAAGGCGGATCTCTCAAGAGATGAAGGTACGGCCTGCAAGTACAGAAATGTACGGCCTGTCTGCTGCAGCAAATAGAATGGTACGGACTCCAAGAAATAATGCCAGATCACTGAATAAAGTCCTCTGATGAAGTCGCCTTATTTATCTGATGATGATTCTCTGCTGACTCTGAATAAATAACTCAATAAATCCAATCTGTGATCTCTGTGTGAAATCACCAAGTGCAAGCTTCAACTGGTATTTCACAGTCTCAGTCTGCCTGATCTCTGAAGAGTTTTCGTTCTCCAGAAACGTTCGTCTGCCAGAAACCCTAGGGTTTGCAAACTCCAATGCTCAGAGCAAAAGACAAAAGTCGAATAATAATATCAGAATGGTTCGATTTTGCCTTGAGTGAAAATATATACTCCTTGAAGAAATTCGACCCAACTCCTTTTAATTAATCATTTAAATAAAAATGATTTATTTCACCTTTGATACTTAGGAGAAATATTAAATAATTAAATGGCACCTCAATTTAATGAATAATAAATATTCACTAAGTCAAAAATTAATACTTTATTATAAAGTATAATAAATACTTTATAACTGGCCAATTTAATTAAATATTTAAATATTTCAATAAAGTGACTTTAATATAAAGTCAAATTATTAAATATTTAATAAATCATTAATTACTCCTTATTTCTCCGTCTGATCAACAAACTGCTGAACGGGTCGACTCTGAGCTGAATGGTTGAACCAGGTGCCCTGCCCAAAATAGCAGCTTCCGCCTGACCTAACTTTCTAAAAATAGAAAGTTCCTGAAAATGCACTCTGGAAGATTCTGCGAAAGCCCAACCTGACACAACTGCAAAACTGGAGCTACCAAACACTGAGTAACTGCCTCCGATGATCCTCTGCACCTATCTGTCAGCCTACGAGGATCGAAATAATAGGCTCACTCCTCGACAAACAGTGTCAGCTAAAACGGGGACATGACATGAATTCAAGGAGGAAGTTGTTGTTTTGATAACTTTACTCAACCGAGTTACCGGTCAACCAGATGCTAGCACTTTCCGTTCATGGATGTTTTACCTGATTACCAGAATTCTTGATGGTACAGAGCATTTTGACTGGGCTATGTTGATTAGTGATTGCTTACATCAGCAAATTACTAACTTTCTCAAGTATCATGAGTTTCATATGATATCCTCCTTGGTTTACTTGGTTGCATTTCAAGGTAGCTACAGACTTCTAAAAACCAATGGCACTCTCGGTGTTCAGCGTGTTCACGAGTATTATCCTCAGTTGGAGTTTTCTCAATCCGAGCAGGACTTTCGAGCAGTCAATGATCATTTTTCCATGAGAACGGTTAGAGATCTTGACAACAAGATGCATATTCGTATTTCTGCCGAGGCCAAATCAGCGATGGAGACTTGGGCAGATTGGTTTATCCAGTTCCCTACTTTCACATACATCCGTGTTTATGGATATGTTGGAGAGCCCCTGATGTTGCCAAGGTATCCGTCAGACAAGATCATCTCTATGGAGTTCCTCAGGCAGTTGCAACATGTTCATTTCTTTCTTCATAGTCGTCATAAGACTGGGGCTAATTTTCCATTCACATTGGGAATTTTCACATGCAATGCAGCAACAGATGCCAGGTTTATGTCTACTGAGATAGAAAGATTCAAACTCAAGACTTATACTGAGAGGCGTTCCTATGATCCTCTCGGTCATTATGCAGATCGGTTAGAGCGAGGGATTGCACATAAGCCAGCACTTGAAGATTTATGGGTTAATTGTGAAGATGAATTCGAGGTTCGTCGTCGTCACTATTGTAGACTCACTATTGGTCAACTCTCTGATTACCTATCAGAAGATGTTGATGGTCTATCGGATGATGATGGAGAAGTTCTTCTCAATTCATATGTCAAAGATCAAGTTGCTCGGCAGCCACTTCACTCACCTGATTGGTACGCCAAGGAGAATATTTCTATTGAAGAGGTTTCCAGATTAGTTATCAAGACTAGTAAGTTGTTCTTGGAGAGCAAACGGAAGCGAAAGTCAGTTCCTGTAGCAGAGCCGCCAAAGGATTTTTCTTTGTTGCCTTCTACTTCTAGGGCAAGACCTCGAGTCAAGGCCATTATAATACCTCCTGAAGGGGTTAGACTCAGTGGAAAAACGGGGAAGAGAGCTACTGGTAAGAGGAAACAGAAACAGGTTGAGAATGTTCCTGAGGTTCCAGTAGAGACAGTTATTCAGGCCGAACCTCATGTTGAACTTCCTAGTTCGCCTCACGTACAACCTATTGACATAGATTCTGAGCCTGAGACACCAATTCAAGCAGGATCCGAGACAACTGAACCACCACAGGTCGATATATCAGGGACAGTCTCTCCTCGAATTGAAAATATTGTTCAATCTTGTTGGCTCGAGAAGTCTTTAGGAAGACAGAGGCGTGAACCTTCATACAACCTTGATTTATCTGAATTCGGTGAACCCTATCAGAGAAGATCAAACAAGAAGATAACGAAACAAGTGCATATCGAAAAGACTCCAGAATCAGAGATTGTGATCGAAGTTGTCGTTCCTCCAGAGGGTAAAAGCTTAGATGAAGTCGAAGTTGGTGACTTTACATTTACTAAGGCAAATCTTGGCAGGACCACTAGAGAGACAGATGTAACTCTTCTTAAGATCGTCACTAATAATGTTGAAGAGCGCATCACGAAGGATGGAGAAGATAAGGCCTTACTCAAGGCTGAAAATAGTCAACTTCGTCAGTACATTTCTGATCTTGTTCATGGAAATCCGAGTAGAGCACCTATTCTTCCTCAGAGTACACCTTCAGAACAACGAAAACTCGATCAGTTAGTCAGTCATGGCAGACTTTTGGACAACCGGATTGATAGTTTAGTTGCTGCTGGTCGGTGTCTTCTTGCAGATATGTATCAGTTGAGAAGTGATGCACATAAGCTTCGTCAGGGTGTTCAGTCACTTGAGATTGCAGTTGCAGAGAGTTTGGCGAAGGATCGTGTTCTAGTATCTCAGTTGTCAGTTGCATGCGATGCTTTGGAGATGGTCGAGGATCAAGACAAAGTTTTTACTTGGAGAGAGCAGCACCTTCTCAGAATGGAAATATGTGAGAAGATCTCTACTAAATTGTTTTCACTCAAGGATGATGTAGTTGGAGTACTTGCACTTGTCAGCAATTTCGTTGTTCAGATTCCGTGTCATTATCTTATTGAAGATAGCATGTATATTGAGTTGGACAAAGTACAAGCAGAGTTCGAGAAGCTGATTTGTGACAGCCTTGAAGGTGAACCTATGGCGCCTAAGTTAGATTGCAGCCAGTTTCAGAAAGGCGACTGAAGATTGTAAAGATGGCATGCACACGATTACAGAAAGTGGCAGAGAACTGAAGAAACAGACTATTGTTTTGGACAGCATCAAAGTGCCAGATGACAGAGAGATCGATGAGTTTTTGGTCGAAGTGTTAGACCGAGTTGACATGGAGTGATCTGCCAGTTGGAACCTGCAGTTAATTTCGAGGGTTGAGTCTTGAGCAACAGTTAACTCGACTTTCAGTCTTGAGTTTACTTGCTGACTTAACACATGCTTATCTCGTCCTTGGAATTATCATCACAGGAGTTAGGGTTAGGGTTTCCAGTTAACTGAAGGTAGTGTCCAGTTAACTTTGCTTTAAATAAGGGCGCATGCTTGCACATGGTCCATTTAGGTTATTTGTACCCGTTAACTAATGGTAGCTTTCCAATTAACTGTATAGTTTACTTCATTAGGGTTTGGCAACAAATCTTGCATGCATTGCAGAACTGTAGATGACTCAAGGTGATTTTAGGGTTCCCTACACCTTGATGTATATAAATAAGAGCTTTTGCTCATTTGTAAATAACTTTTGCTTGATAGAGAAATATATGCTGCGCCTACCTTGCCCTCAATATTGCTCTTTTGGTATTTGTTCATGTGTCTTCGCTATTACGATTAATTGTTATGCCACATAGGGTTTCCAGAGATTGTAATGGTGAATTCTTTCCATAGTTTAGATAAATTTGTCTTGTGAATCTTTTATCATTTCAATCAAGTGTTATGCCACATAGGGTTTCGTGAGATTGTGATGATAAATCTGTTTTGTGAAGTCTTTACTGTTATGATCAAGTGTTATGCCACATAGGGTTTCATAAGATCATCATGGTGAATTCTTCCCTTAGTTTAGATAAATCTATTTTGTGAATCTTTTACCATTTCAATCGAGTGTTATGCCACATAGGGTTTCATAAGATTGAGATGATAAAACTGTTTTGCGAGTCTTTACTATTATGATCAAGTGTTATGCCACATAGGGTTTCATAAGATTGTCATGGTAAATTCTTAAATCTGTTTTGTGCCCAATAAGCTTGTTTAGATTGAGATGATAGATGCGCCACCTTGCCTTCAAGTAGAGAATCTAAACACATTTATCGTCCGATAGTCAAAACCTTGCCCGTTTCCTCATGCTCTGTTTTCTTGAGGGAACTGGATAGAATTTAAGTTGTAGTTAGTAGATCTGCAAAACCAGAGAAAACTCAGCTGCAACGTATATAGTTTTTCAAGAAAGCCTTGTACCTCTACAGCTGAAACAAAAAGACAGGATTTAGTTTAGTTTATTTCCTTGCAAGTACTTTGTCAAGCACAACGAGGGAGCTTCCCCTCCTAATTTGAAGAGCACTCATTGCGTAGTGTGCATAGGCTGTGCGTATCAACTCTTACTCCAGAGGTGCTAGTTGTTACACCAACAATCCCCTTCCACTTCCACTTCCTCCTCTCAACTAAGGATGGTTTGTGGCACAACCAACTCTTGCATCTGCTTCCTCTTGCTCTTTAATATATGTTGCTACTTTGTGAGGATGTAACCATTTACCAATTTCTCCTGCACATATTGCGATTCCTTGTCGAGAAATGGCACATAAATGGCATTTCACACGACTGTATGAGCTAGTATACTGAGCTTTACAATGATTGCATATCCAAACAAATGTTCCTCCCCCTTTAACTTGTTGTATCACTTGTACATATTTCCATAGAGGTGAATTTGGGTCGGTTTTAAAAGTAGAACTGGTTGCCATAATGCAAATGCTGTAAAAAATTCAAAAACAATTAAGAATTATCAAACAATAAATGCTAAATATTTAAATAGATAAATTGATTACCATTTCTAATTTCAGAAAAAAACAAATTATTTAAAATTTAAATTAACATTTTGATTTAATATATTTAATATTATTAATTTATTATTTAAAAATTAAAATTAATCTAAAAAATTAGTAATTATAATTTACAATTATTATATAATAATATTATAAATTTATTATTTATAATACTAATTTTAAATTTTAAACTATTATAAATTTATAATACTAATTCTATTATAATAATATATATAAATTATAATTAATATTATATAATATTATGGTATTAAATAAATTAATAATAATATTATAAAGGATACTAAGTGTTATTACCTATATCATGAATTAAAAATTAAAATTAAAATTTATAAATTATAAATGTATAATAAAAATTAAAAATAACAAGTTTATAAACAGTAATATAAAAATAATAAATAAATTTAAGATTTATAAACTAAGTATAAACTATTCATAATTTATAGAAAAGATTAAAAAAAAAATTGATTTGCAAAGCTCACGAATTCATTGTTAAATTTTTTAAATATAATAAATAAGTTTTAAAATTTAAATTTTAGTATATAGTTATAAACTTAAAGAAATAGAAAGTAAAAATTAAAAAAAAAAGATTGAAGAAAAATACCTCAGGAACGCGTGCACGCAGAAATGTCCGACAAAACTTTGCTGAAGCTTAAGGTATTCCACCTGCAACGCTCGCACCTGCAACTCAACCTAGAAGACAACGAAGCCACACAGCCGCAGAGAAATCGCTTAGGGTTTGGACTTTTGGGCGCAGGCAAATAAACGCCACCGTGAAAGGATGGAGAGAAATAACCGTGTGAAAAGAGGACGCGTTTAGAGTTTTTGAGATTTGGAAGCAATGAAAAAGGTTTCGAAATCTGTGAAAAATGCATCGAAAACACCGAAAAATGCCACGTCATTAGAAAAACGGCAAAAAAAACGCCATACGTTTCCAGCTCAAAAAATCCGCTTCCTATTTGAATCTGCAACGATTTTATCACGCATCCATTTGCATACGTTTCCATACCCGGAATCGGCAGGGTAAAGGGCCGATTCCGGTAACATAGTCTGAATGTGTATGATCAGAAACCTTTGAACATGAGCAGTACTACAGATTGCAAGCGAAATTGTTTATGGGTGTACATCGTTAAGCATTGGAAAAACCAAGCAAAAGAATGGTTTGAATTGAAGCTTTGCGAACACCACATTTTTATGGAAGGTACTCCTAGGAAAGTACAAGCAAGAAAAAAAAAATCTATTTATCAAGGAAATGATGGAAAAGTGGTTGAGTTTCTCATAAATAAGCACTCATATGTAGTTTGGGATGCTTGTCAATGATCCTTATGCTTAGAACCAGCTAAGGCTATCAAAACTACTAGAAGGATCAGATTAGAAAAATCAAGAGTTGTAGGAGGAAATATTGAAGCAAGATGTTCCTGAAAAACATCACATGAAAAATCCAAGTCACCAAGCAGGCACAAGAGCAAACCGTGATGGAAAGGGAATGTAGAGTTAATTTGAGAAACACTTCAAAGATGAGAATGCTCCAAAATTAATGAAGACAATAGTCGACCCATGATGAGAAAAATGCTTAAAAATCAAGTTATTTGAGGGCTCACTGTCAAGCACAAATGACTTCCACAGCTGAGTTTTTCCTAAATTTGATCACTAGAACATTCACTTTTAAATAGATGTTGGAACATCCCCCACATGCACTAGAAGGATCCAGGTGTAATGTCCCCTCCTAGCCTCTGAGCAATGGACATCACCTTTAGCCTCTGAGTAGTGGACACCACCTTTAGCCTATTCCAAAGTCCCTGTAGGCTAAGAGGTTTTGATAAGGGGACTCAATTCTAGCTTTGGGTGTTGGGTTTTCTGTATTTCCGACACATCTTAGTATTTTCGATGCATATTAGTATTTCCGGTGCATATCAACTTTTTCTCCAATTCAAGCCTTTGGGATGTCACATGCTATTTTTAGTACTTATTAAAAATAGTAAATCTATTTTGGGAATACTGGACCAAATCAGGCTTGTCACAGCAGCATTTTCAATTGGTAAGGTTACTTTGGTGAAATCATTTAAATATTTGATTAAAGCTTCGAAATGTGAGCTTTATTAAAGTAACTTTATATTTTTTAATTAAAGGATCATAAGGGGACATTTTAAAGGGAACCTTGGACGCCTAGAGACACAACTTAAAAGTTATTTTTGGAAAGTTATATCATTTTAAATGTTTCTTATATCTTGGGCACCCAAGTAAAGACGAAAGCAGAAATTAAATAAAAATTAAAACAAAGTACAAAAGGTAAATATGGCGTTGGTTTTTAGGGATTGCTTGGTCACCCTAATTGAAGGATATCTTTTAAAACTTTATTTTTGAAGCTTATTCTTCATGCTTAAGATTGAGGACAAAGGGAGATGCTGCTGGTTTGTTACCAGAATGTTGAAGAATGGGATTGAGGATAAAAAACTTCAGATTCTAAGACTTGTTTCAGCAATGAGAGCCCTGCTCAAGCTGGTGATTGGTGATTTCATACAGGAGTCACATCTGGGCGAAAAAGACGAAGATTTTCTAGTTCTTTTGAGTGCTTTTCAGTTTGTTTTTTAGTGTGAAATTGCTGGTTTGGAGTGGTGTGGATTTTTTAGTTTTGGGTGTGATTATTTTCAGTTTATGAGCATTTCCTTCTTGAACCTGAGACTCACATATTTGCTCGTAGCTTGAAAATGGAGTGAAGCTTCAATATGGGTATTGGCTAGAATGGTTCCTTCCTTCATGGCGATCAAAACAAGTATTGGCTTGCATTTTTTAGTGGAGGATTTGATTTTATAAAGCAGATCGACCCCTTGAGGAGGGAAGGCCTTTGTGGTGCTAGGTTTCAGATTTTAACCTGCTCATAGTTTGGTGTTTGTGGCTGGTTTTTGAGGCCTTCCTACAGCGTTTGAGGGTGAAAGAAGGCAAGGAGAAATCGGGCTTTATACCTATTTCAATCATTGCTCTTGAAGGGGGGGCTCAAAGCTGCAGCCAGGCGTCTTGTTACAGTTCTGAAAGTGTTTCAATTTTTTGATATTTATGAATGCAAAAATCTGCACTACCATGTCATTGTAATTTGAATATTGAAGGATAAGAAAGTTAAATTCTTAGCAAGTTTATTGTAAGTTTCATTTGCAATTGTTTATGTATCATTGGGCATCAATATATCATGACTGGCATATGAGAAAAAACAATCAAACAAATCAGAAACCTTCACACAGCAGTTGAGATAAAATCAAAAAACAAAAAAATTGGGGTTGATTATTATAGTGGTATCAAAACCAAATCAGTCTTGCCAACCAGTGGGTGTGAGTTTCTATGAGCTTGAGTGATAGGGAAAGAAGGTACTTAGAAAAAAGTAGGAGAAGAGAAGAGGGGTATTGGGAGCAATGGCCATCTTCAGAATAAGGGCAGTGAACAAAATCATCATCTAGTGGGTCTTCTAATACTGGAAACATGGGAGATAGGAGTGGTGAAGGTGAAAGGACTAAAAGGAATGAGAGGAATGAGGCACCTCTAGATAGATTAATGCTACTTCTTGGTGCTTTGGTTAGGTGTCAAGGTAGGGCAGCACAACAAACACAGGAGACTAATGAAAGGTTAGCAAATTTAATACAGAGAATGGATCAAATGGGTCAAGGAAACAAGGTAGGACAGCAAGGAGTTGGTAATCAAGGAGCTTTGGCAAGGCCTCTTATGCCTAACTTTACATTGAGGGTAGAAGTACATGTGAATCTTGAGCTTACTATGTTGGAACAGCAGCACCAGTTTAGGCAAGATTGGCTCGATGCAGGGCCTAGCTTTCAGATGTACATATCTCTCAAAGACTACATTGATTTAAGAATGAGGCATTCAAACACGAGGGGGAATAGGGACCAGCAAAATGAGCTACAAAGGAAAGTAGGGAAGCTTACACTTCCTTATTTTGATGGATCCAGAAATATGGCAACAAGAGCGTGGGTGCAGAAACTCGATACCTACTTCACTTTAAACCCTATGTCGGAGTTAGAGTCCATCAGTATGCATCTATACACGTAAATAGCATTGCTCATGAGTGGTGGTACAATGGAATGTTAACTTTGGGGCATGCTCAAATCACTTCATATAGGGTGTTCACCAAAAGATTAATTGAAAGATTTGATAAAAAAGATCCTGAGCTACACTTTAAGGAGTTAGCCCAACTTGAACAATAGGGTTCTGTGGACTCGTACATTGCAGATTTCCAAAAGCTTTCCGTGCTAGTGACTGATATTTCTAAGAGAAGGCTTATAGTGTTATTCATTGATGGACTTTCCGATCCATTAAGGGGTTGGATCAAAGTTTTCAACCCTCCTAGCCTTCAGGAAGCCATCAAAAGCCTAGATATGGAGACATCAGCTTTCAAGAGCAGATTTCAATCAAAAAGTTTGCTGCAAAAGAAGGATAAGTACAAGAAAATCATTACAAAAGAACATGAGCAGCCCAAAAAAAAATACACTAAAATTGATAATGAGACCCTTAATGAGTTGAGAAGAAGGGGTTTATGCTTTACATGCAAGAAGCCATACACACAAGGCCATAAATGTGCTTCCAAGGCTAAAGCATTGCTAATAGAATACCAATCAGATGATGAAGAAGTTGCAGAAAATTCAGAACAGCAAGCTAATACTGATGAAAGTAAAGAGGAAAAGGCTTCAGAAGAAGGTGAAAAGGTGGAGGACAACCGTGGGATGTTAGCGCAGCTCCACAACTTCCAAAAGAATGAGTCAATGCGCATTAGAGGTGTGATTCAGGGGCAACATATGGTAACATTGATTGATACAGGAGCTACCCATAACTTCATCGATGAGGGCCTAGTAGCACGAAGAGGGCTTCAAACAAAGGAGGTTGGTGGTTTTAGAGTTATGGTGGCCAATGGATTCACTATTCAGTGTACCAAGATGGTTCCTTAGTTGAGCGTTCAGTTGGGCAGCCATGAGATTAAAGAAGATTTTTATGTGGTGGGCATAGGTGATACAGATGTAGTATTGGGCATTCAATGGCTTTGTTCATTGGGAGAGATTACTCTCAACTTTCAAACCATGGAGTTAAAATTTAAATTAGGGGCTAAGAACGCTATTTTGAGAGGCTTGTCCAATGGAGGACCATGTGTCGCGTCTTTCAAACACATGGAAAAACTTTTTAGACATGATCAGGTTGAGTGGACAGCAGAGTGCATTGTTATACCTACGGTCACTGAAGAGGTCAAGAGGACCTATCCACCAGATATACAGGAGCTTCTTACCAAGAGGAGCAAGGTGTTTGAGAGCATACCTCCAAGAAGGCCACCTGATAGAGATATTGAGCATGTCATTGAGTTGGAGGAGGGAGCCAAACCAGTCATTACCACACTCTATCGCCATCCTAAGATGCACAAAACTGAGATAGAGAATCCCATCCAGGAGCTTATAGAGATGGGACACATAAGACCAAGTAAAAGCCAATTTGCTTCTTCAGTTGTATTGGTGAAGAATAAGGATGGGACTATGCGCATGTATGTGGACTACAAGGCCTTAAACAAAAAGACTATAAATAACAGGTATCCCATTCCATGTATTGATGAGTTGATTGATGAGCTTCATGGGGCGGTTTACATCTCCAAAATTGACTTGAGATCAGGTTATCACCAGATTAGAGTGAGGGAAGAGGATGTGGAGAAGACAGCATTTAGATGCCACTTCGGGCACTTTGAGTTTCTAGTCATGCCTTTTGACTTAACAAACGCACCAGCGAATTTTCAGTCATGCATGAACAGAGTTTTCAGCAAGCAGCTCCATAAGTATGTCCTTATCTTCTTTGATGACATTCTTATCTTCAGTAGATCTTGGGAGGAGCATTTGAAACACTTAGATGAGGTACTTAGCATTCTTGAGAGGGAGTCACTATTTGCTAAAGAATCTAAGTATGAATTTGGAATGACCGAATTACTTTATTTGGGCCATATCATTTGTGTCAATGGTGTGCGTGTAGACCCTAAAAGGTTTAAGGCAATACAAGACTAGCCACCACCTACAAATTTATCACAACTTAAGCGATTCTTTGGGCTTTGCAGTTTCTACAAGAGGTTTGTGAAGGGGTTCTCACAGATTGCTACCCCACTTACAGATTTGACCAAGAAAGGGGCATTCTCTTGGTCTGAATCAGCACAGAGAGCCTTTGATCAGTTTTAAGGTTTTGATGAGCTCATGCCCTATTCTAGCTATTCCGGATTTTACTAAACCATTTGAGCTTGAGTGTGATACTTTAGGAGAAGGTATAGGGGTTGTCCTAATGCAAAATAAGCATCCCATAGCATTTGAGAGCAGAAAATTGAGGAGAGCTAAAAGAAATTATTCTATATATAATAAGGAATTGTTAGCCATCATGCATACTTTGGCTAAGTATAGACAGTATCCTATTGGGGGTAGATTTATAGTGAAGACTGATCATAACAGCCTCAAATAATTTTTAAATCAGAAGGATTTAAGTGAAAGGCAGCAAAAATGGGTAAGCAAATTTCAAGCCTTTGACTTTGATATTGAGTATGTTAAGGGGAAACGCAATGTAGTTGTTGATGCTCTCTCTAGGAAGCCACACTTGTGCATTTTTCCTGAGATTGCAGCAGATTGGGAAGAGCAAATACAAGCTTATTATGCTAAAAACACATTCACAAACAGCATACTTGATGGTGCTTTGAATGATGAAAAGTATAGTCTTAATGATGGGTTAATTTTCTACAAAGAAAGAATACTTCTAGTGCCTGAAACTAAGTTAAAGGAGCAGATTTTAAAATCTTTTCATAACACTCCTATGGCTGGTCATCCAGGATTTTACAAGACATACAGGCATATCCATGAGAGATTCTCATGGAAGGGCATGAAAGATGATATAACTAAGTATGTTTGTGAGTGTCTAGTGTGCCAACAAAATAAAAATGAGCACACATACCGTGTTGGTCTGCTGCAAACATTGCCCATTCCTACTCAAAAGTGGGAAAGTATATCTATGGATTTCATCACAGGACTTCCCAATGTGCAAGGGAAGGATTGTATTTATGTGGTAGTTGACAGGTTGACCAAATTTGCTCATTTTTTTGCCATATCAGCAAGTTTTTTAGTGTTACAGGTGGCAGATTTGTTCTTCAAAGAGTTGTTTAGGCTTCATGGGGCACCTAGAAATATCATAAGTGACAAGGACAACAAATTTGTGAATTTGTTTTAGCAAGAATTGTTTAAACTTTGTGGTACAGAGTTGACTCCTAGCACTAGCTACCACCCCCAAACAGATGGGCGAACTGAAATTGTTTTAACAAGTGGGTGGAAGGTTACTTAAAGAATTATGCTTCAGGGCAGCAAAAGGCTTGGGTTAGATGGCTGCATTTGGGGGAGTTCTACTACAACTCTACGTATCATATGTCCATTAAAATGTCACCCTTCATGGCGTTGTATGGGTATGAGGCTCCCAGCTTCATTGATTTGTTATTTGGTGATTGTAGAGTGCCCGAGGCTGAGGATTTCTTGTAGGAGAGTCAGAACATCATGAGATCATTGAAAGACAATATTCAGCAGGCGCAGAATTAGCAAAAGATGTATATTGACCAGCATTGGATAGAGAGCGAATTTGAGGTGGGTGACATGGTTTATGTCAAACAACAGCCATACAGGCAATCCACTCTCAAAAAGAGTGGAGCAAATAAGTTAAAACCACATTTTTATGGCCTATTCAGAGTCACTAGGAGGATTGGTGAGGTTGCTTATGAGCTGGAGTTACTTGAGGATAGTAGGGTGTACAATGTGTTCCACGTATCACGCCTTAAGAAGGCACTTGGACATAACGTGGTACTGTCAACAGTATTACCCCCATTGGATGAGGAGGGGAGATTGGAGTTTATACCAGAGGCAGTTATTGACTTTAGAGAGAGAACCGTCAAGAGGAGAGTGATCTCCAAGTACTTGGTGAAGTAGTCGGAACTGCCAATTGAGGATGCTACATGGGAGAGTGAGCAAATACTACAGCACCCAACGTTACGATTGCTTGAGGGCAAGCAATCTTTGGGGAGGGTGGACTATAATGTCCCCTCCTAGCCTCTGAGCAGTGGACATCACCTTTAGCCTATTCCAGAGTCCTTGTAGGCTAAGAGGTTCTAATAAGGGAACTTAGTTCTAGCTTTGGATGTTGGGTTTTCTATATTTCCGACACATTTCAGTATTTTCGATGCATATCAGTATTTCTAGCGCATATCTATATTTTCAGCGCATATCAGCTTTTTTTCCAGTTCGAGCCTTTGGGATGTCACTTGCTATAGTACTTACTAAAAATAGTAAGTCTATTTTGGGAATACTGGACCAGGTCAGGCTTGTCACAGCAACATTTTCAGTTGGTAAAGTTACTTTAGTGAAATCATTTAAATATTTGATTAAAGCTTCAAAATGTGAGCTTTATTAAAGTAACTTTATATTTTTTAATTAAGGGGTCATAAGGGGACATTTTAAAGGGGACCTTGGACACCTAGAGACACAACTTAAAGTTGTTTTTGAGAAGTTATATCATTTTAAATGTTTCTTATATCTTGGGCGCCAAAGTAAAGATGAAGGCAGAAATTGAATAAAAATTAAAACAAAGTACAAAGGGTAAATATGGCGTTGGTTTTTAGGGATTGCTTGGTCACCCTAATTGAAGGATATCTTTTAAAACTTTATTTTTGAAGCTTATTCTTCATGCTTAAGATTGACGACAAAGGGAGATGTTGTTGGTTTGTTACCAGAATGCTGAAGAACGGGATTGAGGATAAAAAACTTCAGATTCTAAGTCTTGTTTCAGCAATGAGAGACCTGCTCAAGCTGGTGATCGGTGATTTCATACAAGAGTCACATCTAGGTGAAAAGGATGAAGATTTGCCAGTTCTTTTGAGTGCTTTTCAGTTTGTTTTTTGGTGTGAGATTGCTGGTTTGCAATGTGGTGTGGATTTCTTAGTTTTGGGTGTGATTATTTTCAGTTTTTGGGCATTTCCTTCTTGAACCTGAGACTCACATATTTGCTTGTAGCTTGAAAATGGAGTGAAGCTTCAATATGGGTATTGGCTAGAATGGTTCCTTCCTTCATGGCGATCAAAACAAGTATTGGCTTGCATTTTTTAGCGGAGGATTTGATTTTATAAAGCAGATTGACCCCTTGAGGAGGGAAGGCCTTTGTGGTGCTGGGTTTCAGATTTTAACCTGCTCATAGTTTGGCATTTGTGGCTGGTTTTTGAGGCCTTTCTGCAGCATTTGAGGGTGAAAGAAGGCAAGGAGAAATTGGGCTTTATAACTATTCCAGTCATTGTTCTTGAAGGGGGGGTTCAAAGCTGCAGCCAGGCATCTTGTTACAGGTCTGAAAGTGTTTCAATTTTCTGATAAATTTATGAATGCAAAAATCTGCACTATCTTGTCATTGTAATCTGAATATTGAAGGATAAGAAAGTTAAATTCTTAGCAAGTTTATTGTAAGTTTCATTTGCAATTGTTTATGTATCATTGGGCATCAATATATCATGACTGGCATATGAGAAAAGACAATCAAACAAATCAGAAAACAATCAGAAACCTTCACACAGCAGTTGAGATAAAATTAGAAAACAAAAAACAAAAAAAAAAAATTGGTGTTGATTATTACACCAGGAGTGGAATTGGATGTGGAAGTCAGATTATTCATTTCAAATTTTAGATTTTTCTATTGTGACGAAACCATTAGTTTCTATCAGGTGGTGGTTTCAAATTTGCCGTGGTGATTTTACAACCACCTCTTATCAGATACCAGCAGTTCAAGTGTTTTCTGCTGTTGATCTTTTCTGGTAAAGCTCATATTGATGAAGGTTTTCCCTTCCAAATCCTTAAGCATGAGGTAATTGTTAGGAACTTGCAAGAGGCCATTTCTTCAAGCTCTAGTGGTGTCAGTGTAGAAATTAGAAGGTAATCAAGCTTAGGAATGAAGAGACTAAGCTTTAGAAAGACAAGAACAATATGAATGGTGCCCATAGGCTATTACACTTTTATAAAACTTTAGAATTGATGATAAAACAATGGATTTGGATGTGTATATATATACACATCAATACACATATCCAAATGAGGCTAACCTGGAATATATTTAAAGGAGGTTGGTTTAAGAAACACACTTAACCTAAAACTCATTAGAAGATCCTTATATAAGATTAGAAACTCCAACACCCCTTAAGCTTGACAAGAAAGTCAGATCACTAAGAATTTGTGGAATACCCCCCTTGAAGGAGAATCTTGAAGGCATATCAAAGACCAAAGATGAAGTGATACTTTGGTGTATCAAAGGATATTCTTGGCTGCTTAAAGATGACAAGATCTATTCAGTACATTTGAAATTCATTGCCAATACATTCACCTCCTCAATCCTATAGGTTCTCCATGTGTGCTTTGAGTTCGTTAAAATTGAGGAAAGCTTCATCCTTGTGCTTGATGCAAAAGAACCATAGATCTTTGGTAAAATGAAAAATCATCAACGATAGTAATATAGTATTTGAATTTTGGACCCACCTAAAGTTCTGCATAGGTCCATAAATGTCAGTATGAATAAGCTCCAAAGGTCATAACACATGATAAGTAGCCTTTTTCGGACCTGTCGATGATGTTTCCTAAGCAAACAACCTTCAATAGATTGATAGTAGGGCATATAGGAGAAATGTATCAACCATTCTTTTATATACCATGTGGCACATTGAGCCATAGTTGATGTAACCCAATTGGTGATGCCAAAGATTGACAATATTGTCTCCTTGGCAACCAAAGCAAATGACCAAGAAGGAGAGGAAACAAAAAAAGCAAGATGGGAAGTGACAATCTTTTTGCGAAGAGAGGAACTAATTCCACCTATTTTTCCAACATTTTCTTGGAGGTCTGGAATCCAAGAATGACAATATATGTGCTTATGGCCATATCTTCCACAATAATCACATTTTACCTTAAAAAAATGAAACGAACCTTGTTTCTTCTCTTGTTGAGAAGTAGATTGACCTATTGTGACCTTTTCACACATCGCCCCATTGCAAATGGGGACCTTTTGTTTTTGCTTTTTGAGTTTTGCCTTGGCGTCACAACTGCTTATCACCATGTTTCTTTACAATGAGGAGTTAAAGTTTCTAAGAGTCACCCAAGTCAAGTCAAGAATTCGAGCCTGAATCAGTGTGCAAACGTCATTACGATGCTTAGAGGGCTCGAGGGACGAAGATCAACTGTCGTTTCAGTCAATTCTAACATCTCCTACCTTTTTGGGGATTTTCACTCTAGACCCCCTATTTTTTAGGGACTTTATTTTTGGCATTTTTGGCCCATGTTAGACTTCTATTTTTTAGGGGCTATTTTTGGAAAGTTACTATTTTGGGACAAGTTTCTATTTTTGGCAAGGTTTCCATCTTTAGAAAGTGCCCGAATTTCAAAAAATCAGTCTGAAGCCCTAAAAAACCAACAAAAAATCACGAAAATCAAAAAAATGGCAAAATAACCAGCATGGAATTCATGGCAAAATCTGCCTAAGTATGGAAGATGGCGCCAAGATTAATGGCTCAAGCATGTGCTAAGTCCGCCCAAGAAGAACAAAACATGGCATGGCATAGCGAAAAGTCCGCCTAGGCTGGATGGAGGATGTCTCAGCACTTAGTCAAGTCCGCCTTGGACACAAGAGTAAATGGCATGGACTCAGGCAAAGTCTGCCCCATGTAGAATGGCTTGGTGATGTGCCAAGTCCGCCCAAGGAAATAAGCCATGGCATGAGACAATGGAAAGTCCGCCCCAAGCTAGATGGCATGACAAGAGATGAAGTCCGCCCCAAGCAAGAAAGAGTGGCATGAACCAAAGCAAAGTCCGCCCAGCACAAGAGAAATATGGCTTAAGCATATGGAAAGTCCGGCCTTGGAGAAAATGGCTTGGCACCTTGCCAAGTCCGCCCATCTGGAAAGTGTTATTGCTTGACACTATGGAAAGTCCGCCCCACTCAACAAAGACATGGCATGAGGACATGGCAAGTCCGCCATGCCATGGAAAAAGAAATGGAAAAAAGACTGGCAAGTCCGCCCTCAGCCTTGATGAGACAATGAAAAGAAATTGGTGAAGTCCGCCCTACCATGGCAAGTAGTTGGTGAAGTCCGCCCAGCTTGGAATAAGGCAGAAAATTAAAAATTTGGCTAAGTATGGACACCTTTGAGGGAGAAAACTTGAAAAAATTGGCTAAGTATAAATGCCCTACCTATGTAATGTTACCTTGGGGAGAAAAATTTCATGAAATTGACTAAGTATTTGATGCCTCGGAAAATGAAATTTGAATTTTGGCTAAGTGTAAAAGGAAAATACATATGGAAAAGAAGTTCCAAGTCTGCCATGCCAAAATGAGAATGGCAAGAACTTCTTGAAGTCCGCCCTTGCAGTATGGAAAGAAGATTCCAAAGTCCGACCTTGCTCAGTGGATGGATGGCACAAGCATGAGAAAGTCCAACTTTGCCCAAGCATAGCATGTCCAAACCTTTATAAGGCACGTCCAAGGTAAAATAAAGTCCGACCTAGGCCTAGAGAAGAAAATGTCTTGAGCATCATGAAGTCCGACTTTGATTGAGGAAAAACGTCCAAGCTCATATGAAGTCCGTCGAGGAAATGGCAAAGCACAAGCAAAGTCCGACTTTGTCAAGTATATAAATGTCTTAAGCATGGTAAAGTCCACCTTGGCCAAAAGAAATATGTCCAAATCTTGATGAAATCCGCCCAGCCAAGGAAACTCAAAAAATTGGCTAAGTAAAAAAAATTCAAAACTTGGAAAGGCACAAGTGAAGTCCGACCTCCCTCAGCAAGGAATGTCCAAAGCTACATAAAGTCCGACCTTGGCATAAAGAGTGGATGGCAAGACCAAAGTGAAGTTCGTCCAAGGAGAGAAATTCAAAAAATTGGCTAAGTGTTCGAAAGAAAACAAGAGGAATGAAGAGGAAGTGAATAAAATCCTTGTCCAAGGATGGAATTTGCCCTACATAGCACAAGCCAAATTCAAAATTGAAGACAAATCCATAGGCAAAGTTCATTCGAAATCTTGGCCAAAATGTTGAATAGTCCACACGAAGGTGTTACAAAATGAAATTGAATAGCCAAAATTTGGCCAAGTATGGGAAATTTTTCACAGAGAAAGTTCCAATTTCCTCCATTGTGGCAAAAGCACAGGGGAGTTCCTCTCCAAATTCAAGGCACTTGAAGAAATTTTAGAAGATTTCTGGAAAGAAAGACTTAATAACTTTAAGTCTAAACATGTTCTCCAAGGCGAGACTTCCAATACAGGTGAGAAGAAGAAGCCAAAGTTGCAAAAGGAATCCAAGATCAAAGCTAGGAAAAAACCAGCACAAAGGACAGAGTCATCGGCAAAGAAAAATATTCTAAGGCAAGCACATGGAACAAGACCAAAGTGACCAAGGAAGACCTCCAGCACACTGAGGTGGCGCCTTGTCATCTTCCAACCAATCAAATTACTCCAAATCAACATGCAACAACTTTCTATTTTATTGTTGGTTCATATTTAGCAAAAAGGACAAGTGTCCTCAAATGTAATTTTCTTATTGGTCGAGAAGGAGTTAGTTAGGACAAACCCTAATTAGGGTTTTATTTTGTAATCTCGATCGTTGATCCTATATCAATCTTGGCCATTGAATTGTAATTGGGGAGCCTATAAATTGAGCTCACCCCCTCATTTGTAAAACATGGGAGCATGTTGCAAAACATGTTAAGATAAGTAAATTGTTGCATATGACTACCAAAGTAATAAGTAATGCATGCATTGTTTTGATGGTGATTGCTTCTTTATTTTGGAGTTTGCATGGTTCTTATCCCTCATCATAGTTTAGATTTTATTTCATGTATGTTACATGAATGCAAGATCTGATAAGTATTGATTTATGGTGAAACTTTTGCTCATACTTTCTTTGAATGGATGATTTTCATTCAATGCATAAAGTTAGCCTAAGCTTACTTTGTGGATGCTTAACTTCTGTCTGGATAAATATTGTTCAATTTGATGGTAGTTATTCATGACGTGAAAATCATAAGCACATTCCCTTGAAGATTGCACCCCCTTTGTGTAGTTGTCGTTGAGCGTGGCGAAGCAAAGCGTGGTTATTGGTTCCACCAAGTCAATACCGTCTCTTGAATTCTTAGAAAGTAGACTAGAAATTCTAAACCTTTATCTCCTTTTTTAGTTTGTTTGATCCAAGACCCAAACAATAGACCCTCATTGTCTAGACCTTCATTGTGAATTGAACAAGCCTAGCATAAGTCCCTTTGTGTTACCAGCATATCACAACGACCACAGAGCTTATCCGCACATCAATACTTGACATAAGGAACCTTGGAATCGCCATATGATCTTCTCGCAATCTTAGCATACGCGGTGGTTTTTCAAGAGAGGATAGGGTGTCTTTGGGCATTTTATTTTGATGTTTGGTGTGTCACAAAACACGCATCAACATGACCTTGATGCTTTTCCTCTTCCATTTGTGTTTTTCTTGTAGGTGAACTAGTCCTTGGATCTCAACTCTCTAATAATCTTATTTGTGATATTGTGTAGAGCATATGTGAGTATGGAAATAACTCGCCTTGGACCAAACTTTGTATAGACAATTTTAGAATGAGGTTGGCCTCATATTGAAAAACTCAAAGAACATACCCCAAATTAATTTTCTTGAGATTCCCAAAAATGTCTCTCATGCATATCCTCAACTACCCTAAAAAATCACTAAAAATTTTGCAAGAGCTTTTTGAGATATATGTGATCCTTTGAAATTAGGGTTTCCTTGAAAAACACCCTCTAGATTTAGATGTCTTTAGAGAAGGCCTTGCCTACTCTACTATCATGTAGAAATTCACAAGTGAGCACCCTTAGGAAGAAAGAGATCAAGCTTTGACAAGCCAAGAACAATGTAAATGTGTCATGCCCCGATCATAAAAGAACAGTAAAATATAATATAATATGATCGTCACCTCAAAGGGAAGGAATCTGGTCGGCGATTTTTATTAAGAGAATAATATTAATTCTTTAAACAATTTTAAATAGCAACTCCTAGGCAGCAGCGATTCCTCCAAGGGACACATGTCTTATCAAATAATATTAGGAAGCATCGATCGGTTATGAAGAGGCAGCGATCAGCCTAAAGAGGGATGTGTCCCTTATCAAGGGAAGAATACGATGGAAAAGCCATGTCTTTTCCCCCATCATGGGGATATAAAAGGAGACACATTTCAAAGAAGAGGAATAATGGAAGCAATCAGAAATAGAAATCCGTATGCAAAGAAGCAGCAGCTATTTATACAAACAGTGATCGGTATGCATTTGATATATATAATATTTGATAGGCATATAAATATATGTATAATTACTTTCATAATGACTAATATGCATTAAGGGAGATATGTCTAATTTGGTAAATAAGTGAAATAGTGAATTTATTTATATTGGTATAATTAACATCTTTCTCTTTAAGCAATCATGTGTAAGATTGGGAAGGAAACATGTTAGGGAAGGGCAATATAGGAATTGCCTTGGTTGGATGTTCCTTTTCTCACAATGTAAGTACACCACCCTAAGTTGGATGGAATTGTCTTGGTTGGATGTTCCTACCACTTGGGGCCAAGGGGAGTATAAGCACACCCTTGGGCTTACTTGTGATGAATAACTTTTTTGGTGCCCTATCATGTGTTTCTCTCCAATCCCTACCACGATTGGTTATTGAAAAGAGTCTATAGATTGGATTCAAGTTCAAATTGCTATTCATTATTTCACAAATGTTAATAATTCATTTATTCTTAAGTTCAATATTTATTATATAATTTACTATGGAATATTATTTGTAAAACAATTTTATGTTGTGTAAGTGTCTCTTAAGGAAATTTAAGGCATACTCCAAGTAGGGGACATTACAATTGGTATCAGAGCCTTGATCTTGCCAACCTAAGGATCAAGAGGAAAAGTATATGCAAGCAAGCCTAAGAACTCAAAGGACATTAGAGAGAGAAAAGAGGAAACTTGCAACAAGCAACAACTCTACTCCAAACAATACAATGAGTAAACATATGGGAAATGAATTAAGGGCTTTCATAGAGCACAACGAACAAACCACTCAAGCTCTCATGGAGCAAAATGAGAAGACAACACAACTTCTCTTACAAACCCTTCAAAACATGAACAACACAATCAACACTCTTAGACCTACCCAAACTAATGGCAGGGAAGTCACTTCTAATCATTCTAAAAATAACAATAGAACTTTGTTAGAGTCAACACCTAGGATAACTAGACCTTCCTTTCTACCTAGGGAGGGATTGCCCAGAGAAGAAGAAATCAATACACCAAACCAAAATTTAAATGACTTGGCCATAGCCCATTCAAGACTCGACCCTGAAATTAAGAGGGGCATCCCCTTTAGGGAATATTGTAAAGCTGGAAAAAGTAGTAACCCTAGAAGAGAGAGGGGTCAACCTAATAAAAACTTACATCATAAAATAGGCAACATAACTCTCCCTAACTTTGATGGGTAAAGGAAGGTCACCACCCACTCATAGATCCAAAAATTGGATACATATCTATCCCTCAATCCAATGATAGAAGAACACGTTGAATTCGCCACCCTACATTTGGAAGGAATTGCACACGACTGGTGGCACCATGGTTTGATTACCCAAGGCCACCAAAACATAAAAACTTATGAATTCACCCAAAAACTCATTGAAAGATTTGATTAGAAACACCGTGAGAGATATTTTAAAGAATTAACTCAACTAAGACAAGAATGAAGACTATGTGGTTGAATTCCAAAGAATTTCAATCATGGTCCCCGGAATTACCGAAAAAAGACTCACTTACCTATTTATAGAGGGACTATTAGAAACTATTCGTGGCCTAGTAAGTGCCCTTGATCCCTCATCTCTCCAAGATGCAATCTTAAAAGCCCTACAACTTGCTAAAGGTCACCCCAAAAATATATCACCAAAAGAAAAAACCTCCTACCAAAAAGATAGGCACCAAAGTGCGTTCCTTCCTAAAGGTGAAAGGGCAGAAATTAGAAAAAAAAATGTTACAAATGCAAGGAGACATGGGGGCATGGACATGTTTGTAATCGAGAAGAGTATCAAAAGAAAAACTTGTGCTACAAGTGTAAGGAAAAATGGGAGCCGGGACATAAGTGTGGGAAAAGAAGCCAAGCACGCAAGATAGAAGCACTATCCAACGAAGAAATATGGAAAGAAGAAGAAGAAGAAGAAGAAAACCCAAATAAAAGAAGAAAATGCGAGGAGGAAGAACATGGAACATTAGCTGCAATTTCAAAAGCATCCAAGCATCACCCTTTTCGGATTAGAGGTGTTCTTAAAGGACAAATGGTAATCGCACTAGTGGATAGTGGGGCTACCCATAACTTTATCGACGAAAATTTGGGCACAAGAATGAACTTAGAAACAGAAAATTTAAGGGCTTTAATGTATCATTGGCTGATGAATCTACCACCCTCTATACCGAGAAGATTTCACAATTAAGTCTCACATTGGGGAAGCATCCAATCAAGGAAGATTTCTATGTTGTAAACATGGGGGATACTGATGTAATCATGGGCATCCCATGGCTACACTTTTTGCGACATTTCTACCTAGACTTCCAAAAATTGGAACTTTGCTTTCAACCTAACAGACAAGAAGTCCTCTTACAAGGATTATCCGATGGATTCCCAAGAGTAGTCTCATCCAAAAGAATGGAAAGAATCTTTAGACATGGTCAAGTGGAATGGGTCGCCCAATGCATGATCCTTGACAAGTCCTCCCCACAAGGCAAAGCCATACACGTGGATATACAACCCATCCTTAAGAAACACAAAAAGGTATTCGAAAACATTACACCAGGCCTTCCTCCCAAAAGAGGTTTTGAACACATCATAAAAC
Source organism: Sequoia sempervirens (assembly GCA_007258455.2). Classification (NCBI taxonomy): domain Eukaryota; kingdom Viridiplantae; phylum Streptophyta; class Pinopsida; order Cupressales; family Cupressaceae; genus Sequoia; species Sequoia sempervirens. The sequence goes on along the minus strand of VDFB02390190.1, from coordinate 121,921 downwards.
TTGAAAAAGGGGCTAAACTCGTAATCACTACACCTTATAGGCACCCCCAAAAATTTAAAGAAATAGAAAAAACTATTAATGAGCTTCTCAAAATGGGCCACATTCAACCCAGTTCAAGTCCCTTTGCATCCTTAGTGGTATTAGTGAAAAAAGAAAGATAGTACTATGAAAATGTGTATAGATTATAGAGCCTTGAACAAAAAGACTATAAAAAACCGTTGCCCTCTTCCAAGAATTGATGAACTAATTGATGAACTAAAAGGTGCAAAATACTTTTCTAAGATTGACTTACAATCCGATTACCATCAAATTAGAATGTATGGACATTTTCAATTTTTGGTCCTACATTTTGGTTTACCCAATGCACCAGCAACATTCCAATCATGCATGAACCATATTTAAGGAAACAACTAAGGAGGTTCCTACTAATATTCTTTGATGACATTTTGATTTATAACAAAACATGGGAGGAACACCTTAAGCATATTGATGAAGTCTTAGGAATTCTTGAGCAAGAATCACCATGCCAAGGCCTCCAAATGTGAATTTGGATTAAAAGAGATCCTATATTTAGGACATAAAATCAATGCACAAGGAGTAAGTATGGATGAAAAAAAAATCAAAGCCATCAAAGAATGGCCAAATCCAAGAACTCCAACCCATCTAAGAGGATTTGTGGGCTTATGTAGTTACTATCGATGATTTGTCAAAGGATTTTTCTAAATTGCTGCCCCACTCATGGACTTAACAAAAAAAGGAGCTTTTGCATGGAATGAAGTAGCCTAACACCTTAAGGAGATAATGAGTTCTTGCCCCATTCTAGCAATCCCTGATTTTACATTGCCATTTGAGCTAGAGTGTGATGCATCCGAAGAAGGCATTGGAGCAATACTTATCCAAAACAAACACCCCATTGCATTCGAAAGTCGCAAAGTCCTTGAAGCTGAAAAACATCACTCCATTTATGACAAAGAAATGCTAGCTATTATGCATGCACTAGCCAAATTTAGACAATATCTAGTTTGTGGGAAGTTCATCGTTAAAACAAATCACAACAGCTTAAGGTTTTTCCTAAATCAAAAAGATCTAAATGATCGTCAACAAAAACGGGTTAGCAAGTTGCAAGCTTATCACTTTGACATAGAATACGTAAAAGGAAAAAACAACATTGTAGCTGGCGCACTATCTCGCAAACCCTACTTATGCTCCATAACAAGCATTTCTACGGAATGGAAGAACTCAATCATTGTTGAATATGCCAAAGATTCACATGCAAACAACATCCTAGAGGGAAATCTACAAAATGAAGAGTACAAGGTAGTGGAAGAACTTATTCTATACAAAGATAGGATATATCTAGTACTAGGTTCAAAGATAAAGGAGAAGACCATTAGAGAATACCATGAAAAACCCTTAGCCAAACACCCAGGGTACTACAAAACCTATAAGCAAGTAAGAGAGAAATATTCTTGGAAGGATCTCAAGAAAGACATCCTAAAACATGTTCAAGAATGCATGATATGCCAAAGGAACAAAGTGGAACAAACTCACCCAATAGGCCTCCTCCAACCTCTCTACCTATACCTAGCCAAAAATGAGAAAGCGTTTCCATGGATTTCATAACAAGGCTTCCCAAAGTACAAGGCAACGATTATATTTACGTTGTGGTGGACCATCTAACCAAATATGCACATTTCATGGCCATATCCACAAATTATAGGGCTCCTCAAGTAGTCGAGGTTTTCTTCAAGGAAATTTTCAGATTACATGGTCTACCAAGAAGTATCATCAATGATAGAGGCAGTCGATTCCTTAGCTTATTTTGGCAAGAACTTTTCCGACTAGCAGGAACGAAACTCATGCCAAGTACAAGCTATCATCCCCATACTAACAGACAAACGGAGATTGTCAATAAATGGGTGGAAGGATACTTAAGGAACTATGTTACAGGCCAACAAAATGCATGGATTAAGTGGTTAGATCTTGGGGAATATTGTTACAACACCACTAATCATATGTCAATAGGAATGCATCCCTTCAAAGCTTTGTATGGGTATGAAGCAACGTCATTTGGAAGTTTAATCCTCAAGGAAGCGGTGTACCAAGAGCAAAAGATTTTCTACAACAAAATATGGATATTATGAATACTCTTAAGGATAATCTACACCAAGCACAAAACCAACAAAAAAAGTATGTCGATCGAAAGAGGATTGAGAGGACGTTCGAAGTTGGAGACTTGGTCTTCCTAAGATTATAGCTCTATAAACAATCATCCATCAAGGTCAGTGGAGTTGAGAAGCTTAAACCTAGATTTTATGGGCCATATAAGGTTTTAAGGAGAATAAGGGAAGTTGCCTACGAGTTGAAACTAATAACAAATAGTCGAATTCATATCTTTCATGTGTCTCAACTCAAAAGGGTACTAGAACCGCAAGTCACTCCATGTTCAAAATTGCCCCCGTTGGATGACAAAGGGAAGTTAATTTTGGAACCTAAGATCATTCTTAATATGCAAGAAAAGAAATTAAGAAACAAGACTATTCCTGAATATTTGGTTAAGTGGAAGGGGCTACCTATAGAGGATGCCACTTGGGAAGGAGTCAAGGTCTTTAATCATCCAAATTTGAAATTGCTTGAGAACAAGCAATCTCGAGAAGGGCGAACTATCATGCCCCCATCATAAAAGAACAATAAAATAAAATATAATATGATCACCACTGTTCGGAAAAGAACTAGTAAATTGCATTAACATTATTGAAGGTAAGCATACAATATAAATAGCAGACTCATAGCATTGTAGATATTTATGAGTCTATCTACTTCTAACTACCTACAACTATAGACAAGATTTCAAGAAATCTAAGCTAACTAATTACATTATATTATTGAAAATTAACTATATAAAGATATATTATTCTAACACCTTCCCTTAATGGTCAATCTATCAACTACACCAAATTGGCCCCTGAATTTAACAAATTTATCCGGGCTCAGAGACTTGGTGAGAATATCTGCAGTCTGATCCGCTATCGGAACATACTGCAGTTGAACTCATCCGTCTTCTACCAGCTTGCAGATGTAGTGACAATGAAGCTCGACATGCTTGGTACATTCATGGAAGATTTGGATTTTTGGCCAGTTTGAGCACCCCTTGATTATCAATGTACAAGGGAGCAGGTCCTGCTTGTGACATTTGCATGTCAGAAAGCATCTTGCGAAGCCAAACTGCCTCACATGTTGCCTTAACTATTCCTTATTATTCTGCTTCAGTCGAGGAAAGAGCCACTACCTGTTGCTTCTTGCTAGTCCATCTACAGCACCTATACCCAAACTGAATACATACCCAGATGTGGATTTTTTGTCATCCACTGAACCTGCCCAATCTGAGTTTGTATAACCAATCAGCTTTGGATCCTTGCACCTACCATATAGGATACCATAATCTGAAGTTCCCTGATTATATCGCAACACACGCTTCGCTACAACCCAATGATCAGCTTTGGGGGCTGTCATGAAGCAAGAAATGTAGCTCATGGAAAAACTGATATCAAGTCTAGTGGCAGTGAGGTAGATGAGGCTGCCCACTAGTTGCCCCCGAAACTTCAGCCCTTCTCCATAGGTGTGGAGGTAGGTTTATAGTCCTGCATCTAAAACTTGTCAAGCACACTTCTAGCATATTTGGACTAAGAGATAAAAATACTATCAGTTGTCTGCCAAACCTCAATACCCAAGCAATAATGGAGAAGCCCCAAATCTGTCATGTCAAAAGCCCAGCACATCCTGTTTGATGTCTGCAATCAAAGGTGTTGAATTCTCAAGAATGATCAAGTCGTCTACGTAGACAAGAAAAAGGATATCATCACTGGAGAGTTTGACATATAGATTAGTGTCAAAGGGATTGCATTGAAAACCATGATTAATCAAATATTGATCAATTTTGATATACCATGCCTGAGGAACCTGTTTCAGTCCATAGAGTGCTTTCACAAGCCTACATACCTAATGTTCTTTGTCGGCAACCTTGAAACCAGGAGGCTATGTTATGTAGACTTCTTCCTACAACTCACCATTGAGGAAGGCACTTTTGACATCCATCTGGTGAAGTTTCCATCCAAACTGAGTGGCAATGGCGAGAAGAAGATGAATTGTGCTCATCTTGGTAGTAGGAGCAAAAGTCTCCTTGTAATCAATGCCCTCCCGCTGTGTGAATCCCTGAGCTACCAACCTTGCCTTGTATTTATCCAGAGTACCATCTGCATGATATTTGACCTTGTAAACCCATTTGCAATTGATAGGTTTCTTCCCAGGAGGAAGATCAAAAAGGATCCACGTGTTATTTTTCAGAAGACTATGGTACTTAGTTCCATAGCCTTTTCCCACTCAAGAATGCCTTTAGCCTCTGAATATGTCTGGGGCTCATAGATGCTGTGGAGGTTCGCCATAAGAGCAAAGTTAACTAAATTTTGTTGCTTTCTCTTCCTGCGAGTGGATCTACTCTCAAGGAGCTCATCATCATGAAGATCTTAAATAGTCTTGGCCCACCACTTAGGTCGGAGAGTAGAAGTACCAACATCTGGAATAGGAGAAACAGCATCTCCTGGAATTTCTAGAACAAAGTCATCTAGATGTGAATCCTGAGGAAAATTAGATAGTGCTAGATCATGATTGGTAGACTCCTCATCTTTAAAGTCAAAATACCCTTTATGTGATCAGATTTAGTGCACAGAAAATAATTCAAAATCAAACAACATAACACAGTATATACCCTGGGAAAACCCTCCTCTTGAGGGAGAAAAACCCAGCAACAAAGATCTCTCTTATATTGATGCAACAGTGGCAATAATTCACTTTACAATGAGGCCGAACACAAGGCCAATATCCAACATCTACTCTAGATGCAATAACAGATGATAATCTGCTCTTCCTTGTAATCTAAATCTGCACTTAGAGAGATTCGCAATCTGCTCTTGAATGAATTCGCACTTGAATGAAGGAATAAATCGAACTTGCTTGATCTTGCCTCAGCTCGCCTTTATGCTTGGATTGTCTTCCCCAAGACTTCATCACTGCACTATGTTCGCTCTGTATTGAGGTACTCTAAGAGATGTTCGCCCTTCACTATGGTATATTCGCACTTAAGCATTCACACTTGATGATACATCCGCATTTGATCAGACTTTCCAACTTGAAGTGCACATGATCAGATTCGCAAGCTGTAGCTTCGCCCTGTTTTTGTATGATCACTCTTTGATCAGACAATACATATTCGCACTTGTGAGAATGGCCAAAACTGCCTCCACTCATTACCATGGACGAATGTTCTTATATACAATTTGGAGAGGTCGCACCTCTTCATATCATGAGGTCGGCCACAAATACAATTCATAAGATCAAAGTCGGCCTCAACAGATTTTATTATCGAGATGACTTTGTATCTTCTTATGTCGGCCATAGTCAAATATAAAGAATGTCGGCCTAGATAAATGCATACCTCTTCACAAGAGGTCGGCCTCAAATCATAACAACACATTAAATGACTTCTCATGTCGGCTATACAAGGTGAGGATGAACAATAATAATAACAATGAATATAATTTGAATAGCCGACGGCTATCATTCAAATTTATTTTCACGAAGGAGCTGAGCTGGAAGGAGCTACCGAAGTTGCTATAACATTAACACTCCCTCTCAGCTAGGGAGAGAACTTCCAACTGCATAATACACATCATCTCCATATGAGGTTCATCTGCCACCATTGCCTGCAATCAAATATAAAGAGAGAAATATCACCTCAATGTGATATTAACCATCACATGGTTAAGTACTAGTGTTCATCACTTGCGTGATGTTGTCACCTCAACGTAACTTTCACTATGGCTCTCCCAGAGGGTGAAACATAAGTACAAGAAGATCATCACGAACTCTCTCACGTGATGTTGTCATGGAGTCACACACATGACATCCACCATGACTCAGCTCAGAGGGTGGAAGCAAGGGCTTTCACCTCAAGTTCTTCCGTCACAGAAGAAAGTGCAATAGTAAGTACGAGTGTTCATCACTTGCGTGATGTTGTCACCTCAAGTGACTTTCACCATGACTCTCTCAGAGGGTGAAACACAAGTACAAGATGTGTCATGGAGTCGCACACATGACATCCACCATGACTCTCTCAGAGGGTGGAAACAAGGGCTTTCACCTCAATTTCTTCCGTCCACGAGAAAATGCATTAACAAGGGATTTCACCTCGAACTTCTCTCCGCGGAGAAGAACTCATTAAGCAAGGCTCGATCTGAGACTCATACTTTCGATCAAGGGATTCTCCACCATACCAAGCTTTCACCAAAGTCAGGACTTTCTGGCGAAGGCTTGGTGAGGAATATCTGCGTGTCTCCTCCCATCTAATGTATAAAACATCTGACCTTCAGTGATTACCATATCTCGGATATAGTGGTACTTGATCTCAACATGCTTGGATCTGTCATGAATCACAGGATTGACAGAAGGCTTCAAACAACTCTGATTATCACAATGAATAGAAGTAGGCTCCATTGATTGTCCAAACAATCCTGCAAGGAGCTTACGAAGCCACACTGCTTCCCGAGTTGCCATCCAAGCTACAATGTACTCAGCCTCAGCTGTACTCAATGCTACAGAAGACTGCTTCCTACTGCACCAGGAAATCATAGCAGAACCCAAACTGAAGCAACAGCCAGAGGTGCTCTTCCGATCTGTGACACAACCTGCCCAATCAGAATCGGTGAAACCAAGTAACTCCAAGTCTGCGTCTGAAGTATACTTCACCCCATATCCAACTGTGTCACGCAAGTATTTCAGGATATGTTTAGCTGCAACAAGATGTATCTGTCTCGAATCACACACAAACTGGCTAAGTGCACTCATTGCATAGCAAATAACAGATCTAGTGTTCACTGGATACATCAAGGATCTAATCAGCTGTCTGTACAACGTAGGATTCACCAAATCTGAACTGGCTGCAGCAAGATTACCATCTTCTTCAGGCTCACTTTTGACCTCTTCGTCCAAGATTGCCTGCAACACTTTGACTTAAGTAAATGTTTTTCCAATGCACACCTTTGGTACTGAAGAGAGTTCAGAATAGTCCTTCTTGACCTCATCTCAGATCTTACTATTCTGAATAGGTTTGCGGAGCTACCAATGACAAATCCAGAAGGCAATCTTGAGCAATTATGATCTCAACAACTGAAGGGATCCTCTAAGGGTTTAGCAACAATCTTCACTTCTTCTCAGTGAGTTACAAGACTCCCTCTTGATCCTTGCTCCAAAGATTGCAAAGAAGACTTCTGGAAGTGAGCTCCCTCTGGCCACCAGCTCAGTCCCAAGGCTGCTTGATTATTTCTTTGGTCGGCATGACTTCCTCACATGATGCCTCAAGCTTTTCATCATTAAGCAATCTCTCATCACCTTCTTGCTCCTAGAACATTGAACTGCAAGCATTTTAGAGAGAGATTACTAACAGTTTATAGTTACCCAAAGAAATAACAAGACTGGAATCATACAAAGTTTACAATCACAGGTTATAACATAAATACATAAGATTTTATGCACAATGTTAGAACATGAATAAATAAATCAACCTGAAGGAGAAATATATCAAAAGATCAAACTAATGGGATAAAGAACTTATCTTTGATATAACTCTTTCTTTCATCTTTTACTCCTCTCGAGAGTGCCAAACTCAGCATAACAAAAACAATCTGCACAACTACAGATTTCTTGAATGCGTTATGCGGTTAGCATGTAGAACCAGCTCTCTCCAAGAGTCAAGGTTCTAACACAGTTCATGCATTAGAGAATGATATCAATGTGATCAACCTATCACAATCAAAAATGCAATTCTCTTTTTTTTTTTCATCTCAAAGTCACACTCAGAGATCTACATGATTAGCATGAAACAACTCACAATAGATAATTTGAAATCTTCAAAGGATCACAACTCAAGAGAAATCACTAACTCTCTTTCCTAAGATCCAACTAAATGCAGTGACAGAACTTCAAACTAGAAAGGAGATTTCAATAAAACACAGAATACTTATCTTCTTTAATGTTCTAATGAAAGCAATTATTGAACACAGTATGTTGTTCTTATACTCAGATCAATCCACAGCCTTCATGACTCGAACACAGACCCATGACAAGGTTAAATTTGAACAAGGCCCGTGACTGCTCAAATTTACAATGCACTCCGTCTCCAACTGCAATACACTAGGTTATGCAACATGCTTACTAGCAATACCCAAAGTGTTAGGATCATCACTCGAAAGACTTTATCAGATCTGCACACCTGAGATTCACATAAAGGAATATAAACAAAGAAAGGAACCAAATACTTATCTCTATTTGATTGCAGCCTTTTGATTTCAAACATCAACCCTTGGCAGCACAATCTGACATAGTTGAGCTCTTGACTGCAAGGTTGTGAAGACCATTGAAGTCCATTCCAGATAATGACATCATAGAATTCTCTCAGAATACATGACTACTTCAGAACCTTCCATAATCATGTGCTTTTAGATAACAGATCCCGGAAGGTGAGATCACCGCATCATATAACTCTCTGATCTCAGATTGCTAGCAATATGACTCAAGTAAACTCATGAAGAGAGCATGCGCTAGATCTGACTTCGAATTGCTTTTCAAGATCTGATTGGATCTTTCCATAGACCCGCTCTGATACCATGTTGATTTATGTGATCAGATTTAGTGCACAGAAAATAATTCAAAATCAGACAACATAACACAGTATATACCCTGGGAAAACCCTCCTCTTGAGGGAGAAAAACCCAGCAACAAAGATCTCTCTTATATTGATGCAACAGTGGCAATAATTCACTTTACAATGAGGCCGAACACAAGGCCAATATCCAACATCTACTCTAGATGCAATAACAGATGATAATTTGCTCTTCCTTGTAATCTAAATCTGCACTTAGAGAGATTCGCAATCTGCTCTTGAATGAATTCGCACTTGAATGAAGGAATAAATCGAACTTGCTTGATCTTGCCTCAACTCACCTTTATGCTTGGATTGTCTTCCCCAAGACTTCATCACTGCACTATGTTCACTCTGTATTGAGGTACTCTGAGAGATGTTCGCCCTTCACTGTGGTATATTCGCACTTAAGCATTCACACTTGATGATACATCCGCATTTGATCAGACTTTCCAACTTGAAGCGCACATGATCATATTCGCTAGCTGTAGCTTCGCCCTGTTTTTGTATGATCACTCTTTGATCAGACAATACATATTCGCACTTGTGAGAATGGCCAAAACTGCCTCCACTCATTACCATGGACGAATGTTCTTATATACAATTTGGAGAGGTCGCACCTCTTCATATCATGAGGTCGGCCACAAATACAATTCATAAGATCAAAGTCGGCCTCAACAGATTTTATTATCAAGATGACTTTGTATCTTCTTATGTCGGCCATAGTCAAATATAAAGAATGTCGGCCTAGATAAATGCATGCCTCTTCACAAGAGGTCGGCCTCAAATCATAACAACACATTAAATGACTTCTCATGTCGGCTATACAAGGTGAGGATGAACAATAATAATAACAATGAATATAATTTGAATAGCCGACGGCTATATTCAAATTTATTTTCACGAAGGAGCTGAGCTGGAAGGAGCTACCGAAGCTGCTATAACATTAACAGTTCATAGATGCTGTGGAGGTTCGCCATAAGAGCAAAGTTAACTAAATTTTGTTGCTTTCTCTTCCTGCGAGTGGATCTACTCTCAAGGAGCTCATCATCATGAAGATCTTCAATAGTCTTGGCCCACCACTTAGGTCGGAGAGTAGAAGTACCAACATCTGGAATAGGAGAAACAGCATCTCCTGGAATTTCTAGAACAAAGTCATCTAGATGTGAATCCTGAGGAAAATCAGATAGTGCTAGATCATGATTGGTAGACTCCTCATCTTTAAAGTCAAAATGCTCTGAAGCCCTCCCATCAGGGGAACCAAGAGGAAGACGAACACCCTCATCAGAAACCTGCACAGGCTAATCCTCAAGACTGGTAGTAGGAAGAAATGGACCAGTAGTCTCATCAATCACAACATCACAAGTCGCGACTGAATATGAGACAATCCGTCTCCACATCAATCAACCTATATGCCTAGTGATTGTCGCTGTAAGCAGTAAACATAAGTTGTTGGCTCTTGGCAACTTGGCACGCTTAGCTTCTGGAATCCAAACATGAGTTGTAGAGCCAAAGACTTTCAAATGGCTCACCTTAGGCTTATGTCCTGACCAGGCTTCTTCAAGAGTCATCTTCTTAACAACCTATGTAGGTGACCGATTCAGGAGGTAGACTGCAGTATAAATTGTTTCCGCCTAGTATTTCTTAGGGACATTTCTATACTCCATAGAACGAGCCATTTCAGTATTGGTGCGATTCCAACGTTCAACGACACCATTTTGTTGAGGGGTGTATGGTGTGGTGAGTTGGGGCTTAATGCCATGTGCAGCATAAAAGGTAGAGAAGTCGGATAAACAAAACTCCCCCCCATTATCTGACCTTAGAGTGACAATCTGAGACCCTGATTCTTTCTCAACTAAGGCCATATACTGCTGAAATGTACTAAACACATCTAATTTAGTTTTCAAAAAATACACCCACATTTTTCTACTGAAATCATCAACAAATAATAAAAAGCACCTGGACCTAGTAACAGATGGAGTGTTCATTGGTCCACATACATTAGCGTGAACCAATTGAAGTACCTTGGAGGCGCAAAGTACCTTGGAGGCGCGCCAAGAATCATCACCCGAGAATGTTGTCCAATGCTGCTTCCCAGCTTGGCAGGCTCCACATACTCCATGATTTTGAGTTTGGATCTCAGGTAGACTAGCAACCAAACCCTCCCGAGATAGTTGAGAGAGATAGTGCACATTCAAGTGACATTAACGCTGATGCCAAAGTTTGCCGATAGAAGTACTCCTGGCTGCCAAAGCGTGCTCCTGAGAATCACCAGAATCAGCAAGTCTATACAAACCATGATCCTCAAGTCCCATAGCGATTGTAGTACGAGTCTCCCTATCAACAATGTTGGAAGTGGACAAACTGAAAACAACATCCAACTGGGGAGAATGCCGCATGATCTAGCTAACGAAGAGAAGATTATGTTCCATGCCTGGAACATAGTAGAAATCGAGAAATATTAAATTTCTCCCTCCAAAGTGAATCTGAACATTGCCCTTACCGGCAACTGTATACTCTTTGCCTCCTCCAAAAATCACTGAATCAATGAATGGTTCATATTTGGTGAACCAATCCCGACGATGAGTAAAATGCTGAGAAGCCCCTAAATCAATATACCAAGCAGAAGATTTTACTGGATTTGTAGTTCTTTTGGCCATAAAAGCATAGAATGCAGATTCTTTTTGCTCAGAGTGCTCTACGACATTTGCCTTTTGTTGAAACCCTCCCTGCTTCTTTTGTTTAGAAGCCAATCGAACCCAACAATTAGCCTTCATGTGACCATACATATGACAATAATTACACTGAACGTTCTTTTTCTTTTTGTTGTCCTGAGAAGAGCCAGAGCCTTTCAACTGAGAAGATTGTGCCTTCCCTTTGTTCTTAGCAGAAGATTTGGCAGAGAACGCTTGCTCTGTGGAGGACGAATTGACACTACTCCCAAATTGTTCTCCATCGATCCTATTGCAAGAGCTTGTTACAAAGATCGGGAAATTTCAAATCAACATTTGTGGAAGTAATATTCAGCGTTTCAATGAAATGATCATAACATTTTGGCAAACTCTTCAAAGTAATGACGACCATGTCCTCTTCCTCCATTGTTCGACCAATCACCTCCAACTAATCACGAATGTCCTTAATCTTTGTCAAATGTTCCTATAAGGACATTTTCTCATCCATCATGATGGAAAAGAGCATGTTCTTGAGAAAGAATGCTCAACTCTTGTCAGAGGTTTCATAAAGGTCCTTCAAATGATCCCAGATTTCCTGAGCAATTTTGTCAAATGATACCTGAGGTAGCTACTCATCTGTGATTGAGAGTTTGATGAGCATGACGGCTTCCCGATTGCATTCATCCCATTTGTCCTGGTCCTTTTCGGCTACAGTGGGACGAGTTGAGTTCCCCAAAACGACCTAATTGAGGCAACGATATTCAAAGATCATAAGCATGCACTGCTTCCAGGTTTATAATTTTTTCCATTGAATTTCTGACTACTTTCAAGCATAATATTTGTTAGAGATGCCATTTTGCACACTTCCCAAGGCACTGAGAACAAAGACAGAATGCTTCAGATCTAAAATCCGTTGCACTAATCCCAATGCGCTGAGCAAAAATGTTGAGGCAGAGTTCGCTGAAAAGCTCAGAAAATTTTTTGAATACCCAAAAAATTTCAACAGTACCCATGTGCACAAATTTCGAAGCACAAATTCCAAGACACCCAGAAAAATCTGAAGAGTACCTAGAAAATGTTGCTGAAAACCCAAAAGGAATCTGCTGTCAAAACAAAAATTGGCTGAAAACGGAGGGTTTTAAAAAAAAAACTTTAGCCGACAAAAAGAAACCCTTTGCTATGTCAGCTAGGAAAACGCAGAAAAAACCAGAAAATATTTTCAATTTTTCTATCCTAGCCACTAGAAAATCACAGAATTTTCTGAGCTCACACAGATTGCAAATGAAGTCACATTTTTTTTTTTTGAAAAATACCAAAAAAAATGGTGCCCTCGAGCAGAAATTTGTGCCTAGAAACAGATCAAAATTCACGATTTAAAAAATCACGCTTGTTGGAATAAAAGTCGAAAAGAAAAAAAAGAAAAAAACGCGAGTTACAGAGCTGCATCGGGTTTGCAGAGGCAACTCACAAAGATAAAAGAAAGGAGTCGCACAGGCAAAAAGGAATTGGATGGGCAGAAATACCTCCAAACACAGTCACATGACAAGGGCAGAAAGGAGTCACACAGGTTGAAAACACAGAGACGCGACAACAAAACCCTCCCGTCAATAGTCAAAGTTGCCAAGGTTGCATGAGATGGAGGAAATGCAAACGTAGATAAACAAAAAAAACCAGAAAACCCTTCAAACCGACCTTCAAACGTACAGAGTCAACCAGAGCCAACCACAAGGAACCCACAAAAAATAGGAACTCACGTTTAAAAGGTCTCACGTAAAAAATTTACAAATTATAGACTCTTCTAAAAAAATCCGCCCAAGACCCTTATTGCTCCGACACCATGTTCGGAAAAGAACTGGTAAATTGCATTAACATTACTAAAGGTAAGCATACAATATAAAAAGTAGACTCATAGCACTGTAGATATTTATGAGTCTATCCACTTCTAACTACCTACAACTGTAGACAAGATTTAAAGAAATCTATGCTAACTAATTGCATTATATTATTGACCATTAACTATATAAAGATATTTATTCTAACAAACACCTCAAAGGGAAGGAATCTAGTCAATGATTTTGATTGAGAGAATAATATTAATTATCTTTAAACAATTTTAAATAGCAACTCCTGGGCAGCAACAATTCCTCCAAGGGACACATGTCTTATCAAATAACATCAGGAAGCATCAAATGGTTATGAAGAGGCAGCAATCAGCCTGAAGAGGGACGTGTCCCTTATCAAGGGAAGAATACGATGGAAAAGCCATGTCTTTTCCCCCATTGTGGGGATATAAAAGGAGACACATTTCAAAGAAGAGGAATCATGGAAGCAATCAGAAATAAAAATCTGTATGCAGAGAAGCAGCAACTATTGATACAAAAAATGTTTGGTATGCATTTGATATATATTATATTTGATAGGCATATAAATATATGTATAATTACTTTCATAATGACTAATATGCATTAAGGGAGATATGTTATGTCTAATTTGGTAAATAGGGGAAATAGTGAATTTATTTATATTATTATAATTTACTTCTTTCTCTTTAAGCAATCATGTGTAAGATTAGGAAGGAAACATGTTAGGTAAGGGCAGTATAGGAATCGTCTTGGTTGGATGTTCCTACCACTTGGGGCCAAGGGGATATGAGCACGCCCTTGGGCTTACTTGTGATGAATAACTTTTCTAGCGCCCTATCATGAGTTTCTCTCCAATGCCTACCATGATTGGTTATTGAAAAGAGTCTATAGATTGGATTCAAGTTTAAGTTGTTATTCATTATTTCATAAATGTTAATAGTTCATTTATTCTTAAGTTCACTATTTATTATATAATATTATGTTGTGTAAGTTTCTCTTAAGGCAATTTCAGGCATGCTCCAAGTAGGGGACATTACAAAATGCTGCCAAAAGACACTTTTATAAACTTGATAATTGATGATTAAACAACAGGTTTGGATGTGTATATATAAACATCAATACAACATTGGCACTCAATCTAAGATAACTTTACTTATGGCTCTCTTGGTTATTTTGTTGTCCTTCATGTTCTAATTCCTAAGATTGATCATTGCCCCTACTAGCAACCAATCTAAGAAATTGTTATTGTGGCTTGGTAAGTACTTATAACGATCATGTTGCTGTTTTATGTTTTGTTCCTGACCTTGTGTAAATCTTCCTGGCTATCACTATTGTGCTTCCATAGTGGTTTGGTCTATTCAAATCTAAGTATGGCTGAAGAGGTTTGCCTTTGTTCCTTGCCATTATGTCTCATTTTGTTGTTGACTTGTCATTGGCAATCACTCATGACTGAAGTGATTCTTTTTGTTTTTGACTACTAACTACTAAGTAATGGCAATACATGGATCAATGGCCCAGCTTGGTAGGTGAGGAATTTATCTCCCAATATACCAAGGTGTCCATATCATCAAGACAAATGTGTCCAATGTGGAGATTTGTTCAAAGGTTGTTGATGTATATGATCTCGATTGGGCCAATGGTGCAACATGTTTGCATAAAAAATATAGTGGCAAGGTGAAGTTGTTTATTTTTTGGCAAAGCAAAGTCCATGGCTACCTGGCAACATCTCATTGATTATAGGTGATCGGTAAATTAAATCATACACTCCATTGTTTGTAAATCAATCGATGACATAGATCTTAATGCTCAGTGCATCTAGACCATTGATTATGGTCAAGGATTAAGAAATATTGCAGTTTCCTAAGTGGCAAAGTCAAAGTGTTCATATAAATTCACGTGGCAATTGCATGAATTCAACGTAGCAGCAGTCATTGATCAATTCTGATCTATAGGGACACACCATTCTGTCATGTCCCCTTCTTTTTTCCTTTTTTAAGCTAGTCGGCCAGCAAGATTTTAAAAGGGGTGTTTTTAAACACCAAACAATTAATGGTGCTTTTAGGCACCATTAATATATATTTAAAAATAAAATAATATTTTAAATTTTAAATTGGCATCTCGACTGGGCCGACCTATCCTTCAAACCTTGAGCCGACTTGTTTTTGCAAATCCTGACATGAATAGGTATATATTCTTTTTTCTTGCTGGCTGGGAGGACATCTGGAAGATATGATAAGATTTTGGGAATATTTCTTGAGTCAGATTGCCAGGACGAAAACCCTAGCAAGCCTTCAAGGGTAGGACGAAAACCCTGACCTTGTTTTTTCAGTTTTTCCTCTGAGTTGTGTCTATTTCAGTTCTGAATTTCTTATTGTTTCCCAGTGCCAGGTTTGCAGAGGTTATCAAGTGTCTACTAGCACCACACTGCCCAGTCCAGCAAGCAACCCAAGTACCCATATCTGTAATTTTCACTCCAAGCACCAATATACAGCAGCAAACTAGGTCTGAGCCACCCTACAACGTCAGTCTTGAAGGTCAAGAGGAGTCCACTACGCTTAGGCCACAGGCCACACAAATCAGCTCTTGATGGTGTCCATAATCAGCAACAATCTTTGGTGCCTCACCCAATGCAAGGGTGAACAGCAATAAGCATAGACAAGTATCTGGACAGTTCATCCTTTAAATGCCACAACAACTGAACTCAAAGTGATCCCTGGCATGTTAAACAAGCAGATTTGCACATCCAGTATCCCTGCAGGCAGAAGCTACCATATCATAAGTTTGTCCTAGGGCACCTAGAGCCAATCAGTCAAGCCAAATTCTAGTGTATCCTGCTCAGATCATAGCATAACAGCAGTCCTTAGAGGGAAAACTTGCATTCAGGTGTCAAGGCGTGATCTGTCCCTACACTCTCATATTTATTTTGGGTCATTAGGTCTTGAAGCTATTCAGGCTAAAGTATATTTTGAAAGTCTTGAATGTATTTTTGAATCCAACAATGTAAAAGAGGTGCATCCAAGGGAATAATTTAATGGATTGTCTGCTGTTATGAGATTTGCATACACTGCATAAGATATAAATAATGCATGGATGATTTACTGTCAATTAAAGTTCTGGTTAGAATTCTGCTTAGGGTTCTTACAGTGGTATCAAAGCCAGAATTCTGCCAGCCTGTGAATCATCAAAAGTTTATCATTTTATGGTAGATTATATCCATTGCATGTCATTCTTCTGCAGTTGCATACCAGTGTTTAGTGTTTGCAGGCCAAAAAAATGAAGACTATTCAAGAATCCATGTTAGAAACGTTAGAAAAGTTACAGGAATTGCATGAATGTCAAAAGGATTTTATCGCAAGGATGGAGCATCCAGAGACAAAGAGAATATTTTTGAAGGGAGAAGAAAAATCAGATTTGCAGGAGATGACTAGGATAGTAACCAACAAACAAGAAGAACAACCTATACACTCACAATAAGAGGACGAAAGGGCGAGATATCATGCTGATTATGTTGTCCTGAATCTTGCCATCCATCGTGACATGTCTTTTGAGGAGCATTATGATATGAAAATAAGAAATGGGCAGAGGAGGAGAAGGTGCAGAGAGCAGGAGCCAAAAGAATCATTCTTGAAAGAGGGAGAACCCAAGATGATGGAACCTAAAACAGTGAAGGAAAAACAGAGATAGAACTACAAGAGGATGTCAAGAAAGAAGTCGTGATAGTGGACCAGGAAGAAAAATTGAAATTACCGAACACCATGAAGCAAGAAAAAGAGGATACCAATCAGCAAGTTGAAGGTGAAGATTCCTTGTCGATCTCTAGCGATTGTGTGTACCAGCAAAAAAATGATGAAGAGAAGGTGGAAAAGACTCCATCAGTTGGGCATGAAGAGCTTCAGATGAAGGAAGAGGTGTCAATAATTTCAAGTGTTGTACAAGAAGCATCCACCCAAGTTTCAAGTATGGAAGTAATTGAACCACGTGATGATGATATTCAAGAAATTAGTTATGCTGTTGTGTGTTGATGTTATAGAGCAGCGTCAGGCTGCTACTTCCAGCACTTCTCGTCTCCCTAAAGGCAATTCAAATGATAGCCTTAACGGCTATTTGAATTGTAATATCATATTTTGAAGGCTCAATCTCGTGAAGTGGTGTAATCTCTAAAAGGCCGACATCATATACCTTATGAATGCGAATTCATTAAGAGACAATTAATAATTGTTATTAAGTAAGGCTGACCTCATTTATGAAGGGGCGCGATTATTTAGAGTTATATCTCTTGGTTGGAGGCTGACATGAAGTATCAAGGGATGCGTCTCTCCCTTTCCACTTGTATATATAGTCGATGCGTTTCATTGTTCAAGAATCATCCATTCCATTCGTGTTCATCATTGAGATCAAAATAATTCAAGTGCGAGTTCTTCATCAAGAGCAGATCAATTTAGTAGAAGACTGAGTTGTTATCATCAGCAAATTGCATTATTGTATTTCTGTGTTGCATCATATTTTGGTGCTCATATTTTGGCCTTTATATCAGCCTATTGTAAAGGAGACATTCTTCTTGTGATTCAATATATAAGTGATATATTGTTGCTGGGTTTTTCTCCCTCAAGAGGAGGGTTTTCCCAGGGTATCCGTTGTGTTATTGTGTGATTATTTTGAATTAAATTTTGTGTCTTTAATCTAATCATAAAAACAACATGGTATCAGAGCAGGTCCAAGAAAAGATCCGATCAGATATATTATGCAATCCGAAGATAAGCTCTGGGCAAAGTTGTCAATGAAATAAGCTGGCATGCAGCATTGGGACTGATGTATGTTGCATTCAGACCTGATAACAATCATTGAGTAAAGTTACTGATCTGATTATCATTGCTGGGCGTGTATCTCTGTGATTATTTTTTTTTAAGAGCATAGTGTATATCATCGATGCTGAGGGAAGAGCATAGTGTATCTAGTGATTAAGTTGTTGGCCCGGAAGTTTTCGTTACTTGTTCCTCTCTGATCTTCAATCAAGAGTAACAACTTGGTGTGGCCCAAGATCTAGCCATATTCATGATTCATCAGTCACTGCATAGGGCAGACTCGACTTTAACTCCAGGTGAACAATTGCTGATGAAATCACTAGCAACTAAAAAATGTGTAGGGCCGTCATTATCATTTTGACCAAAGCATGTTATCAGGTCATCATTTGCAGCAGTGAAGATGTAATTTCTGAGAGTCATTCAACCCGTATAAGGTCTGCTATGTGATGTTAGAGGGAAGAAGGATTTCAAAGAAACAAGAGGCCTACCTTTTCTGATGGGAACGAAGGATGGATTGCCTCTTACAAATACAGTTCTGACTGCAATGAAGAACCTTTTGGAGGCAGATCAAAATGGAGTATCTGATATGTCTTAAGTAATAAGTTGTTTCAAGACTCACAGCTGTTGTATCATGATATTTATGTTCAATTGCCTGTTGATGGTAATGTGACAATCAGTTGAGGATGATGCTGATGCAAGTTCCATTGAGAATCAATACAAGGCTGAAGTCTCCTTGCTGTTTCATTCAACGTTTAAGTGCAACACTTAAGGAGATTCTGATTTCAACAAGATAAGTATTCTTTTGTCTGTTTATATTTCTGAATCTAGGGTAAAACTCAGTCTGCTGAGTTGTGCAGATCTAATAACGTTTGTTTGATCATGTGTATAGTAAAGATCGTGTTTTCTCTTGAATTGTGATCCAATGGATGAGATCATTTGGTGTCACCTTCATTCATCGTGTGTTGCTAGTAAGCGTGTTGCATCTGTTTCATAATCTGGTGGGTTGCAGCAAGAAACAGAGTGCATCGTAAATTTGAATAGTCAAACACCATGTTCAAATTTAACCTTGCCAGGGGCCTGTGTTCAAACCGTGAAGGTTGTGGACTATTCTGAGCGCAAGAGCAGCGTATCATATTGTGTCCAGTATTTGCATCCATCAGAATATTTAAAGAGATAAGTATTCCTTGTTTGTTTGAAATCACCTTTCTAGGCTAAATTTCAGTTTGTTGAGTTATATCATTTATTTAAAGAGATAAGTATCTTGTGTGATTAGTAAAGAGAGATTGTGGTTTCTCTTGAATTGTGTTCACTAGCATAAGATTTTTTGAAGATTTCATTTATTCATTGCAAGTTAGTTCATGCTGGTTGTGAATATTTTTGAGTGTGACTCTAAAATAAAAGGAGAACTGCAATTTCGATGGTGATTAGTTGGTCACATCAATATCATTCTCTAATGCATGAACTGTGATAGAGCCTTGATTCTTGGAGAGGGTTGGTTCTACACGCCAACTGCATAATGCATTCAAGAAATTTGTAGTTGTGCAAATTGTCTTTTGTTGTGCTGAGTTTAGCACTCTCGAGAGAAGTAAAAGATGGAAGAAAGAGTTATATCAGAATTCAATAAAGATAAGTTTCTTTATCCCTTCATTCTGATCTTTTGATATATTTCTCTTATAGGTTGATTTATTTATTCATGTTTTAATATTGCTCATAAATTCTTATGTATTCATGCTATAACCTGAGATAGTAAACCTTGTATGATTCTAGCCTTAATATTTCGTTGGACAGTTATAAATTGTTAGTAATCTCTCTCTAAAATGCTTTTAGGACATATCTAGGAGCAAGAAGTTGATGAGAGATTGCTTAGTGATGAAAAACTTGAGGCATCTTGTGAGGAAGTCATGCCGACCAAAGAAATGATCAAGCGTGAAGTCACAACTTGCAGCCATGGAACTAAGTTGGTGGCTAGAGGGAGTTCACTTCTAGAAGTTTTCTTTGCAATCTCTGAAGCAGGGATCAAGAGGGAGTTTTGTAACTCACTGAGAAGAAGTGAAGATTATTGTATTGCAAGGCTAGGTGCTAAATCATTAGAAGGTCCCTTCAGCTGCTAAGATCATAATTGCTCAAGACAGTCATCTGGATTTGACATTGGTAGCTCCGCAAACCTATTCAGAATAGAGTGATCTGAGTTGAGGTCAAGGAGGACAATCCTGAACTCTCTACAATATCAGAGGTGTGCTCTCGAAAACTTTCTCTAAGGCAAGCATTGTAGGCAATCTTGGACGAAGAGGTCAGAAGGTTGATGCAAGTACTTGAAGATTCAGAGGGAGCCTACTAAACCTAAAGAAGATGGTAATCTAGTTGTTCTTGGTTCTTTATGTTGATTTATTTCTTACTGGAGGTATGATGGATTGCAAATCCATGTCTACGCCTATGGAGACCAACTTGCATAAGTTGAAAGAGGCTGCAGCTAGCTCAGATCCGGTGGATTCCACGATGTATAGGCAATTGATTGGATCGATGATGTATATAGTCAATACTAGACCAGATATTTGCTATGCAGTGAGTACACTCAGTCAGTTCATGTGTGAACCAAGGCAAATACATCTAGTTGCAGCGAAGCATATCCTGAGATACTTGCATGGCATAGTTGGGTATGGCTTGAAATATTCTTCTGGTGTGGACTTGAAGCTACATGGATATACTGATTCTAATTGGGCAAGGTGTGTTACTGATCAAAAGAGCACCTCTGGATGTTGCTTTAGTTTGGGGTCTACAATGATATCCTGGTGTAGCAGGAAGCAGTCTTCAGTGGCACTGAGTACAGCAGAGGTCGAGTATATTGCAGCTTGTGTGGCAGCTCAAGAAGCAGTGTGGCTTCGGAAGCTCCTTGCAGGATTGTTTGGACAATCAATGGAGCCGACTATCATTCATTATGATAATCAAAGTTGTGTGAAGCTTTCTGTCAATCCTATGTTTCATGACAAAACTAAACATGTTGAGATCAAATACCACTATATCAGAGATATGGTATTGAGGAAAGCAATCCAGTTGAAGTATATCAGCACTGATGAGTAGACGGCAGACATTCTCACCAAGCCTCTCTCCAAGACAAAAGTTTGTGTACTTTCTAGACAAGCTTGGTATGGTGGAGAATGAAGCCCTAGCTAAGAAGGAGTCTCAGTATCAGTGATCTTCTTTAATGCGCTTCTCTCTGTGAAAAGAGATTTGAGGTACAAGCCCTTGTTAATGCATTTTCCTCTGAGAAGGAGGAATTTGAGGTGTAAGCCCTTGTTAATGCATTTCTCTTTGAGATTTGAGGTGAAAGCCCTTGTTTCCACCCTCTGGGAGAGCCATGGTGGATGTCATGTGTGTGACTCCATGACAACATCACATGAGAGAGTCTGTGATGATTTTCTTGTACTTGTGTTTTCACCCTTTGGGAGAGCCATGGTGAACGTCACGATGAGGTGACAACGTCACATTGAGTGATGAGCACTTGTACATACCATCCATGGGAGTAGCCATGATGGTTGATATCACGGTGAGGTGATATCTCTTCTTTCCATCGATGGGAGTAGCCATGATGGTTGATATCACGGTGAGGTGATATCTCTTCTTTCCACATATGGGAGTAGCCATTGTGGTTGATATCATGATGAGGCGATATGTCTCATGCAGCTGGAAGTATCCTCCCTAGCTAAGAGGGAGTGTTGATGTTATAGAGCAATGTTGGGCTGCTACTTCTAGCACTTCTCATCTCCTTGAAGGCAATTCAAATGATAGCCTTAATGGCTATTTGAATTGTAATATCATATTTTGAAGGCTCGATCTCATGAAGTGGTGTGATCTCTAGAAGGCCGACATCATATACCTTATGAATGCGAATTCATTAAGAGACAATTAATAATTGTTATTAAGTGAGGCCAACCTCATTTATGAAGGGACACGATTATTTAGAGTTATATCTCTTGGTTGGAGGCCGACATGAAGTATCAAGGGATGCGTCTCTCCCTTTCCACCTGTATATTGTGATGTCCCGATGCGGGCCCCTATCGGAAGGTGACGTAGGTCTGTCAGAGCGGTTTGCCCAGCCACGTGTCTGGGGTCTTCGGCGGGAGTACCTATCCTGGGGATGCCCCCTTAACGCTAAGAGGGGTGTCGTTCACTACCAGTCCGGGCTTTTGGTGCAACGGTAACTAACTTGGTATCAGCTGGAGGTCTCGAGGTCGAGACTCGTGGAGCGTGGTGTCATGTCCCAATGCGGGCCCCTATCGGAAGGTGACGTAGGTGTCCGAGCGGTTTGCCAGCGATGTCGGGGTCTTGGGGGAGTACCTATCCGGGGATGCCCCTTAACGCTAAGAGGGGTGCCGTTCAACGGCTTTGGTGCAATGGTAACCCAGTGCACTACCGCTTTTGGTGCTGCAGTGGCTTTTGGTGCAATGGTAACTACCTAGGTAGTTACCATTGCACCAAAAGCCCGGACTGGTAACGGCACTCTTAAAGGGGGCATCCCCGGATAGGTACTCCGCCGAAGACCCCGGACATGTGGTGGGCAAACGCTGGGACGTCTACAGTGGGCCGCAGGATATCGTCCACCATCCCGACTCTCTCGAGACCTCACTCGACCAAGTTAGTTACCGTTGCACCAAAACCTTGGTAGTGAACGGCACCCCTCTTAGCGTTAAGGGGCATCCCCAGGATAGGTACTCGAAGACCCCGGACACGTGGCTGCAAACCGCTCGGCAGACCTACGTCACCTTCCGATAGGGGCCCACATCGAGACATCAGCCCACCACGCTCCGCGAGTCTCGACCTCGAGACCTCAGCTCTGATACCACTGTAGAAACCCTAGTTTCCTCTGTTTCTCTAATCTGACTGTTTTGTTTGTTTTCTGACGTTTTTGAGTTTTTTTGTGTTTTTGCAAGAATAATGAAAGATGGCGATTTTGCAAATAAATGATATAAATTCTAAATAAAATAATATTTCTCTGAAAGTGATAGATTCTATTGATATTCTTTATACCAGATCATTTATTCAACTTCTGGAACTAATACAAATGAGATCCACATACATGCAATCAAAAAGGCAATGATCTTTCAATAGAAAACCTGATTTGCTGCAATAAATAATTGTCCTTGATTTGGTGCGGCTGCAATGATTGATGCTCTTTCTCCTCTGCCAGACGCTACCCAAAGACTCCCTTGATATTTGCGCCCCTCTGGATGAAGTCAGATGATGAAGTAAGAAGGCGTTTTGCTCTGGAAGCTAAAGTACGGCTTTGCTGATATGGTACGGCCAGGTACAGAATTGTACGGCCTGGTAAACAGCAGCAAGTATTAAATAAAGTACGGCTCCCTCAGATGGTCTCCAGATGTAAAGAAAATAGGCGCCTCAATGTATAAACCCTCTGAATGAATTTTGTAAATCAAACCCTCTGAATAATTTATTATCTTTGATGCTCTGTAACTTCTTCTGAATGAAGAAATCTCTCAACTGGCAATAAATCAGATGTTATTTCACACCCTCTAAATCGCTCTCACTGGAGATGGCTCGTTCCCCAATGCGTTCAAGACTGAAACCCTAAGTTTCTATGCTCTGACGAAACTTGATCAATTTTCAATTCACAATAGACATAATGGCTCGATTTTCAATGCAAAGCATATATCTTCTTGAAAAGTGCGATTTCCACAATAATAGGGATTCATTAAAGAATTCGACTTTTCATTATTTAATTTCTCAATAGTCTCAGCTCAAATAATTAATCATAAATTTAATCGTCAAATGGCCCCTTCCAATGTTGGGCGACCCCTTTATCAAAATCACTTAAGTCATAATATTAAATATTACAACTTTATATTATAATCTCCAATTAATTAATATTTAATTAATTCAATCAAATATTAATATCTCCCTCATTATTCATCCGATGCTCAAGCCATCTGAAGCTGACGACACGGAAGTGATTCTGAACATAATCCATCCATACTGCTAAAAATAGCAGGGGTCCCACGCTGACTGCCACTAACTGCTAAAAATAGCAACTTATGCAAGAAGTGTCCGAACGAGCCCGAACGAAAGCCAATTGATCAAGAACTGCCAACTGAAGCTGAGCCAAGCTCCAACATGACCCTCTATCCAGTCTATCAGCCTACGAGGGTCGCATGATAGGCTAATCCTGTGCTCTGAGAGATGTCAACCAGAAGGGGACATGACATATATATATAGTCGATGTGTTTCATTGTTCAAGAATCATCCATTTCATTTGTGTTCATCATTGAGATCAAAATAATTCAAGTGCGAGTTTTTCATCAAGAGCAGATCGATTATAGTAGAAGACTGAGTTGTTATCATCAGCAAATTGCATTATTGTATTTCTGTGTTGCATCATATTTTGGTGCTCATATTTTGGCCTTTATATCGGCCTATTGTAAAGGAGACATTCTTCTTGTGATTCAATATATAAATGATATATGTGTTGTATCATATTTTGGTGCTCATATTTTGGCCTTTATATCGGCCTATTGTAAAGGAGACATTCTTCTTGTAATTCAATATATAAGTGATATATTGTTGCTGGGTTTTTCTCCCTCAAGAGGAGGGTTTTCCCAAGGTATCTACTATGTTATTGTGTGATTATTTTGAATTAAATTTTGTGTCTTTAATCTGATCATAAAAACAACAATGTGAAGAATGATTTGAATAAGATTGACCCCCATGAGGAGGAATTGCAAGTATATCATAAAACCCCTAATGGTATTGGAGAGATGAAGGTTATACCCATAGTTGAAAAACTCGCCAATTGCAAAAACTTGCCAAGCCCGAAAAATACGGTACGGAAAAAACTCGGCAAAAATTCGGAAAAAACTCGACAACTTAAAAAATTGCTTAACTTCATTAAAAACACATTTTTTTTGCAAAATTCAAAGATAAGATGCATCCAATGAGTCAATAAAATGAGTACATAGAAGAAACAAGCTAAGTCTAGTTATATTTGATTGATTTGAAAGAAAATTAGACACAAAATCGCATCCCCATGTGGAATGTTCAATACGTTGATACTAATAGTCTGAAACAAAATGAAAATAGCAAATAGTTTTTGTAAAACTGAAAGTAAATACAACATTAATATATTTCAGCTTTTACAAATTCACATCTTCCTCTTCCCATGTCTAGTACTTCTCACTACGGGAGAGGGTGTAGTTGTAGGCATCTGCTGTGGCTGCTCAACCTCCATCCTAGATGTAGAGGCTACTGCTGGTGGCTCTGGCACTGCCAATGACTCTTCCTCAGGATCATCCTCAATGTCATCCAATGAGAATGCAAATCCACCCCCCTCCTCCATTGCATGTCGCTCAAAGTCATACATCTCATCCTCGGAAAACAATGGAGGTTGCTCATCTCGCCCTATCCAATCATTGTATGGATCTATCTCATCCAAATCAATTGGATCATCTAATATTTCCTTAACCTGTTTTTTGCGCAGCCGAAGATTATATTGCACATATACAAGGTCATTCAAGCATTTTTGCGCTAGTTTGTTCCTTTTCTTTGTGTGGATGGCCTCAAACAAGCTCCAATTGCGCTCACAATTGGACGAACTACAAGGCTGTGATAAGACACAGAGGGAAAATTGTTGGAGATGTGGGGTATTTCCACCCCAATTTGACCACCAAACATCTACAAAAAACAAACTAAGAGTTAGAAGAGAACTTAGAAACTTAGAAAGGAAAAAGTCAAAACTCAAAAGTTGAAAACATATTTTATCAAATTATCAATATTTGTAACTTGTAAATTTCAAATTTTATACCTGGTGGCTGATTGTGTATTGCTCTCTTTGCTAGCTCTAAAGAGAAGAGTGCACCCCTTTTTTCTCTATAACTTTGGATTTCATTAACAATGAGGTCTCCCACGTCAAGGTCAGGTGACATCCTCTGAATGCACTTCATGAGGCCCTCCATAACCTCTCCAGTAGGATCTGAGTAGGTGCTTGAATGGAAGAAATGAGGGTTCAAGAACTACCCTGCTGCATGGAGGGGTTGGTGGAGTTGATGGTTCCACCTCCTATCAATAATCTCCCAAATGGGATCAAATTTGAGGCTGTCCCCTTTATAATAATTTCTTATAACCTCCTTAGCCCTATCCATGGCCTCATAAAGATATCTCATTGGGATTTTATCCCCATCCACCAAGAGGAGCACTCTAACCAAGGGCTCCGATACCTACAAATTACAATATAAAAATGCAAAAAGATTAGAGTTTCAAATTTACAATGAAAGACATTAAAAAATTTATTCAATTTGAATTAAAATTCAAAGTTTTGAAATTGAAGTTACCTTCACAATCTCTATTGCCCTTTGTGCAAATTGGGCATCAAACACAATTTTTGACACCTTATCTCCTTCCGGCTTCTTCGAATAGGTTGAGTCCATCCATGGTTGACTCACAAACATTTGTTTTAAAGCCGTCAAAGAACTAAGAATTATTTGCAACGTTAAGAAAATCGTTGCAAACCTTGTGACACCTGGCCTCACCAATTCTTTCCCATGGGTGTGCTCCCTCATCAAGCGAAGAACCCAAGGGTGATTGTAGATATATTTAGTGATCCTCCTCGCATCCTCTACAACTGGTGTGACCCAATCTAGTTTTCCTATGTCCTCCAAAAGAAGGTCAAGGACATGGGCTGGACGTGGTGTCCAAAAAATTGAGGGGTGTCTATCTTGGAGGAGTCTTCCAGCTACCACATATGTTGTTGCATTATTAGTTATGATTTGCACAACATTTGCAATCCCCACCTCCATGCAAACTTCCTCCAACATCTTAGCCAAATTTTCTACACTTTTTACAATGTGGGAGGCATCAATTGATTTTAAGAACACCACCTCTTCTTTGCATGCAACCAAGAAATTAATGATGGTACGGTTTTTTCCATCCGTCCACCTATCAGAAAGAATAGAGCAGCCATATTTTTTCCATTTTTCTTTTTGCTCCTCTACTACTGCCCTTGCCCTTTCAATTGCATTAGTAAGCAACCTACAAGTACAAAGTCAAATTAAGTACACAATTTTAATTTGTAAACAAAAAAAAAGCTTAAATTCATCATAAATTAAACTTAAAAAACATAAATTAAAGAACATAAACTAACCTCCCACTCAAATCCGTGCAAGAAGGTGCCTTGTAGCCTTTTCCTGCAACTGTCAATGCGGTGACCAAATTCTACCAGTAAGGAGAACTCGCCACATTGAAAGGGATATTGTTAAAATACCAAAAATTTGCACAAGTAATGTCTGCTTGCTCATGCGCCTCCCTATTCCATCCAATTGTCTCTAACGAAGGTTGTGCACCAGGTGTGTTTCTAGGCACAAAATAACTATCCAACTGTGTAGGTCCTGCAATTGCCCCTGCCCCTGGTGCTCTACTAGAGGAAGATGAAGGGATGGAGGCCGAGGTGCTAACGGGTTGCCTTGACCTTCGCACACGTGGGCCACGAAGAGAGCCCACTATCTCCTGAGTAACATCATAATCATCATCCGACTCAGTTGGAGCACCTTGAAAAGAGGCAATGGTTGCCTGCATTGCTGCTCTTACCTTCTCTCTTTGCACTTTTTTTTCTTCTGCAGCTAAAAGTATGGCATTCATATGTCTTTTTATTTCCTCTGTTGTATGAGGACATTCCTTAGCATCACGTTGAGGGATGCCTGCAAGGTGGTACTTGAGGCGATTGATGCCTCCACGATATATTTTTTTACATTGAATGCAATATACTTTGTCAAGTATGGGTCCTAGATAAGCATACTTCCAGGCATGATCTCTAGCTCCTGAAGGACGTGTGCCTACAAATCCCGCAAGCACAGATGGGGCAGAGTCTGAGGCAGAAGTGGATTCAGAAGCCATTATCAATTAATTATTAACCTACACAAAGTGAAAGTCAAAACACAACTTGTTAGTTTTTGATAGAAAATTTAGAAACAAGCTAAATTAGATTAAATCAAAAGAGATTACTTTAAGTTTAAATTACTAAAAATCTATCACTAGATTCTAAACATTTTCATAACAAAAATATTGGATTTAAAAAAAAAATAATAACTAGGGTTTCAAAAAAATGTGAAAAAATGTAAAAATCTGAAAATTACTTCAAACTAGTAAAAAATAAAGCTAATCTAAGATTGTAAGCATGTTATTCAACAAAAAAGAGGATTCAAAACAAAAAAAAATAACTAGGTTTTAAAGAAAATTTAATAAAAATGAAAAAATAAGCAAAATATGTAAAAAAATTAGAAAAATTCATTAAAAAATCTTGTTTTCATGAATCTAAATGCATTTAAATCATTTTCACACTACATTCAGATGAATTTTAAACATAGAACCAACAAGAATGAAGAAATTTAAAAAAAAAAAAAGAACAAAAAAAATGAGAAACCCTACCTGGAAATCCAATTTGCCTTCTAAATTCGATGTAAATGCCCTTCAAATCTTGTCTTTTGGATGCAAATGAGTGCACAATGCCTTGGAGAGGTTTTTTGCTAAGTGTGAGAAGAGAATAAATGAAAAAAAGCAACTTAAAATCGCTTTTTAGCGGCTGCCTGGGTGTGTGGATAGTCGCGCGGGTTTTTCAAGAAAACTTGCCGTACTTTCTGGAAAAACTCGCCAAAAGTACAATAAGTTTTTTCGGCGTACAATTGCCTCAAAAACTCACCGTCCAAAAAAACTCACGAGTTTTTGGCGAGTGTTGCAACTATGGTTATACCCCATAGGTTAGGGCATGAGGGTCCCTTCCTTCAAAGCCAAGGACATTCATATGTTTTGGTGTGGGATCCAAGCGATATGCTGAGAGGTGTAAGGGGTAAAATTTGTAACAAGTGTCATACCACTATTGCTGATAATTTCATCACCCCATACAGCCAAATAAGAAGAAAATTCAAATTAACCATGGGTAAATATAAGGGAAATATTGGGAATGCTAAAAAGGTTTTTGGTAGGGCAGTATGGTGCTCAATGCTGAAGGCATTCATGCCTTCTCGTTCTGTGTTGATCATGTATCAGCTGGGAATGGTTGCAATAAACTTATGAATGGAGACCATCAAGTTGAAACAGAAAATATCTCCTTGAATTTTCAAGGACTACAGCACCTAGGTGTAGTTAACTCTTATCTTGTGCATGATGGATATATACATTCCAACAAGTGTTCACAAGTTGGAACAGAGTTCATCCTTTCTGCTTTCCGTGAATTTTCTTTGCAAGTCCCTTTGGAGAGCTCCGTCATGGTTATTTTGCAAGGAATTAGAGCTGTAAAAGGAGTTGTAGCTGTTGACTTGTCTTGACAACTCCATAACTTCATTGGATGGTCCAGGATAAAAAACAGATTTATGCCAGCAACAAAATTTGATTATTACACGCAATTGGCAAGATCATTCAGGACTCTAATGTAATTGAGCCTTACAGGGCTAGAATCAGAACCTTATATTGGAGATTAGTCGTAGATGGAGCCAATGGAGTGGGTGCAGAAAATTTTGACTTTGTGCAGAAGGAGAAAGTGATTCCCTGTAGATTTGGAGTTGGTGATGTTGGAGAAAGGTGTGCAAGCTTGGACGGTGTGGCAAACAAATTTGTTTATTTCTGCATCTCGTCCTTGGAAAAGCAGAGTGTTGATTTTATTGATGGTGATAAAATCTTGGCTTTATTTGCTATTTTCATCAACCAGTAGTTGAACACTCCTCAAGAGAAATACCATTCATTTGAGCTTGGAATTGGTAGACTGCTTATGCCAATAGGAGCTTCCACAAACTACTTGAAGCACCTTGGATTGGAGGTTGTGTTCACTCTCACTAGGAGTGGCATTGTTTTCAGACCCTTGAGATTATCAAAGTTGAGGAATGAAGATGCATTATTTTATCAAGTCTTAGTTGGGGTCAGTGCCAGTGTGATCTCATTGGCAAATGCAAAAATAAGTGCAATTCATGCAGTACATGTTGAATGTAACTCCAAGCCCATGGCCTTCTGCGTGGACTACCTAGCAGAATTTTTTATAGCAATACAAATTTTGAGCTTTGCCACCAAAATTGAGAATGTCACTGACAGGGAAGGATCTGTCCAGATATGTTGTGTACACACTCAGGACCTTCAACAGTATGCCCTTGAAATGCCACAATGCCTTCCACCTTGGGTGAAGCTCGCATCTTTAGGTGAGGATGCTATCTCACATGCTTTCGAGAGAACAACCTCATCTACTTTGCTGCTATCAGATTCTTCTCATGGTAATTACATAGGAGAAAGGATAAGCAGTTCTGGAATGAAGTCACCTAGGCCTATCAATATGCTTCTACAAGCATGGACCTTGGTTACCCCTGGACTCCTCATGCTCATGGCCACATTGCTATGTCATGCAAGAATACTACATTTGGCTTTTTGGTGCCTATAAATGTCCCTACTAATAATGCACCTTGGTCTTCTCAAGTTCCTGCTCCTTTCAGTCCAAGATTGTCCAAAAGGTTATCTGGATCAAATAGTCTAATGCAGATCTTTAAACATGATGTCTATCCCACAGACGCATAAATCCTCAAAAAATTAAAAAATTTGGATTTTTAAAAAATCTTCGATCGAAACAATTTTTTCCCCAAAAAATCCCAATTTAATCAGCCGTGATTTTCAACAATTTTTAAGGGTTTAAATCATGAAAAAAAATGCACAACCAACCCATCACAAAACCCTTAACATGTGAAATCACTATTAATCAATTTTTTTCATTGATTTTTGGCACATAATTGAGTGCTAGCCGTTGGGACATGGTTCACCATCAAAGATTCGCTAGATTTCATTAGGTTGCTGAGGCAAATTGCAAGTAGGCAACCTTGAATGGACGTATATTTCTAATAGATGTTAGGGACATTAAAATAGAGACATGTTCTTTGGTATGCTTCTATGTTTGATATTAAGGACATTAGCATGGAATGGTTAAAAGATATGTTTCTTTTTTCTCTATATTCCACACAACCGTCATTTGCCTTAGGCTTGTAGTAATGCTTTCCATGTATATAAATCCAAAGGCACAATTTAGTGGGAAATAGTAGACAATATCATAAATACTAAGTAAGGCTTCTATTTTATTTTTTTAACATATCTGAACCTTATAAGAGTACTTGCCAAAAGTAAATATAGAAAGCCAAACTAAAAATGAACTATAGCAATATTCTATATCAAAATGAAGGACTGCTTTGGTTATGTTTAAATTTCCTATATATTTTGCAGGCTTAATGCTTTGTTAATTGGTGAAACTCGCTGCTTAAATGCACTTGTTCGGGAACTGCATTCCATTTAGGTTCATCATATACATGGAGGTTCAAAAGGCTTACAAGGAGTACAATAGCAGTACATGAATGCGTTAGACATATATAATGTAGCATTCCATGCATGTTAAATAGGTGTTAGGCAAACAAATACATGCCTTGAGAGAAGTCATGCACTAGTCTTGTGGGCTTATCTTAATCCCTCTTGAAGCAAGCCTCATATTTTCTCTTTAACAATCCAGATAGATTTCAATAGCAACTATCCCATTGAAAGGGAATGTTCCTCGTTCTTTGATTTCCATTGAAACTTGTATCTTAATCTCTCAAATTCTCATCTCAAAGTCCATCAATGTTTTTAACCCCATCATCCACTTATACTCAAAAACAAGGAAAATTTACTTGAATAATAATAACTAAAATAATTGTGGCTCAAATAGTTGCTCTCTTCTTTTGTGCTAGCAAGTCTTTATTATCTAGTGGAAAAATATTTAACACTCCCTTTACTCTTTTACAAATCTGCTAAAATAGTTATCAATAAGAACATTTCAATATCAATTATGGTCTTTTGAGATTTAAGATTTTGTTTCAAAAGCATTTTCTATTACTCTATCTTGAGCTATTTGATTCAATTTAACCTATTGAGTTGAAGTTTGCAATTGGTTCCTTTGTCATATAATTTCTCTTTCACATTCTTCATATGGTTCTCTTTGACATTGTTCTAGAAATTGCAAGTACTGTTATAGTTCTCTTTAATGTTTGCTCAACAAAGGAAAACTGTCCTTTTAATGACTTTCTTGAGCCTGAGAATTTTCAGATCCTCGAGGCCAACTGGGATAGTCATGAGGTTGAACGACTTAGGAGAGACTCTGAACCCGGAGCTTCATCATCAAGACCTGCAGACCTCTAGCATAGCTCTATTTGTAGTAGCAACAGTCATTGGCTATGTTTGATTTTTTGGAACTTTGTACTTAGTTTATTGGTTGACTTTGTACAAACTATATTGTAATTGAAATTTTATCAACTGTAACCATCTAGTTATCATTTATGCACTATGAAGTATGCTTTGTGCAATGCAATGTAAACAGCAATATGAATATAAACAACAAAATCTTATTTTCTACAATTCATTGCCTAAACTCTATTTTATTTGTTCTCTATATCTCTACGCTATAGAAATGCCCTTAAATTTCCAAAAAAGAAGTTTTTGTCTCTCTTTCTACAATTTTTTATGGTTTTTATTAAATCTGATTTTTTCCCAATTTTTTCAAAAAATCTTATACTTTTGGTTTGCTGATTTTTTCCCCAAACGAGTTTTGCTGCTATGGCCCAACTCTATCCAATAAGTTTTGGAGGTCCATCTAATACCCAAATAGTTCAAGAGCACTCCATTGAAAAGAAATTTCAAATTTGATGTTGTTAAGATTACTGTTTCTAATC
This sequence comes from Sequoia sempervirens, assembly GCA_007258455.2. Lineage (NCBI taxonomy): Eukaryota > Viridiplantae > Streptophyta > Pinopsida > Cupressales > Cupressaceae > Sequoia > Sequoia sempervirens. The sequence goes on along the minus strand of VDFB02390190.1, from coordinate 89,113 downwards.
TGGGTCCTGTGGAGGTTATTAGTACATGTAAAGGAGATGACAAGATGGGTGTCAAGGAACAAGAAGTGCAAGGTAGCCACTGTACGAGGCCTACTATTGGAGATGATTGCCAAGCAGGCTCAAGTCGATCAGAAAATAATGAAAAGGCAAACAAGAGTAGTTCGAGTCATGCTGAGGTGGCCCTTTCTAAAAAAATGGGCAAGAAATCTATCCATTCACATAGATCCTCAAGCTTCAGAGCCAAGCAATAAAATATCCAGAGAAGATCATAGAAAGCAGTTAAAGTTGGAAGAGGCTCGGAAGGTTGATCTTGCTCCAGCAGATGTTGATGAAGATTGTTTTAAATCATCTGATTGTTCATTGACAACGGTTCATCAATTAATCACAGGTACTTTAAATGATTAACTTCAAGAACATTCTCAGGAAGTAAATGTCTATCATACAGGAAAAGCGAATAAGATGCAGAAGGATGCATTGTCAAAGAAAGACAGTACGCTTAAGGCTTCTAGAGTCATGTCTGCTAGAACAGTTGTCAAACTCTCTATTGTTGAAAAACAGTTGGATTCTTTGAGGTGAAGACAAGAGGAAACTGTTCTCGAGTTGCGATTGGCGGGATCAAGGAGTGAAAGCACAATTAATCCATCAAGCTTGTCTTCCATTCCTAAAGACAACAATGACGGTGACCTCAATTGTGCAGAGTCATGGGATTTGGCACTGACTACAGAGCTGAATCGTATTAATATAGAATCAGGGAGTTATAGTGTTTTGTCTATTCAGGAAGGTAAAGCCTTCTTAGAAGAAGCTTTTGTAAAAAAAAAGTTGAAGCTTCAATACTCTGAATTGATTAAAAAACCGAATCCTGCCCTAGAAAATCTGATTGTTAGGCAAGCTAAAAAAACACTTAATCGAACCCCTGCTACTATTGCTGAGGGGGCAGACTTGCAGAAAATAATGGATGAGATCAAATATGCAGCATCTATCATGGCAGGATCTCTAGGAGAGCCACAGACAGTCATAATGAGTACACGGCAAACTAATGCAAGAGGCCATTATCCCCTTACCCTCCATGTAGCCAACATGCCCAAGAGTCAACTTCATAAGGTTCTATATGAGATGAAGGCTTTAGCCCAGCAAAATCAACAATGGGCTCGCCAAATCTGGGTTGTATATCCACAATTTGCAAAAGTTGTCTTTCAACTCAAAACTGAAGTTGATGACTTGCAGATACTTAACACGAATTCATCACATAAGGGAATAGAATTGCAGACCCTGAGGAGCCAATATATTTGTTACAAGGAAGAAATTGAGTTCCTTATGGAACTAGTCCTACTGCTGAGCATTTCGATTATTACCTCCATTACAACTGTTAACAAGTGGATTGCAAGTATTCCATCAAACAGATACCATGCAGTTTGCTCACAGATAACAGAAGTCTATAACAGAAATTTAATAACTTAGAAATCCCTTTTATTTTCCATTATAAAGAGCAGCTTTACATTTCCAGATAATCAGCATTTATACCAACTTGGTCATTACAATACTAGTTTCAGATCTGACCTTAATCTCCAGCAAATATATATTTGGTGCAGTCCTCAAATGTATGTCAGCAGGTTTACAGTCCGAACTTCACCAATGAATCACTTCAGCTTCCCTAAATGGCGATTACTCTAGGAATTGTTTGACGGCAAGTAGAGGAGGTGGCAGCTGCTTTGTCAGGTCTAAACTCCACTTCAATCATATGCTCCCATATTAATGTGCGGCTGGCAGTAGTAATGGGCTGCGATATCATATATGCCACGATTCTCCCACAATCTGAAGCGGCCAATAATAAGCTGCAAATGAATGCTGTAGGTGACAGCTTAGGAGAATATATTACATTAAAACCTTCCTTCGATTCACCTAAGATACCATTTACCGTCCATTATAAATACCAAACTTCCAATGCAAACAGGGGGCCGCTGGTCTGATAATGAAAAGCCACGACCTCTATATAAGGTGGCAGCTAGTAAAAAAATTAAATCAGAATTCCTTTTATCATTAAATCGCCTCTTCCCTGTATAAGCGAATCTGATCTGATCAGCCAATAAGAATGGTGAATGAATTTGTATTCAAACAGGCTGGATAAATTGTTTCTCCTGCAAATTCGTCTCCAATGGAGACTTCACGAATTTGATCAAATCCCACAGGCTAGGGTGGAATCGTTTTACCACTGAAACCCCAATCTTCAAGCCCTAGAGCTCTCAGAAAAATAGAAGAAATATATACTCCATATGGTGAAAATGAATTTCCAAAATGCACCTCTTGCATCTTTCCGTGAAAATACCTTTCCCTCACAAATATTAAAATTTAAATATTTGAATTTGACTTTAGGAGGGAAATATAATAAAGTGACTTTTTAAATATTAAAGCTCCACTTAAGTCACTTTAAATTAATATTATTCATAATATTTACTTGGAGAGAATAATATTAAATAATCAATAATTGATTCCCATATTTTATTTAACGACCTACAGGAATTAAATAAGTCATTAGATCATCCGGCCAATCAATTGGAAGGGGACATTACAGGATGCATGGAGAAAAGGTTTGAATCCCTCATTTGAGAGGTAGCAACAATGCGAAAGTTTCTCTCAATAGACAAAGGAAAATTTGTTTATAGCCTTGCTTTGAATGTTCTAAAATTACTCTGTCCAAAAAATTCCTCCCCTCCTCAACAGTGTTTCAACATCACCAAAGTGGAGAAGGCAATATAATTCTTCTCCAAAAGGGTTGCCCTTGCCAAGAGTGAAAACGACTCTTACAGGCTAGATTGCAACGGTCTATTCTAGTTCTGTTTGGTTTCTCTGTCAATATTGTTTTGTAATGTAATTACTCTACACTTTGGGTCTTCAGTTGGGGCAATTTTGATTTGTATGCCCAATCCAGTATCTGATAATAGTATGTATTTGGTTATTGTTTTAGGTTTATCTTGGTGGTTTGAATGTTTTAAGTATTGTTGAACTCTACTCCCTTCCTACTCTTCAGAGAAGGTTTCTCATTGTAATCTTTTTGAATTTAATTATAATATATAATATAATTGGAGGGGGCCCTAATCCCTCACTTGAATGATCAAAAAAATATTTATAACAAATTCTTAACACTAGAAATAATGATCCCTACACACTATTGCAAAGTTCATATTGGAGGATATCCAGCCACAATATCTTCTACATGTACCTTTTTTCTTGTACCTAGGAGAAACCACTCACATCCCCAACCAAGAAGCTGAATTGTGCTAACCAAATCTCTCTCAATTATACAATCCAACTCCAAAGCAAACAAAATCAAGAAGAAAACTAAAAACTAGGATTTGAAACTAGTAAGTTGATTCCATAGGAATATGACGTAAAAGGTTTCTTCCTTCAATGGAGTTCAAAATAAGGGCACTTTGTGTTGCAAGTCAAAAAACAAGTCTTTAATGCATCAAACTATGAATATTTTGCATATTTGGATTCCTCTCACGAATCCACAAAATTAAGCAAGTTAAAAAAAAAACACTTTATTACAAGTTAGTATGCAAAAGTTATGGCTTTCTAGAGATTGGAGAACAGAAATTGTCAAAAGGCACAGTTTCGCAAGTGCCAGTGGCAGTTTTGAAAACATTTGGGCTGTTTCAAAAGTGTCAGGTAGTTTCACAACCATTAAGGCGGTTTCAAAAGTGTTTGGCAGTTTTGAAACTGCCTCTCTGTAGAAAAGAGGCAATTTTGCCTATGCTTGGAAAAATATTCCATGACATTCGAGTTTTTGTTGTCTCTTCAGCTTCTTCAATCTATTCAACTTCGTATTGCTTTGCAAGGCTAAAAGAAGCCCATTGTAACACAAATTGTTCATGCTTGAGCATTTTGAGAGCATGTAGAAGGGATTTAGAGTAGCAAATTGCAAGTTTTCTAAGTTCCTAAGTGACTGTTGCAAATTCAGTTGCAAGGCAAATGATTGTGATATATCTTTGGGGTTTAGGAGCTGAAACCAGAGTTGGTTCATGCTTGTACATCAAGCCCAAGAGGCTTAGACCATTGTAATTGCCATTTGGAGTAGTTCTAAGTGAGATTGTACTCACATTTGCTGGAATTTTCACCTACAAGTGGGTGTCTCCAAGGTATATTGGTGTTACTCTTTGTGGTGATGTGGTTCTCTTTGTTTGCCTTCAATTCTTGTTACATTTTTTGCTTAATTAAAATCAGTCAACCGTGTTCTTTAAAGTTAATCTGTTTAATGATGACTAGTGTATGGAATATCTATCCTAATTTACAAATCATATATAGCAAGAGATATCAAAATAATTAAAATAACATAGTTTCAATTTCAACAATCATCATTAACATTAAATTTAAACAAAAAATACTCGAAAAAACAATTAACCTATAAATTCATGAAAAAATTAAAGTTTGTAAATACAAATCAGCATACCTTTAAAAATTGAACAAACTCTACAACATACTCAGGCCTCCACATGTCATAATTATAGAAATCATGCACAATTGGTGTCACAGCTGCAAGGAAGATTAGCTGCCAAGGCCAAATCATATTATTACCAAAGCATCAAACTGAACACAAATGTATGTTACCAAAGAGATTTTGCCTCAATCTTGCTTTTTACAAGCATCTCTACAATAAAGAAATTATATACCATAATAAGCATGTGCCATCTAGAAATATTTAATAGCACTTCAATTTCATTGTTAAATGGATGTTTGAAGAACCATTTAGTTTTCCATATATAAACATTTGGCATGCACATGTATTCTAAAAAGTCAAACTCAACACTAATCAATGACCAAAGCAAACTACAAGAGAATAAGAGCAAAACTCCCCAGAAAAAAGCTCTAACTAGTTAAAGACATTAACTTATCCAAATTATATATCTCAAATGCCAAAAGATGGGTGACCATACATCACACAATTTATTTGCAAAATTAAACTTAGTGCACAATTTGCATGTTTTGTCAATATCCATATCCCAAATAGTATTACATTCCTCCTGTAATTTGCATAAGTGTAAATTGTTCTTGGAAGGTGGTTGCTACTAACAATTGTAAATGGACCCAATATTCCTTCAATATATAGGCTTACCAAATTGCTGCCAATATGCCACTCTCATTGCTCATACGTGCAGCAATCTTATTTCTAATATGCTCTCTCGCTCTCTCTCTCTCTCTCTCTGTGGGATACCTGAGATGTTCCCTGTCCCTCTCAAGACAGCCATAGGTCAGAAAAACTCTCTTAGCGTTGGATAGATCATAATGGCATCAAGAATCTCTCTCTCTCTCTCTCTCTACACTCCATGGGATACCCGAGATGTTCCATGTCCCTCTCAAGACAGCCATAGGTCAGCAAAACTCTCTTAGCGTTGGATAGATCATAATGGCATCAAGAATTGTATTACGGGTGAGAGATCTTCCATATACCCTCCCTCTCTCTCTCTCTCTCTCTGAACTCAACACTTCATGGGATACCCGAGATGTTCCCTGTCCTTCTCAAGACAGCCATAGGTCAGCAAAACTCTTTTCCCCCTCCACATTTAGCGTTGGATAGATCATTATGGCATCAAGAATTGTATTATGGATGAGAGTTCTGCCTTGACTATGGCATCAAGAATCTCACAATTTATTTGCAAAATTAAACTTAGTGCAAAATTAAATTATGGCTTACCAAATTGCTGCCAATATGTCACTCTCATTGTTCTTACGTGCAGTAATCTTATTGGACCCAATATTCCTTTAGTATACAGGCTCACCAAATTGCTGCCAATATGTCACTCTCATTGTTCATATGTGTAGTAATTCCTCTCTCTCTCTCTCTCTCTCTCTCTCTCTCTCTCTCTCTCTCGATGTTCCCTGTTCCTCTCAAGACGGCCATAGGTCAACAAAACTGTCTTAGCGTTGGATAGATCATAATGGCATCAAGAATCTCTCTCTCTCTACACTCCATGGGATACCCGAGATGTTCCCTGTCCCTCCCAAGACAGCCACAGGTCAGCAAAACTCTCTTAGCGTTGGACAGATCATAATGGCATCAAGAATCTCTCTCTCTCTCTCCATGGGATATCCAAGATGTTCCCTGTCCCTCTCAAGACAGCCATACGTCAGCAAAACTCTCTTAGCATTGGATAGATCATAATGGCATCAAGAATCTCTCTCTCTCTCTCTCTCTCTCTCTCTCTCTCTCTCTCTCTCTCTACACTCCATGGGATCCCCGAGATGTTCCCTGTCAAAACTCTCTTACCGTTGGATAGATCATAATGGCATCAAGAATTGTATTATGGGTGAGAGCTCTACCATATTGCCTCGCTCCCTCCCTCCCTCTAATACCTGAGATGTTCCTTGTCCCTCACAAGACAGCTATAGGTCAGCAAAACTCTTTTCCCCCTCCACATTTAGTGTTGGATAGATCATAATGGCATCAAGAATTGTATTATAGATGAGAGCTCTGCCATATTCTCTCCCTCCCTCCCTCTCTCTCTCTCTCTTTCTCTCTCTGAACTCAACACTCCATGGGTTACCTAAGATGTTCCCTATCCCTCTCAAGACAGCCATAGGTCAGCAAAACTCTCTTAGCATTGGATAGATCATAATGGCAACAAGAATTGTATTATGGATGAGAGCTCTGCCATATTGCCTCCCTCCCTCCCTCTCTCTGATACCCGAGATGTTCCTTGTCCCTCTCAAGACAGCCATAGGTCAGCAAAACTCTTTTCCCCCTCCACATTTAGTGTTGGATAGATCATAATGGCATCAAGAATTGTATTATGGATGAGAGCTCTGCCATATTCGCTCCCTCCCTCCCTCCCTTCTGTTGACGTGGTTTTTGCGACCGCACCAACACAGAATAAAGTTTCCCAACGAATACCCTATCCTCTCTTGAACAAAGTTTCCTGCATGCTAAGATTGCGAGATAGATCATACATTTAACTCCAAGGTTCCTTAAGTGCGAATAGGCTCAGTTGGCTTGATGTGATTTTGATGGTATTTCAAGGGGACTTACACAATTGTTCGACAACTTGACAGCAGACAGTAGACTAAGAGCTTTTATGCAATTTGGATGATTTGGCAAGTGAGCGCAAATTTCCTAATTCTAACCAGAAATGAACTGAATTTAAAAGAGTGTAGGGCCTAAGAAGTTTACGTTCTATTCTAAATGCAAGATATGTGGAGCTCAACTTCGGCAGACTTCAACCAAATTTCACTTAGCCTCACATTGGACAGCTTCAGCGAAATAGGTGCAATCTTCAAAGGAGTAACGAAAGGTATTCAGATTATAGTTCGACTTACATATACCATCATAAAGATGCATACAATCATAAGAACCACAATCAAAGTTAAGTTTGAGGTATTTTCCAGTTGACCACGCAAGGCGGACTTACCATCAGTAAGTTGCTAGTGGTATGGATAAAGAGAAGCTACTTCGATCAAACACCACAAATCCAAAGCAAACTACTTGCATGAAAATCAAATCCTACTTGAAATTGAAGGAAGAAGAAACCTCACAAACTATTCATGACAAAAGTGGAGTTCACCATCAATGAAATTCTTTTATTATGATTAGCTTTCGTGACAATTTCTTTCAAAAATTCTCAAAGGGAGAATTCCCCTTCTCCTTCAAACAATGCAATGAAACTAAACTATTCTAACTCCAAAAAAATGTCTACTCTCTACTCTGCTCTGATATCCAACTGATTAACTACTAGTGTACAAATGAGGGGACTCCCCTTTATATAGCTAGCCAAGTCCAGTGGACGGCTCAGATTACAATCGACTAGATGGCTCAGATCGTGCCACCTCAGCCCTAAACAAGATTCACCCTAAAAACCGCCATAATGGAGAGTGGAGCAATAAATGAGCAATTAATGGCCACCATCCTCTAGAAGATTCCTGTTTGTAGACGCGTTCACACTGTTCTCGATCTTCTTCTTGACATTGTTCTTTAACTTCGCTCGAGCTTCAATTCTTTCTCCATCTTGAGTTTTGAAAACGTTTCTTCTCTGTCACTAAGTCCCAACACTTAGCCATTTTTTGCAGCTTTTCTCCCTTTGAGGCCAAAATGTCATCTTGGATTGTTTTCTTCATCACTTTAAATCATCACCGCTTGGTCTCGACGTTCCTCCTGCAAAACAAGCAAGGGGAAGGGTATTAGAACATTTCATAATATAAATTCAACTTATTTACCAAGATTTTCGCGCTTTAACTTTCAAGAGTTCATCGTTTTCCTCTAGCACAACTTTGCTTTCTTCATGATTTTCCAACATCTTGACTTCAACTATATTCCCCTTTACTTTTCCAGCTAAGGTGTTCGAAATTTTGATCTCATTCATCTCTGGCTCAGGAAAATTATCTTCACGAAGAGCTTGAGCAAATTCACCTAGGCAGTTCCTTTCAAATTCATCGTCTCGAGTATTTCACCTTGAAAACACATTTTCTTCATTTTGCCTTAGAAAATTTTCAAATTTCCCTTAGGAAAACTCATTAATCCAGTGCCCATCAAAGTCTTCATCCTGAAGGCCCTGGCGAAGTGTAGAAGACATGGAAATCAACTTCTCATCGAAGATCTTCAATACCCAGAAGAAAATTTTCTTCAGAACGTGTCGAATCCATGGGTATACAACGAACGGGTTCATTTAATTTTCTTGAATTTTTGAACCTTAGAAAAATAATTCCTTATGAAATTTATCTTCATTTCTTCATCCGGGCAAACTTTCTTTGCTCTGCCTTGACAATTTTCTTCAATCTCACGAAGCCGGTACATTATGTCATATCCACAGCCAATTTTATTCATTCTTGAGAGAATTTCATCACTCAAGCCTAGGCGCATTTGATAGGAGGTATTTTAAATTTCAAAAATTTCAACGCCTTGAAATATTCCCCACATAACTTCTAGGCGCCCATAGAGGAGTCCACTTTAAATTTCCCACAATTAGAAATATTTCCAAGGTCAAAATGTTCAAGGCATTTAACTTCAAACTCCTACGCCTAGATTCCCTACTCACCTTGGGCGCCAACAAGGGGTCAAGCTTCAAGTGCTAACACTTAAAATATTCTCAAAGGGACCCACTTCATACAATAGACGCCTTGTATTTTGTCTTCTTGCATGCATGTGTTCAACGCCTTGATGCCTAGTTTTCACATGCTTTTAATGCCTTTGAATATTTTTCAAGTCCTCTCTCTCTTCTAGGCGCACTTGGAGGGGCTTACTTTCAATTTGAAAACTTAGAATTTTTTGATATTTCAAAGAGGGGCGCATTTAGGGGTGGGGACTTCAAATTTGAAATTTTAGAAACTCCTTCAACTCAAAGGCGCATTTCACCCTATCTGCTTTCACTTTCAAGCACTTAGAAAATTTTAAACTAATCCTCTCCTCCAAAGGCGCAAATGAGGTCTTCTACATCAAGTGTTGGAACTTGGTACTTTTCAAGGCCCCACAGGCAAGTCCAAGCGCATATAGGAGGTTGACTTTCAAATTTAAAAGACTTAGAATATATTTTCAACCTCTTCCTAGCCAGGCGCAAATCACAAGGGAAGCTTTCACTTAGTGCACTTAATGAATCCAGGCGCAAATATGACCTCCAACTTTCAAGGTGCATATCACAGGGTGAGCTTTGAGTTTTAATGAGTTTGAAAAATTTTAAGTTCACTCTCCAAAGAGGGGTGCATTTGACCCATGAAGCTTTCACTTTCCACACCTTAGGCAAATTTGAGTCTCTTCAAGCTCAGGCGCATTTCTCATGTCCAGCTTTTAATTTATAACACTTAGAGAATTTTCTCATCCAACATCAAGGGCGCATTTGGCAGGTGGTGCTTCAAATTCCATGACTTAGAATTTTTCAAAGTCCACTCTCCTCTTCATTTAAAGCTCTTTCAAACTCTTGGGCGCAAATCCATGGTCCAGCTTTCAATTTTGTCAACTCTAAGCTCAGGGGCGCAAATAGCATGGGAAGCATTAAGTTTCGACACTTAGCAAAATTTCCAAGCTCCTCTTTGAGGCTGGGCGCATATGAGCTGTTGAGGTTTTAATTTTGACACTTAGGCAAAGTTTAAAGTTCTTCAAAGTGGGGCGCATTTTGCTAGTGGAGCTTCCATTTCTCCTTACTTAGAAAATTTTCAAGAATCTTGCCAGCTTGAGGGCGCAAATGGAGGGGTGAACTTCAAATTTCATAGAGTTAGAAAATTTTCCAACCTCCTCTCACTTCAAGGGCACATTTGGAGGTAGTTACTTCCATTTTGTGAAACTTAGAAAATTTTCAAGATCTCTCTTTTACCTTGGGCGGAAATAAGACCCTCTACTTCAAGTTTTTGTACTTTGAAAGATTTCTTCATGGCCTCCTCCAAGTCAAGGGCCCATTTTACCCATGGAGCATCAAATTTTCATGACTTAGAAATTTTTTAAGCCACCTCTCAAGCTAGGGTGCATTTAGGACCCCCTACTTCCAATTTTTGATACTTAGAAAATTTTGAAGCTCCACACGCAAGTTTAGGCGCATTTTGGGGCTTGAGCTTCAAATTTTGATAACTTAGAGAAAATTTCATCAAGCTTTATCCTCAGGGACGCAATTGGAGGGGTATGCTTTCATTCTTCAAACACTTCAAGAATTTTGATCTGTCTTTGGCCTTTTAAAGCAAGTTTTGATGCTGGACCTGAAAATATATCAAACTTGGTGGATTTCTTGTCCTTTGCCGGATTTAGGGTGACTTTCTCCTACTAACCCTAATTCACCCTAGCCTTCTATTTTTAGAAAGTTCCTTGGATCTCGTGCTTTCAACTGACTTCTGACTCTGAAAGCTTGATTTTCGCCTTGTTTTGAACTTCGTGGTGTGATCGTGTTGTCGGGTCCTGATGCCTGTCTGCACCTGCTATTTTTAGCAACTTACTAAAAATAGCAATTGCTTGGAATGCCTTCAAATTTTGCGTGTTGATTGCTTGAAGGGTGTTGATTGTGACTGAACGCCGCTTCTGCCTGACTTTTGTGCTCTGCCCTTGAATTTAGGAAACCCTAATTCCTCTGTACCAACCTGCTAAAAATAGTAAGTGCTTGATTTTCCATCTTCTACAACTCCGTTTGACTTGAAATTCGAATGACACGCACCTCACCACGTGACCTGCCCGCTGACATCGGCGCCTGATGCTGACTTTCTATTTTTAGCCTATTTCCAAAATGACTTACTATAAATAGTAAGTGCTCCATTTGCCTTCAAATTTTATCAGCAGATAGCTTGAGAGATGCTGATCGCGGTGGTATACATCGGTTTTCGAAAATTCTGACTTTTTACGCCTCTTTTTGGGCCCCGAGGCTGGAAACCCTAATTGGTCTTGCATGCATATCAAATGACCTCTGTTTGTTCTCGTTTCTGTTGCATTGCGATCAGCTCGTGATTCTAAAGTGCTGGGAAGCGGCTGCCTGAGTGCACCTGCTAAAAATAGCAAGTTGCTGAAGGAGTGATTATCTCTGTTTGCATGTCATATCATCGCGAAGCTCTCGAAAAACCCACAAGGAATATGCAGACATGCAAAGAAAATCCTGACATGCAAACCCTAAAATTAGCCTCTGAAGGCTGAACTCTGAAAGTTGTCGTCTCACTTTGCATGTTACATCATCGCGAAGGTCTCTGAAAACCCAGAAGGAATATGCAGACATGCCTTGACAAACTCTGCATATAAGCCCTGAAATTGGCTCCGGAAGTTGAACTGCTAAAAATAGTAAGTCCTCTGTTTCAGTTCAAATTTCGCACGCGAGCAGCTTGGTGTGTTCTGAATGCAACATGACTGTCGAATTCTCAAAAAAATGCTGAAGGATTCCCTGTAATTGCCCACTTACTAAAAATAGTAAGTACTCAGAATCTGATGAAATTTCAGTGAAAGCCTACTGGAAACATGCTGACACCAATGTTAGCCTCAGATTTCAATTTATTCACCCCATTTGACCACAAATTGGTTGGAAAGATGGAAACCCTAATTTTCAGACTTGGCCAAATTTCACGTTTAAATTCAATGACGGGCACGATCCTCGAAAGGCAGACATCAGAAAAGAGACAGAGAGACAGAGACAGAGACAGAGAAAAACCAAAGCCAAAAGACCAGAATGGAGCAAAAATTAGGGGTCCCCATTTAGAATGGGGCGATGTGTGAAAAAGGTCACAACACCTTCCTCTCTCTCTCTCTCTTTGAACTCAACACTCCATGGGTTACCCGAGATGTTCCCTGTCCCTCTCAAGACAGCCATAGGTCAGCAAAACTCTCTTAGCATTGGATAGATCATAATGGCATCAAGAATTGTACTATGGATGAGAGCTCTGCCTTGAATAGCATGCCCATGCAAGTGTTTACACATATTGGTGGTAACCTCAATAAACTTGCAACATTTCAGCATCTTCCTAGCATTGCATTATTATCCGGATTTTCACAATTACAATAATGCTTAACTTTTGGCAACATTTGGCAATTGACATGCTCTTTTTTTTATTTTATGCGTCTAGTGAAAAAAGTGTCTGAATAGGATGAATGATTAATGAACATGCTATGCAAAAAGAAAGTCAACCAAGTACATAAGATACAAACTAAACCAACCAATAAGTATGCCCCCAAGTTGCTGCCAAAGGTGAAGAGAATGCCTCCAATGCCCTCTAATGCAATAATTGCCATTAATGCTTGTTTCATCTGTTCATTTAAACAATAAAAAGAACATGGAGATTAGAAAAGAAAAATCACTCTCGTAAATTTAATTATAGACTCTATGAAACAAACTTGTTATAGCAATTAAACTTGTAAACAATGTCCCATGTAGAAAAATACTAGTTCACTTTATAACCATATGAATCTAAATTAGACAATTTCAAATATGTACTCCAACTATGACAAGGATGGGAGGGAGCACACAATCTATGCATTTGATTCCTACAAAATAAAAGCAATGATAGGTAAAGAATGAACTCCTTGCATTGGAGAGGCTACATCCTCTACTAACAATTATGTATAATATTGGCATTACCCACATACTCAAGTGCAAGGCAAATGCCATTACTAGTTTATTGCCATCAATTGGCAATTTCCATCCACATTATAAGCTGAGGAAATAGGTCGTAGTACATTTCCATGCACAAAGATGTAAGAAATCAAATTATATTATGAAAATAACAAAATTTGGAAAAGTATCACTTACCTCAAAATCTGGCACCTCAACCCCAAGGATTGTTCTGACATGGTTTCTGAATACACCATATTTGGGTGTCAAAATATCCAAGGCAGCACCACCATCATGACCAAAATCATATACCCTGACATGAATCAATCAAAAAGTTTAACACAATGGACTTTTGCAATTCCCCTAAAAACCTTTTTCTGTCCATTTAAAAATATATATATACAACTATCTAAATGTGAATTCTTGGGAGTGTAAATGTTAACGTTAAAATTAAAATGCTAAAGATGCATTCCAAGGTTCCAATAATCCAAACCTAACCAAGAAACATGAAACATCGACTTTCTAGGAAAACACAAATTAAAATAGTATGGGAACAATTGTACAAAAACTAAATTTATACAGACAAAAATTAAACATTATTTCAATTTTGAACATAGAATATTAGAAGACATAAAATTGGCCTAAAAAGACTCCAGAAATAGCCTTGAAATATTAAGAAGCCTCCCACAAATTCTTAGAAATAGTTATGGCATTTACAAGACGTTTCTAGATATTCCCCTCCTTTTTGGAAACAATAAAATGAAGACCCACATTGACATTTCCTGCAATGCAGTTATATCAAAAAATGTTCACACATTGTTCACAAAAATCATCAAAGTATCTGATCCATCCTAGCTTCAGATGGGATTAGAAAGCATGGGATTAACAAGGAAACTTCGACTGCCCCTGAGCAACTAGTGGAAGATGAACTCAAATGGCATCTCTAAAGGAAACCAGGTAAGGAAAGAATTTGAAGGATTTTCATTAATTAAAACCCACATCATCATCATTTGCCTAGGCACTCATCAACAACTGGAAGCCATGGAGATAAAATAAGGGCCCTAATAAACGATAAAAATAGAAGTTGGACAATGTCATTTTGAAGATTGACTAAAATGACAATGGTTTTACTTGGGGTAAATGAGCATAGTTAATGAAACAATCCGTACATTGCAATCTTGATCACTGATATCAGAGCCATTCAAATGTTCATGTAGAACTTACCATGTATGTTTGTGTCATGAGAAATAGGAATCATGTGTTCATGAAGAAAATAAAGACTGTCTATGTCACGAGAAACGGGAATCAAGTCTCAAATTTCTTGGCCAAGGGTGTCACTTTACTTTCCATGGAAACTATTTTTTTCAAGAGAAAGGGCAGACACGTATGGTGAAACCTTTTTGAAACACCTTGATAATGAACAAAACAAGCTGGAATATCAGAGGACCTTGCAAGTTGCTAGAATGAATGCCAATTAAAAAGATTGAAGTATATTACTCATACAATTTTATCCTGTTTTGTTTCGCCCTATCCAACTTCCAATTATTATTCCTACTAGACCTAATTTGTCTCACGACTTGTAAATTTCTAGTGTTCAGCCATAGCCCAATCATGGGCATGGTAGGGACTTTAAATAGGAGTCAATTTCACTTGCCTCCTCTGGCTTTCTATGGGAGTATATATCTATAACTTGGATATGATGGGCAATCTTTCGAAGACCCATTTTAAAAACATTGTTAATATTGTAGTTAATTTAAAAACGTCCAATAGCTTTATGTTGGAGGTTGTAAGCAGCAAGGAAGAATTTTATGAGATGGGAAAAAAATTACAAGTGCAGATTAACATGTCACCCTTCAATTCTCAAAAAACCATCGTATATATGTTGTAAGCTAATATTAAAGGAAAAACATGATTCACTAATAGTAATAATACATAAATCTTGATAGATCTCCAACAATTTTTATAAATAAAGTCAGAAAAAAGGCTTAGATCTGTAATCTTTAAACTAAAAGCATCAAGATTTCAGATCACCTTACAAGAACAGTTATTAAGATGATGTATACTTTACGGAAAAACTTGTCAATTTGATAGCAACCAAATATGTGTTGGGTATAAAATAGATCTTTATAATATGATGATCCTCTAAATAGGAAAAAGGTAGAAGATCATTCTAGAGTCCTAGACCATAGTTTGCAGACTCTCGGGACTCGCCGCGGACTCGGGAGTCCCGACCCTAGCCAAGTCGACTCGCCACGGACTCAAGAGTCGAGCCCAGGAGAGTCCTGGGTCGAGACTCCCAAGGCCGAGCTCAGGACTCGGGAGTCCCGACCCAGGACTCTCCTACACGGCTGAGTCATAAAATGGGTTAAAACCCATGTTTCGTTTTATGTTTTTTTTCATTTTTAGACTCTCAATTGTGAAAAACAGGTCTGCAAGTTGATTTGGGGTTGATTGAAGCAAGGAGAACGAACTGAAAAGATCAAAATAGAGCCAGGTAAGTGATCTAACAATTCTTTTTGTTTGTTTTCTTCAATTTCTTGCATTCAAAATCAAAAAAATCAAGAAAAATAAGGGGAAATGCTGCCAAATTTTTTTTCTATTTTCCTTAATAGTCTAATTCTTATTGTTTCTAGTTTGGTTTTGCATTCTTTTTCTTTTGCAAATGTTTGAAACTTTGAGTTTGAATCATGTTTATTTGCTGATTTTTTAGCAAACCCTAGCTGATTTTTTTTTTCCATGTTGAACTTGAAACAGTAATGTCGTCTTCAAATCCAAAGGGATTGAAAAAAGACCCTGCATGGAAGTATGGAATTTCAGGAGATAGAAAAGGTGAAGTGACATGTAGTGAATGCCAGAAATGGATGGCAGGAGGAATAAACAGATTAAAATACCACCTTGCTAGAATACCTAGGCAAAATGTGGAGGGATGCAAGAAGACTACTCCTGAGATTATTAGAGAGATGAAGGCCCTTCTTGCTGAATATGAGCTTAAAAAAGAGGAAAAACAAAAAACAAAGGATGCCCTAGCAGCAGCGATGAGTGGATCCCAATCCCATTCTACACCATCTATGCCCCATGGTGCTGTTAGTCCAAGCTTCCGTGCTCCACATTCATCTTTTGGTGAGAGTCCTGATGGTTCATTTTCTACTGCTAGTGCTAGTCAGGGTCCTTCATCAGGACCAAATTATTTTATTCCACATAATGTTCCAGGAGCACAACCTTCACTTGAAGGTACCGGTTGGAATAAGGAAAAGCATCAAGAAGCTAGGATGGCTACTGCAAACTTTTGGTACTACAATAATCTACTTTTCAATGTTGCAAACAGCCCATATTGGGAAGGTTTGGTGAACGCCCTTACAGTTGCAGGAAAGGGGTTTAAGACCCCATCATCTAGAGATTTGAGTGGGCCATTGCTAGAGGAAGCTGTAAAGAATACACGGCTTGTGGTTGATGAACAAAAGAAATTTTGGCGAAGGAAAGGTTGCAGCATTTTATCTGATGGGTGGACAGATGGACGAAATAGAACTCTCCTTAACTTTTTAGTGGCCTCTAATGGTGGATTGGTGTTTCTAAAATCAATAGATGCCTCCCATGAAGTTAAAAATGCTGAGACTTTATGCAATCTATTAGATGGGGTGGTCCAGGAGGTTGGAGTTGATAATGTTGTCCAAATCATCACGGACAACGCAGCTGCATATGTAGCTGCAGGTAGACTACTTATGGAGAGGTATCCCACAATTGCATGGTCTCCATGTGCTGCACATTGCTTAGACCTATTGCTAGAGGACATTGGGAAGATTTCATGGGTCAAAAGAGTGGTTGAAGATGCAAAAAGTGTTACAAAATTTATCTACAACCATACTTGGGTGCTTTCTTTGATGAGGAAATTCACAAATGGCAAGGACCTTGTGCGACCTGGAGTGACACGATTTGCTAGCCACTTCCTCACATTGCAAAGCATTCTTGGTGCCATTGGTCATCTCAAGCAAATGTTTGTGTCCAATGCTTGGAAGGAGTCCTCATTTTCCAATAGACCTGAAGGGGAGAGGATTGTTGCCATAGTTTTTGATGAGACATTCATCAAAAATGGAGAGGAGTTGATGGGGGTAAGTAGCAATCACACAAAAAAAAAAATTATACATGATAATCTATTGGCTGTTTTTATTTTTTGAGGGGTTAATTTTGTTATAATTTAACATTTGTTTTCATTTTTTTAGGTGACAGAACCTTTGGTGAGGGTTCTTCGTATGGTGGATGGAGATGGCATGCCAATGGGTTTCATCTATGAGGCCATGGATAGGGCCAAAGAGGCCATATCACGTTACTATGGCGGCAACAAAAGGAAATATGAAATCATATGGCGCATCATTGATCGGAGATGGACACACCAACTCCACCAGCCAATTCATGCCTTTGCCTACTTCTTGAATCCGAAGTTCTACTTCTCGGACACATTTAAGGCGGATGAGGAGGTCATGGAAGGTCTTGTCATGTGCATTGATAGGATGGTGCCTGATCGTGAGCTGAGAGATAAAGTGCTTGATGAGTTGGAGGTGAGATTTGTTGCATCTTATTTATGAATTTGCAATGTTGAGCCTTGACTATCTATGAATTTTCTATATTTGATTTACTTTTTCTTTTATCTATTCAAGGTCTACAAGGGTGCAGAGGGGAGACTCTTTTCCTCCCAACAAGCAATTGAAAGGAGAGGAAAACAACAACCAGGTAAAAAATGAAATTAGAAACTTGATTCTTACATATAGATTGTTTACTTTATTCTTATTTCTTAATACTTATATTTTTTAAACATGTTTTTGTAGATCTATGGTGGGAGAACTATGGTGCTAGCACACCAAATCTTCAAAAGCTAGCCATACGTGTCTTGTCACAGCCATGCAGTGCTTCTGGGTGTGAACGAATTGGAGTTTATTTGAGAACATTCACACAAAGAAGAGAAACAAGTTGACTCAACAGCACCTAAATGATTTAGTTTTTGTTCGGTACAACCTTCGCCTTCGAACTAGAAAGGTGGAGGGTGTTTCACAAGTCCATTGACTTGGATGACATTGATCCATATGGAGAATGGACTATTGATGAACAAAATGATGAGGCTGATGTCTTCCTTACTGATGAGGATCTTGCTGAATTAGAGAGAGCAGCAGCAGAAGAAGAAGCAGCAAGATTGGATGCCATGGAGGACGACGAAGACACATTTGAATATCATGTTTCCCCTGTTCGATCTCCTAGTCCTCGTTCGGATACTATAGCACGGGCACCTTCTAGTTCTAGGCCTCCAAAATTGAGTACCATTGGGAGGGGAAAGAGGAAGATGTAGATTACATGTGGTTGTTAATGTTTTCCTCTTTTTGACATGATTATATGTAAACATTTATAAACTTATGATGCTGTTATACATTGAAACTATGAGTATTTGATGACTATGAATGATGAAATTTCAATTATTGAGTGTTTGATGATCATATGACATGTGTAATCTTTGAATTATGAGTGTTTGATAATCAAATTAGGCTCTTATGTTCTCTAAATGCATTAATTTGTTCTTGTTTTTTTGTAAAACTACGGTTGTTTTTTTTCCCGAGTCCTAGCCGAGTCTTTTCCCGAGTCCCGAGTCCGAGTCATATTTTTGGGTTGCCGAGTCCGCGGCGAGTCCGAGTTTGCAAACTATGTTCTAGACAATTCAAGAATACTGATCCATAATGCAATCTAAGTTAGTAAGCAAGAGTCGTTTGTAAGAATAGTGCCACTAGGTGGTAAGCAAGAGCTATGAAAACTATTATGCTAAAATGCTATTTGATAGTAGGCAAGGGCTATAGATAACAATAATGTAAAAGATAGAAGTAAAGTTATGAGCAACGCTATGCTATCTAATATATGAAGTACAAAACATTCACAATATAAATGAACTTACCTACTTTCCCCAAAGATGTGTCCCATGAATTTTTCCAAGCGTACCCATCCCAAGGACATGGGGACAACTCGAGGACGTTCCCTAGCCATCCCCATTTTTTCTTGCCCTACAAATACCAGAAATGGGGGGCAAATCAGGGATAGGCAGCTATCCCCATGGCTGTTCAAGTATTTTTTATTAAAAAAAATCCAAAATCAAAAACAGACTTTTCTATTTTTATTTTTTAAAGACCCCCACACCACTCTTACCCCTAAAGCAACAAAAAAAGGCCTCCCTATCTCATTCTAACTCCTTTTTATATGTTGAAAAAAATTTGCAGCAAAGATGGAGCCAAAAAATCATTTTGAATAGAGTTTCAAGGTGTAACTAGAAAAATCAGCATCAATGAGCAGTAAGGAGTCAAGCTGCAAGAGAAGTGTAAGAGGTAAGTCATTTTTTCATTTGTTTTTTATTTGTTTATTTGTTTCTTTTAAGTTTTAAGGAAGAAATGTATGAATTTTTTTTTCTAATTTCAGTTTGCACTTGCATTATCATTTCACAAAACAATATGAACAACAACAGTGAGAGTAGTGAACATGAGATGGAAGAAAGAAATCAAGATGTGAGAGTTTCAAGCTCGGTTGGGTTTCATTAGGGCATAGGAGTGTTGTGGGTGAAGGGAAACAACCATAAAATCCATTTAAGTGTCTTTCCACCATTTTAAAACCTTATCCAAGGAGCCCTTTTAATCCCAGAAAACCTCTTCTCCAATTTGTGACAGCCTTAGATAAAGATAGAAAAATTCAGGGAGTGGTAGAGTGTGATTGTGTCACATTTGTAAATAAGATTTTAGAGGGAGTTACACAAGAGTATATTTTCATCTATTAGGCCTTACAGGACATTGGGGTTGAGGTGTATCTAAATATAAAGGAGAATGAGAAGGTAGAGGTTCATAGATTGCATATAGAGATAAAAGCAAGGTCTAAGGGTGTGCCAATGCCAATACAATCTGCACAATCAGCTATGCATATGCCCTTTATGGTTGGTGGTAATAGTGGTGATGTTTACAAGAGAAAAAAGAAAGACTATTGCTAATGAGAAGGCAGGGACAATTGTAGGTTTATTCAATATGCAAGCATGGGATGTGGTTGAGTCTTCCATTGCCGAAATTTTCTATGCCCATGTTATCCCATTCCATGTAGCGTCTTCTCCTTATTTCACATATATGTTGAAAGATGCAGCTTTTGTTGGTCCTTTATTCACCCCCCTAGAGACATAAACCACACACTACCCTCCTTGACAAAGAATATTCTAAGGTGCATTTGGTGATAGAGGACACGAGGCAGACTTGGAGTAAAACGATCTGCTCTATTGTCATGGATGGGTGGACTGATATTAGACATCGGCCACTGATTAACATCATAGTCACTGTTTAGCTGACTCTTTTTTTTTTTTTTAAGCTATTGATTGATTTAGAAAGCACAAGGATGTAGACTTCCAATTCCATATTTTGAAAAATAGCATAGAAAAAGTTGGGGCCTCGAATGTTGTACAGGTCGTCCCTAATTTGGCATGTGTGTGCAAACTAGTTGGCATGATGGTGGATGGTGTTTACAAGCGCATCTTCTGGACCCCATGTGTTCATGGATTGAACAATGTATTAAAAGACATAGGGAAGATAAATTGGATGCAACAAGTGGTGGTAGAAGCTAGAAATATTCAAATATTCATTTGCAACCACCACATTTCACTTGCTCTTTTTAAGACTTCCTCAAAGAAGAAATTCCTCAAACTTGTGGAGACAAGGAATGCCAGTTATTTCATTTTGTTAGCGAAGTTGCTTGAGGTGCAAGATGCTCTATAGTTGATTATGGTTAATTTAGAGTGGAATAGATGGCCTACTACAAACAATGCTAAAGAAAAAAGTATCAAACGAAATATTCTCAATGATGACTAGTGGTCCACTATGAAGTAAGAAATTGCTACTTTTTAATAACTTGTTAAATTTATTAATAAGTTGATTGTTGATTTTGTTATTAAATTTTTTATTATAATTTTCTAACTAGTCTTTTTTGAATTTTTGTTTGAAGATATGTTTGCTCCTTCATTTCATCTGTTGTAGATGTCATTAGATATGTTGATACAAACACTTTTAGTCTTGACGAGATTTATGAGACATTTGATAACATGCTTGGACGGATAAATAAAGCACACAATTTGTAACAAGGATTCTATGAACACCCTGCTTCATATAGCGGCATTTTCTCTAAATCCCAAATGGTATACATCAAGGGCTAGTAGGTTGCCTCCTTTTGATGACAAAGAGGTGAAAGAAGCGTTAATGAAATTCCTTTGAAAGGTGTATTCAAGTGAGAAGTTGACTATACTTTGCACACAATGGCTTGCCTTTACTAATCTTCGTGGTCCAACATTCAACAAACTAGAGGTGAAAATAGATAGAGCTACATTAGCTCAAACTAATTCTATTGGATGGTGGACATGACAAGACAAGGATACACTAGAGTTGAAAATACTCACTATCTGCCTCCATTCATAAGTTGTCAATTCCTCTGTTGTAGAGAGGAATTGATCCACATATAGCTTCATCCACTCTATCAAGAGGACTAGGCTTACCTCTAGACGAGCAACCAAGTAGGTGGTTAGGCATAGTGCTTTGCAACTTCAAGATTGTTAAATGTTAAGAGTATCGACAAACTCCAACTTTATAGTGGGATGTTGATCCTAAAGGTGCCACTCAGATTTATGAGGAGGCACAAGAGGGATTGGTTGGAGTTCCACTGTATGAGACAGTCCCTCATAGTGGTAATAGCTCAAAACCATACTATGATTTTGATGCAATGTTGGTAGATGCTAATTAAAGGCAGCCTAATACTTTATATCACTATGTTCTTATAACTTTGTCATTTTGTAGTTCAAACTTGCAACCTTAGGGTATTTTGTTGTATTTTTAATTTTATATCATTGAATTATAAAAGCATTTAAATTTTGAGTTTTAACATTTATTAATTTTTTTGACTCTCATGTGAACCCTCATACCAACTCTAAAGTTGTGTATTAAGGATTATATAATGTATATGATGAATGCCTTGTCAATATTATCATATGAATATTTGTAATTTCCCTACATTTTTAAAAGTGTCCCTAATTTTTATAAAAGCAATTAAATTTTGTGTTTTGACAGTTATTAAATTGTTTGACTCTCATGTGAACTTTCATACCAACTCTAAAGTTGTGTATTAAGGATTATATAATGTATATGATGAATGCCTTATCAATATTATCATATGAACATTTGTAATTTCCCTACATTTTTAAAAGTGTCCCTAATTTTTATATAGCCATTCCTATCATCTCTTAAAATAGCTTCAAAAAAATCCATCCTAGAAATGCATCCCCCATCCCTTGTCGTCCCTATCCCACAAACTTGGTGGAACATAGAAAATTACCCAAAGAAAGAAATTATGGTTATGGATTTTTACTTTTAGTTGACATGTTAGCACATTAATTTTCCACATGTTTCACAGCACTTGGTAAGTGATGATTGTAAGTGAAATCAAGACGAATAGACAAAGACCTGAATAGACCATAGTTGGAAGACTCCAAGTTTTTTTTTTTTCATAAGAAATGATATAAGAGGATGCTATAAATATAAATTTAAACCCTGAAGCCAAATCTCAGCTAAACAAAATTGCTATAAAATGTCATCGGTCGAGTGATGACGTCAACTACATGCAAACCTAAAAGAAAAGTACATTCAAAGAGTAAAGGAGTCAAGAAGCAATTTTCTAGTTATGTCAGTGATATCAAGGTGTAATGGCTAATGACACGGCTCTTTCAAAGTACCGCAAGCTGACCCACTTAGATCCCAGCGCATGGGTTAACCTGTGCTCGGGAGATTACTGCGCCAATACAAGAAATAGGTGCATCCAATTAGGAAGGAACTTTAAAACAGAATATAGGGTTTAAATCCTAGGAGAAATGATAAAGTATTTGAATGTAGATGAAAAAACTGCATCGAACTGATTAAGTCATTCCCCCAAAAGAACAGACCGAGTGTAATTGAGGGAAAAGATATCCTTCAGTCATAATGGAAGAAAATAATCCACACACCAACCATGCAGAGGCAGGCAATTCAAGTGATAAAGCACCCCAGCATCTGTGGAAAATCCCGGTTGGGACTTCTAAGCCAGTGTTACCCCTAAATGGAAATTTAATCCATCTGAACAAAAAAATAACATAATATAAAAGCAAAAAGATTACATTAAGACTACAATTCACCAAGACAAACAGAGTAATACTATTAAAAAACAGTTAACAGTTGATTTATTAGTGGAGGGGACTTTATAGTGATAGGGTTTGTAGGATTTTTGGACACTGAGGGTAGTAATGTTGTGTAAGGGAATACTCACCCGAGATAAGGCTTAATTAAAACTAAACAGGGGATAAATGTGGCAGGATAGAAAAATATATATACTTACTTTTGCCACGCAGAGAGGATGAAAAGGGCTGAAAACAGAAATCTGCCAGCAAATGCAACGAACCCCATTGTAACGAGGATTATTTTCTTGTTCAATCGAACGCCTTCTCTTTCTGGGCTTTTATATTCTTTTCTTCTCCGCCTGCTCTCTACAAAACTTCCCTCTTCTTTTGCTTTTAAATGCTTTTTATTCCCATTGGTCGCGAACAAATAAATTTTGTGGCCCCACTATAAATAACCTGACCAGTCACATACTGGGAGAGGACCCAGTAGTTGTGCACCCTAACTTCGCGCTTCTAATTATCCTACGTGGAAATTTCAAATCACTCCCAATTTTTTACAGCAGCTTACTTAGCAAGTCCCTTGCTTATAACTTTCGTTTCAGGGCCACATCATCAAATATGATGCCACATCAGCATGCTTTTTGTCAAGGTGTCTAAAAAGGCCCAAAAAAAAAGTGCTACCAATACTTGTGCATTCATATAATGGATAGTTGAACGCTGATGTGGCATCACTTGATTGGTTACTTTTTAGATCAAAAGAATACATTTTGTTTAATTATGGGTAGTCAAGTCACAACTATTGGCATTATATAAACAACTACTATCACAACTATTGGGCATTATATTAACAACTACTATCACAACTATTGGAACATGCTCAACTATTGGGTCCTCTCCCCTAAAGTAGTTCATTTAGCTTGTATAATTCTTGATCAATCATTCGGGTTTATTTTATTTTATTTTTTTTAAATAAATATGAATAAAAACAAGTGTCACGTGGTGAGAGGCAATGTAGTAATAATAGTAACAAGTGTCACCTAGTGGGAGTAGTTGTCTTTGTAGTATCCTAATACTTTGTGTTTTGTTGATTTAGAGGGCTCAGTAAATAATGTGTTGTCTAGTTGATAGATGAGTTGGCATGACATAGCCATTTAGAGGTAAGCTACTAATAGTTGGATATGAATAGAATCTTGCAAGATTAATATGTTCAAATGTTACATGGATAGTCAGTTTATCGTTGTCAGTTTGATTTTGACCCTAAGTTTGATTTGTACTAAGCACAACAATGACTAGCATAGTTGAAGTTGAGTGTGTTCAAATGGAAATAACTCTTCAATATATAGAGTAAAATAATTCTTAAATAATTTTGAAGTAAATAAGATAACTCTTAAGTAAATTTAAAAAGTTCAAAAATGAAATCTTTTGAAATAATATAAATTTATTTACTTAAACTTTACTTGATGAACTATTTTTATTTAATTTTATTTCTTATCTTAACTATAACCTTGATTTTAGTTCCCTAATTCTAATCCTAATGCTAGCCCTCGCCCTAACCCTAATTCTAACCCTTGATATATTCCTAATCTAACCATAACCCTAACTCAAACCATAGTTAAAACCCCACCTCTAATTTTAATCTGACTTGTAACTCTAACCATAACTTTAATTCTAATTCCAATTCAATGTATAACCCTAACCCTAATTCTATTGCAAGTATAACCATAATCCTAGTTCTAACTTGAGCCCTAACCCTGATTGTAATCCTAACCCTAAGTCTAATCTTAATCATAGTTATAGCCGTAAAAGTAACCCTAACACTAACCCTAATTTTAATTTTAATTCTAGACCTAACTCTAATTTTAACCCTAACATTAAGACAACTTTAAAAATGTGATTAAGGAGAGCATTGTTTACATTTTTCTTACCCTAAATGTAACCTTATTCTAACTCTATTTTGAAATCAAATTCTAACTCTAACCCTTATTCTAATTCTACCCTAACCTTATTTCAAACCCTAATTCTAAGCCCAAACTTAGTTGTAACCCTAAGTCTAGCCCTAACCATAATTATAATGATTTTTAGAATTATAACTAAGCAAAAAAATGATTTAGAATTATAGTAATTAAGATTAGAATTACAATTCCCTACGACTACTAAGTGGGTGGTATCGATCTTGGTGTTGTCCGGTGATAAGGGTTGGACAACATATCTCCTAGTTGGCGCGGTATGGGAGATTGGCCGCAAAGAGAGGAATTAATGAGCTAATGTATGAGGCATTGTTTGTGCGGTGCGAGCGTCATCCAAGGACGTCGGGCAGTACCAAGCATCTGATCGATGTAACAATATCATTAATGTGGCTCGTTTGTTGGGTTCTATAAGGTAGCGAAGGGGTGGTGTTTTTTTCAATCTGGTTAAGCGAGTGTGTGAAATCAAGGTGGCGACAATGGAAACGCCCATCAAATTAATGGCGACTCAGAAGTTATGGGCTTTCTTAGGAAAGATAACAGAGAATAGATTGCATTCAGTCTTCAAGGATTGGGATCCTCTTGTGTTAGGCGCAACGGAGCTGATGCTGGGGAAAGAGTTCATGGTCTCAACATAACG
This sequence comes from Sequoia sempervirens, assembly GCA_007258455.2. Taxonomy (NCBI): domain Eukaryota; kingdom Viridiplantae; phylum Streptophyta; class Pinopsida; order Cupressales; family Cupressaceae; genus Sequoia; species Sequoia sempervirens. The sequence goes on along the minus strand of VDFB02390190.1, from coordinate 63,334 downwards.
TTATTGCACCAATGTGGATATTACGTCGAGGTTCGTGGCGGCTTTGTTGGATTAGGAATTGTCAAAGGCTCTGGTGTTGTTGATGGCTCAGAAATTGATCATGGTGGATCTCCTCAGTGGGGTCGAAGAGCTCATTATTATCACAGAGCTGGGTGTTGGCATGCCTCATCCACACTACTTGGCCAGGGTGTTTCTGCCCCACATCACTGTTAAGCATTATCCGTTGAAATGCACAAAGAACAAGTGTCACACGAGGTGGAGTTTCTAAAAGTGTTCTTATACCTAGAAGCGGTGTCGAGCATTGACTAGAAAGAGCGATTTCGAGAGGTGTTGGTGGACGAAGGGGTGCTCATGGAATGAGGTGGTGGTTTGCGTTTCTGGTGTTTTGGGTTGGTAATGTTGTCTGTCTAGTTTGTTGCTCAAATATGAAGTTTTTTGCTATATCTATCTGGGGTTGTTTGAGTCGGGTTCAAACCCTAGTCAACGTTTTGGGTGGTTGATGGTATGGCGACAGTGTAGGTATTGGCAGTATCTGCCATGGATGATCAGTCTCGTAGTATGTTTGGGTGGTTTAGGTGGGTGGTGAGTGGTTTAGGTGGGTGGTGGGCTTGGGTGATGCGGCCGAGCTTAAGTGTCACACACTAAGCCGGGGCCCACTTCCCCTGTCCCGTTCTCTAAACCATTTATGTTCCCATAGACACTCGTCATTACAGTCAGTGGTCAGGCCTTTCAACAGTCCGCAATTCCCGCGCATAAGAGAAACAAAAACTCAAATTCAAAAGTTGTTCCAGCGTTGCTGCGACACTTATGTGGACGCGACTTTTTCTTCATAAAAGCATAAAGGATATACTTTTTTTTATAGATGCAGTTGGAATGGCTTTCAAAACGTGGAAGCATAGACAAGGCTCATAAGCTGTTTGACCGAATGCCTTGAAGAAATGTAGTTTCATGGAATGCGGCGATTGCAAGATGTCCACAAAATGGATTGTTGAAACGTTCATTCAAGCAAATGCAATTTGCAGGTGTGAAGCCTGTCTCTGCAACCTTCACCAGCATCCTCCCAGCCTATGCCAAGTGAGAACTTTGGAGCAGCATATGGGCATCCAACAAAGCATAAAGGATAGAGGAATTTTGTCAAATGTTGTAGTTGCTACTGCTATCCAGTAGACATGAATGCAGAAAGTGAAAGCATAGACAGGGCACGTGAACTATTCGACAAAATGCCTCAATCGTAAATTGTTTCACAAAATGCCTCAAAGAAATGTGACCTCATGGAATGCCTCAAAGAAACGTGACCTCATGGAATGCAGTAATTGTAGGATATGCGCACAATGAATTTTTCAAGAATGTCTTCAAAATCTTCTAATGCCTTCAAAAAAATTTGAATTAATGAAGCCCCTCGATCTCATGGAGGAGGGATTCTTAAAAAGATTATTGAGTGGTATTGAATTTTTTTTGGAGTATTTTAAAGTGGGTGGTCTCATAGCTTAAGTTTAAAAGTTTAAGTTTGGTGGTCTATGAACTTTATTATTTTTTTGTATAAGGGAATATAGAATTATAAAATAAAAATTAAAAAATTCATTGGAATCTAAAAATTCTAAATGATTGAAAAGTGGCAGAAATTTTTCTAAGCTAGCGGGGACAATTTCTAGCTCTACCCCAAATGCACCTACTTAAAATTGCAAATTAAAAAGTAGGGTCTCCTATTTATTAGAATTTTTTTAATAAATCCTATATCATTTTTTTTTTGCCTCATGGAATCCCATGTTCCATGAAAATAACTCTTGAAGCCCTTCCATCAGATTGCAATCTTAGAAGTATTTAAAGGGACATTTTATTAATTTGGATCTTAAAAATGATGTGACTTTATCAACTATCTATAGAGAAGTGGGCAAATGGTGTGCACTTCAAATGATAATGAGTTTAATGTAAGATAAAATAATTAAAAGATCCCCTGATGTAGTTGGATTGAAAGCCAAAAAACAGTACATGCATTTTGTATAGGAAAAAAAACCATATTCAAACATAGAAGATTTTTGCAAAGTTGGAGAAACTGGCTTGGGAGATGAAGGTAGGCCATTATTTTCTAGATTCAAGACATTTACTTAGTGATATGGAAAAGGAGGAAAAATAATTATTTTTCTACCATAATAGGAAAAAGTTGGCAATTGTTTTTGGTTTGTTAGATATGCCCCCAAAAAAAAACTATTAGGGTTGTGAAGAACCTCCAACTACAATAAAATTTATCTCCACAATTGCTACAAGAGAAATTGTTGTAAGAGATGCAAATTATTTCCGTGATTTTAAACATGGAGAATGTTTTTATAGAGATTATTATTGACACTAAATGAAGTGATCTAAAAAATAGGTTTGCACTATAATAATGTGCACCGTGTCATACCTAAACTAATATTGGAGTAAAGTTTTATTTTCAGTTTTTAGAAACTTCTTTTGCTTTTGTCTTTTGTTTTAAGAATTTGGCTTTATAGACTATGACATTGGCTTCATAAAATTATATGTGCATAGGGTACTTGATGTAGATCACTTTTTATATATATCTATCAAAGATCAATTTTATGATAACATGGATATTTAATTGAATGGTTTTTCATAAAATGAACATATATATGATATGAAAAGTTGGAGGAGGAGGTGAAGGAATTAAAAAATAAAAGGTGAGGAACACTTCAAGTAAATGGAAAGATGCTTGACTGGCGAGAAATGGGAGAGGGGTGCTCACAATTACTCTTGAGTTTTTGTATAGTTATTTTGCATGGATTAATTATGTTATCTTTTGTCTACGCTAGATTAACCGTTTAATTACAACAATACAGTGGGCCCCTTCAAACAATGATATACATTTTCATTGATCCTTTTGAGCAATTGGCAATTTCCTACATGATACATGCAATAACAAGATCAAGTTGTCATGACATGGCATTTTAAGTGGATCCACTTTATCTTTGGAGGGATCATCAATGGAAAAAGTCATGAGAAGATGGTATTGTACTTAACACCTTGTAAACGATTTAATCAAAGATCTAATAGATCATGAGAATTGACACTTGATTCATAAGAAGAAATGCTTGTGGGTGCTTCTTGGTCATTCAATGTATATTATCTATGGTTCTAATTTATTGATGAGCCAACCCTACATGATGATAAGTCCTACGTTGGATACCCGTGACTTCCTCAATTTAAAATTAATTCAAATTTGGCCTTAATTCTCTAAAATAAATAGTAAGGACTACACATGCTAACAAACTCTAAAGTATGTGTAGGCTCAATCAAGCATTTGATTTACTACCAATGAAATTTTATTATCTTGATGTAGGGGATTTGTAGGTAAAATTGACTACTTAGAACTTTGAGTGCCTCATGAGGTAGGAACGAGGATAACACAAAATCTAACCTCAAGGACACAAGTGGTCATGCCACCATTGAGGCTCTAACCCTCTTGAATAGACAAAGGTAGTTGTTGTAGGCAATAGCCAACATAAGTCAAGATGGAACTTTTGATATCAAATTCAAACATGCTCTTCCAACACCAATGTAACAAAATATAGTAGCATGCACCAATTTCCAAAAGAGAATCAAGTGCCATGAGGAGAGACCAAGATTGTGATAGGTGGCATGTTGATACAAGGAATTTTTTGATAGTGGAATTACTGTCATTTGGTGCAAGCCATGATGTTGACCACAAAATTATTTCTTTCTTTTCTCTACACTTCTTTGTTCTATTAAATTAGTTATAAATGTATTGAGCTCATATTTAAGTTGGCGTGAGAATATTTATATTTGAATCCTTGATATTTAAAATTTTTGAGCCCTAATGGCTCCTATATTTATTTTGCACTTGAGCCGTTGATAATGATAAAATGCACAATTTTTGTTTTCCTTTCATGTAATTATTAAGTGTTTTACTTTTGGAAATTAAGCCATTCATGTTATTTCTTTTCCTTATTTCATTTGGTTCTCTCCTCCCCTTTCTTCTCCATTGCTATTTTCATGATAGAGTGAATCCATGCAATGTAGGAACACATAATCAAAAAGTGTGTTAAGAAGAGTGGATGGGATCGCTATAATAGCAAGAACACTAGAAGGTGGGATAGAGAATGAAATGTCAAAGCATAGAATTCTTCTACTAGAAGGGGAGGTAGCATATGTCAACTCATGTGAGGGTCATCTGGAGGCAAACCAGTGCTTGTGAGGAGATCAAGGTAGTAGGGGGTAATTATGGGATAGAGGATTTAGATATCATTAGGGTTGGTATTAGGGTGGGACTAGCAAGGTCTCACTATAATGGATACAAAATGTTAGAAGTATCAAGTGTAGGAGGAATGATAAAAAAAATATTAGAAATCATAGGGGCAATGGTAGAGGGAGAAGAAGTATGGCCAAATAACAAAGGTGAGAGAATAGAGTGAGCCATGACTATGTGAGAATATTAGGATTATAGGGAAGGTGAAACAAATGGGATGACACTCTATGTTTTGGTCCAGGTTAGGCATGGGGTGGGTAAGATGGTTAAGTCAAGGGAGCAGTAGAAAAATTCTATGGGATAGAAGGAATGAAGGGTGGGGGAAGGGAAAAATATAGGACTAGGGGAGGCTACAAAAAGGGTAGAGATTCTAGGTGGAGAATTGTCAAGAGTTAATATGGGCTCATTAAAAAAGTTTAGGATCAATGGATGAGTGTTGATTAATCATGCTTTGACTAGCTAATTAGTTAAAATCTAGTTTTTAATTGCTTTGCAATCCTCATACTCAATTCCAAAATCACTAAACTTCATGAATTATTTAGCCATGTATCTTGTTGGGAAGTTCTTGCTATAACATACTTAAGTGGATCAATTTAGGAAATAATATGAATGTGTTGATTAAGCATGTAATGTTAGAGATTTTATAGGGTGAAGAAAATGTCCAAGCATATTTTTTTTATAGCTATGTGGTGGAGTTCATATATATTTTGAATATTTTGTTCATATCGTAGACTGCTAGTGTATGGTCCTATTCATCATGATGTGGTAGAAGTACTCCCAAGGTGACTAGAGGAGATGTAAAATAATAATCTAATGTTTTTTCCATGGGTTCCATCAGCAAAGGTGACATAGAAAGGTATTCTTTAATCTGGCCAAAGGAATTCTAACAAGACACATCCCAATGAAGCTAACACTTTTCTTGAGAGGATAGGACAATGGATAATATTTATTGGCTAGTTGTGCAATGAACCTATGGATAACCTAAATATTTCTTGGAGGCTATGGAATTTCTTAAGATTTCTTAGTGGAGAGATTTCAATGATCATTATAACTTTAGTGGGATCCATCTCTATGCTATATGTCTAGAGACATTAAAGATTATTATCTTACCTATTGTTCCCAAAGACTCATTTCTTCAAGTTGAGGCATACCTTGTATTCTTGTAGTCATCAAAAGATTCTCTAGAGGATATGTAGGTTTTCATCCCTTCTTTTTATTTACTCAAGATGGAATCTATATAATATTCTATGATTTCATGTAGCATTTCATGGAATATTACTATCATATCTCTTTGATAGGCAGCCCTAAATTTTTTTAACCCAAGTGACATGACCTAATAAAAAAGGCACCACAAGGAGTCTTATAAGTTAATTTATTCTAATATTTAGAAGAAATTTATATCTAGTTGTAACCAAAAAATATATCCATGACTATTAAATGACACCCTTGATTGGTCTATTGTGTGACTAAAATTGAGGCGTTTATCATGGTTATTAAAAGACACTTTATTGTAATTAGATTATATATAGATGGAACTATAAGTCTTGGTGAGATGGAATCTTGACACATTCCAAGTGGCTTCATCTTTTTCTCTATCTCTATGGGCTAGTTCTTAAACATACATCATCATATTGGAAGAAAATTGTGTGGGATTTTAAGATTGACCATATTTAGGAGTAATTGGTTGTAGTATTGACATTGACACCCAACAACCACTCTTGGTGTTGAGTTCCCTTGTGATATTCGTACCACACTCTAAGAGATGCATAGAGACTCAAATGAGCCTCCATTCCCAAAGGATCTTGTTGTGTATTGTCTTGTTCAATTTTATTTGTTTCAATCATATGATCAAAAAATAGTTGTAGTGCTTGCTAAATGAGAAGAGCTTGATTGTCATGATGACAGAGAGACTTCTACAAATGCTCCTTCTCCTCCTCCAAATATGGTCATAGAGACTTCAATCTAGATGAATCCTAATTTAGATTTAGAGGGTTCATCTTCTTCATCTATGAGTCAAAATCTTGAGGCTAAGGAATCTAGTAATCCGACATTGGCATATTCAAATTTGATGCTGACACTTAGGCATCTTATGTGGATGTATCATTGAGGGATTAGCAGTGTAGTTGAATTTCATGCATTGAATTCTTATCACCGTCGACTATTACTTCTATAATGAGATTAGTATCTCTACATCTATGAATTCTAATTATTTGGTGCAACAAGTTGTTAATTATCTTCCATATACAACTACTTGGGATGATTATTTGATAGAAATTGTAGATTTATTTTGTGAGTCCAAACTTGTAGACTTGGAGGACACTATTGAGGATATTCATCTTGTCTTTGATGTTAGCTCTTATGGAATTGCATCATCTTCTTCAAATGTTGTGGGGGAGCCTTTAGACCTTTTTGTTCCTTATGTACATCATCATTTGTCACACTTTGGCATTGGTATTCTTAACTCATTCTCATTGTATACATGCATCCTTTGATAAAGGAGCATTATTCTCTGATATTTGATTTCTCTTGTACTTTCATTGAAGCTCCTATATCTTGGGTGGCTATATAATTTTCAGTAAAATATTTCATTGTATAGAGCATTCTATACCAACTCTTACATTAAAAAATCATGAAAAAGAGTAATCCTAATAATATTGTAATTATGGTTGTCAAAACATGTGAAGAAATATTTTATTTAGAATCATTTGTAAAGATATTTGTGCATGCCTATATATAAGTCATGCAAATTTGTCCATACAAGTGTAAATTTTTCCATATAAATGTATAAATAAATAATCTTTAAGGTATGTTTATTGATTTTTTAAAAAATATTTCACATTTTTGTACAAAACATTTGTAATATAAATATATATTTATTTAGTAAAAAATGTATTTATTTATTTGTAATATAATTTATTTTTTCTATGATACTTTCAGTTATTAATAGATGGTTCACTTCTAAAAGTTTGAGTTGTACAATAATTTGATCAAGTAAATTATATTCCCTTGTCAAGTACTAAATAATTCATCAAATATTTCATGTACCATAAAATCAATAAATCTATGCTATCAATATAAAAGGTACATAAGACTAATCTATCATATTCCTTAAAATCACAACCATCATAAATATTCACTATTGCACTAGTTGTTTGTTAGTGTATGTTGCAACAACCCTTAGACAAATAGTACACATTTCATATAATAGAATATATGTTCAGAAAGTGTGCTTGCATCTTTCATAATCTTAATGTCCTAAAGCTTTTCAATGACCCCATCCAAATAGAGAAATAAAAAAAATTACAAATATTAAGACATTAGAAAAAACCTTATATGATCAAATAATCAAAGTTATTAATAAGTTAAATTAAACTAACCATTTGCATGAATTAAGATAATTTTGAATAAATCGATGTAGACTTGGGAAAAATAAATATATTAAGACATTAGAAAAAACCTTATATAATCAAAGAATCAAAGTTATTTCTCTCTGGCTTGGAAATCACCCTGCTACGAATGCTAGGGCACTGCGTTGGTTACCCCGTGGCCGCAAGGATTAGCCTCGCATCAAGATTTCCCCGTAAAGGGAACCAACTGGGCTTGAGTCGCAAGGATACCCTAACAAGAACAAAAGAAAAAGAAAAAAAAGAATCAAAGTTATTAATAAATTAAATTAAAATAACCATTTGCATGAATTAAGATAATTTTGAATATATTGATGTAGACTTGGGAAAAATAAATATATTGTTTTTCCTTAATGTAGATGTAACCAAAATTCATGGTTTGAACAAGAATCTCACAATTCTTGGTGAAACATGAAAAATACAAGTACATTTTAACTAGAATAACAACTCACATTTCTTATTTGTGAATATCAACACAATCCACTAGGTAATAAGGAAAATACTATGATTGTTCAATACACCATTAGAAATAATAGTACACATGTATGGCTATAATTGCAATAATATCTAAAAATGTAGAATGGGCTAAGGGAGTTATAAATTTTAATTTATGCCAAAAGGAGATGTTTGTAGTGTCATGATTGGGACATTTATTCAAATATTAGCATGTTCATTGTATTTCCCATTTAGTTGTATACCCAATTAGATGGGAATGCCTTAATGACATGTGGCATGCTCTTATTTTAAGCTCGTTTCATGGCTAGATTCCTATCAACTCTCATTTCACTCCTATTTTCATCATGTTCATCATCTACTCATCATTATCACCCCTTTATTCACACTCGCATATATTCTCTCCCAAGTTCAAAGTTATCATTTCACCCTAAAGCCTCCTTGTTCAATTCTTATGTGTTTAGTTCGTAAGAATCCTCATATGATCTAGAGCCTCCTTCCTAGTTATTCTAGGGTTGTCTCTCACATAACATTATATCAATTTAGCAATATCTCTATGTTATTTCACATGATTTAACAACAAGAATAAGAAAAAAATTGTTAAGAAATTTTATTAAACATACAATTTATAATATTAATAAATCCATATTTATACTATGAAAAATGGTAGATAGATACCTAAACCTTTGGAGTCATCAATTAATTGACAAACCAAGGCTACACTCCTCTCAAACTTATTAACTTTCTTCAAAATATCATCTAGGATATAGGTGTCAATTAAAATCAAGGGAAATAATGTTGACACGTGAACACTATAAGATATCAAGGAATTCATTAAATATTTTCAGAGTTGGATGATAGTCATTGTAATCTATTCATCATCTTAGAATCCTACCCAAATTAGTGTCTTCCATTACAAAATGAGACATGAAATGAAACTTAAAATTAATAGTGTTAAATAAAATTTAAAAAATCATAAATTCATAAAATTAATATGTATAGATTTATAAACATCAACTTGGTGCTACATCACAACCCATAGCTTAAATAATCTTTCATCCATTGTTGCACACTAGGACCATGTATCTAAATTCAAATTCAATAGTTATATCCATATATGTTTTATGGACAAACTAAAGACTAATTTGCACATAGTTTGGAAGTTGATCCATCATTGACATATAACAATTGCATATTGAAGTCAAAATAAATAACTTCATATACCAAATAAAATCAAAATAAAAAGATAATACATTGTACATTATTATGATTTAAAAATTTAATGCTTATTTTCAAATTAGGTTATGATAGTAATAAACTCTATGATAAATAAATTACTTGATCAAAGCCTCCCTAATGGGTATGAGCTCATCAATTGTTCCACAAGTATCAAAAATATCATAAACAATAATAATGAGTGTACCCAATTTGGCATAGCGTAATCTTGTTGCTATAAGTTTAGACTCATATAATCTACATGTATAATTAAAATAATATTTCACATAAATGCTTAAAGAAACTTAGTTTCTTCACAATCACCTCATCCCACCATCTAAACATTTGTATCACAACAAATATATAGAGCTCAATTTAAAGGATAAACAATCATAAGTTTTCAATTATTTTGAATTTGACTCAATATTTTGAGGCTAAATTGATGAGCATGTATATCATGAATGACAGATTGAATGTTTTTATTGTAACTTTTCAATTGTATTCCTTTCCAATCATCTAAAAAATATTATTGAGTTAATTTTTATGCAAAATTAATATAAAATGTGATATTAACTATCACAAAGAATCTAGATATAGTTGTATTACTTGGCCAATTATTTGAGTTCATTTTGCTGGTGAGATTGCAAGATATTGAAATCCACTATTGCTAGCTCTAAAATCGATTTGTTCCATTCACTTCACACCCTAAAAGAAAGAATTATCAAAACCATTAAGATTTGATACTTTAATTGAATTGTCTTTCTATTTCAAAAAAGTCATTAGGGCTTACTTATAGATTCACTCCAACAACATGCAATCATTTGTATCTTGTCTAAATATTTGGATAAAGTTCAATGCCTCCCACTTGACTACTCTACATCTCCATGGGTATCTATAACATATTCCACCTATATGAAATATAGAGTTATGATATCATCTGGTTGTTAACACACAATGAACTTGAAAAATCATATAAGAATTAAAAAGAAAGTTTGTATACTTTCTTCTACTAGAATTTGGGTTTTATCTTTTAATTTATGACTCTTTTAGGATGCTTGTATTTTGTATTAGATATGTGGAGGTGAATGCTTTAGCCTCTCATGGTATTCTTTCTTGGAAAAGAAATCTTAGAGGCTAGATACAAATCCACCATGACCTTTATTTTTCTTTCAAATTATTATTTAAGGAAAGTTATGAATTTATTTTTTTGATTTAAAGTTGTGAATAAAAATCTGTCTGATACATTGTTTAATAAAAAACATTTCTTGAAAAAAAAAAAAACTCAATGTCCATATTTGCTTGTTGATAGACTTGAAAAATAATATGAAGACTTGGATAGAAAAACACATACTTAGAAACATAAAATATTCATTTACATAAAAAAATGAAATCCCAATATTATACCTAGTGCTGAGATCAATAATGTCATTTTTCCTCCAAGAAATACATTTTTCACTCCAATATCTAATATTGTAGCAAGCATAACATAGATTTAATTAGTAAACATTTTGTAAGAGAAGGAGATAATAAGGTGCAAGGGGTATAGACATACTCATATGTATAATTCAAAATTGATTTTATTTCTTCTCAAAATGGCTATCGATTCCAAGAGGATGTTGGGAAAAGTTGCAAAGACTAGCTTCACACCTGTCAATTTAATTTTCTTTTACAACCTTGTCAACAAATCATTTTGTACCTATCTTGCAGTCGTAGCATTCAATGAGGCCACATTTCTTTGAGGCATTTTTGTGAAACAGTTCAAGTGCCTTGTCTATGCTTTCACTTTCTGCATTCATGTCTACTGGAGAGCAGTAGCAACTACAACATCTAACAAAATTCCTCTGTCCTTTATGCTTTGTTGGATGCCCATATGCTGCTCCAAAGCTCTCATTTGGCATAGGCTGGGAGGATGTTGGTAAAGGTTGCAGAGACAGGCTTCACACCTACAAATTGCATTTGCTTGAATGAACGTTTCAACAATCCATTTTGTGGACATCCTGCAATCGCCCCATTCCATGAAACTACATTTCTTCGAGGCATTCGGTCAAACAGCTTATGAGCCTTGTCTATGCTTCCACGTTTTGAAAGCCATTCCAATTGCATCTGATAAAAAGATGTATATCCTTTATGCTTTTATGAAGAAAAATTCACGTCCACCTAAGTGCCGCAGCAACGCGGGAACAACTTTTGAATTTGAGTTTTTGTTTCTCTTATGCGCAGGAATTGTGGACTGTTGAAAGGGCTGACCACTGACTGTAACGGCGAGTGTCTATGGGAACGGAAATGGTTTAGAGAACGGGACAGGGGAGGTGGGCCCCAACTTAGTGTGTGACACTTAAGCCCGGCCAGGTGATGCCTCTGAAATCAACCACTTTCAGCGAAGGAATGTAACTTTTTGCATAATTAATGAAAAGATAATATTTACATACCAACAAAAAAAAAGATTAGAATTACAATGTAATTTATAATTATGGAAAATGTTAAAATTAATTATTTTAATTATAATAATCTTAATTAATATTTTTTTAATAAAAACCTTTAAATTAATTATTGATTATTGATAATTAAAAAAGTATAGTTATTTTAAATTCTAAAATATTAATTAATAAGTTATAATTATCTTTTATATATATTTTAAACTAAAATTAAATAATTATATGATGTAAAAGCACACATTTCCTGCCTTAATTCAACTGTTCAACAACAGAAAACTTAAAGCAAAATCATTGTTTGGTTTAACTTCTTTTATTTCAGCTCACACATTACAAATGATAGAGTTTCTGCATTACAAATTTGATAACAAATTACAAATATAGGACTTCATATTGTCCTCTCTTATGCACTCCATCTTCCACTGCGATGTATCTCAATTGTACATCAATTCAAAGTCGTCTTACTGTCCCTTCCACGGGCTCTCTTCTAGTCGACCCTCTTTTCCAAGTAGTATCCAATCCCAAGCCTTATTTGACCCCAGCTTGGAACTTTGTGCTACTTCTAAACTCTAGGTTCTTCATTAAAGCAATGCTCTTTGTTTTCTCATGCCTCTTTCCCCATTTTTCTTCACTTCTACCTACACCCTTACACTCTCAGTTGCACTCGACTTGGGTCCATTTTCTTCACCTATATCTGCTTTAACTGTTGTGCCCTCTATTCACAGTTACACACACCCAATCTTCACTTGGTGCCTCCTTGACAAGCTGGATTGACCCCTTGTTTTCACCCACATAGGCCTTATCTCATCGACCTTTTCACATACTATTCACTTGAAATTTCATCAGCCTCTCCTTCTTCTTCATGCTACCCACAAAGTCTTGCCTTAAGTTTTTTCTTCCTCTGTCTATTCACCTTCTATCAACTCACCCTTTGTTTCATTGATTTATTGCCTTGAAGTTGTTGACTTTTGATCTCTTAACCGCAAGCCTTTTGTTTGAAGGTAAAAGGCAACATACCAAAAGAATAGTTTTTAATCAAATCCAACCATTGCCAGTTAATGAACAAATTGACCCAAATAAGAATTTCATTTTTTCCTTCAAATGAATTGTCAAATCTACCAACGCAGGAGTATCGGTGTTTGCTTCTTGATTTTGCAGACATGTCGAACAAGACTAATACAACATTTGATGAAATTCTATCATAGCACCCATATTTCATGAAAGCATCAAATTTAAGAGGTTTAGGCATATGAAACCAAACAAACCCAAAATTGAAGAAAATCAAACCAAAGATATTTTTTTGTGTGGTGTTGATCGCCCATTCACTCGTGTGCTCCTGCACCATTATATAATCAAAAATATTTATATAATTTATTTCTATTTTGAATTCTAATTAAATCTATCTTAAATTAATTAAATATATTGTAATTGATTATAAATCTAATCTTGATTTAATTAAATAAATTAGATAATTATAATTGTGACAGTAAACTTAATCCTAAATATAATTTTTAATTATTATTGTTTTAAAATTGTATTATAATATATACTAATATTAATTATAATCCTCATTTAATAAAATACTAATAATAATTATAATATAATATAAATATTATAATAGAAATAAACTTTTTAATGATTAAATGTAAAATATTTAAATTTATAATTTATAAATAAAAAATTATTTTTAAGATATTGAAATGATTGAAATGGCAAATCCCATTTTTCCATTAGGGTATATCTGGTTTAAAAATCTTATGGAGAACATGTATGGGTCCCACTTACTACCAAAGCTTCGGGTTGACCAATAACATACTATGTTTCACATAGCATTTCTCCCAACCCTCTCGAGGTGTGCCATTGGCTAGGGGAAGTGGTGAGCTAGAGAGAGGGACCTATAGTGGACCTTTATTGAACACCCAAAATATTGAGAGGGGGATGAATTAGTATTCCACTAAACCATTTAGCTACTAACCATTCAATAATTAAAACATATCTAGCTACAATTGTTAACAAAAACATAAAAGGAATCATAACATCACATGACACATGAACACCAAGATTTTTACATGGAAAACCCAAAATAGGAAAAACCACGGTGAGGATTAGCTCAAAATATATTATAATTGGTCATAAGATATTATAGGGGCACACTACCAGGACACACTATCCTTGAGAGGCTCACAACCTAAAATGATTATAAAACGGAGAGTGGCTCACTGCCAAAAAGATGAACTAATGAATACACCTTCTATGTGTTGAGTTTAGTTCTAATTAAGCTCTGGAAAGCAGAATCCTACACCAATTTGTAGGTTCACAACCACTACCTACAACTTCGAACAATATCACATTGTCGCGCTTCATTGTTTATACTTGTCACATATCACACACACACACACACATATCTTCAAAACACATACATATATCTTCAAAAAATGTTTCATATATATACACTGTTACATCTACATACATCAATAAGGTCGGCCTAATTGAGTGTATACATAATCGATTCAAAGTAGCTTGTCGGCTCAAACCAAAAATTATTTCGAACTCAAAACAAAATGTGCAAGACATAAATTAGGTCAGTTCAGACCTAAGAAGGATCACATTAACATCCACAAAGCATACACCTCCTATCCATGTCAGCTAGAAGAATATACAAAACTTGCATGTCGAACTTCTAACATTTATATCTTTCAACCCATTCAACCAAAATCGTTGAAAACTTGTCCATAGATGCAATTAATAGTCCTAAACAACATATTGAAACCACATAGGTCAATCTTTTAATATGAACAATTTTGAATCAGATTATCGGATTAGAGTTACAGAAGCACGATTTACTGAATGAACAAAAACCATCACCAAACAATGTTGGCATCAATGACAACACACTAGAGGGCTTCTTCATTCTTCCAACAATCTCCCCCTTTGTCATTGATGGCAACATGTGCCAAGAATGGATCTTCAAAACTATCTTCACTTGAGCTATGCGAGCTCCCACTTTCAACTGTACACAAAACTATACAAGACTTCTCCAAAACCATAATTTCTTTGCAACGATAACTTCTCCCTACACAAAACCTTCTCCCCCTTTGACATGAAGGAAAAAGGGTGTGTCAATGATGAACTTTGCAAAAAAAAAAAAGTTAAAAAGAAACATTTAACTGGAATTGGGGGCACCTTGTAATTCCTTGAGAATAGCTTCCCAAGCAAGTTTTTCATCATTCCAGATCCCCTTCACTCTGGCAAGTGTTATATGCAATTATTCTAGTTCTACTAAGCATTCTTCTCCTTCTTTTCGAGTGGATGGATTTAGGTTAATCTTTTCTAGTTTTTCAACATCCACCGAGGCACTTGATACAAGAATGTGTCTGGACATTACCAGATCTCCAAGTTGTCCAAAATGCCTCATTGCATCTTCTTTTTTCCTCTGTAAGGTGAAAAAATTGCTCTGCAAGCCTGCAATAGAAGTCCAGGCAACATAACTTTTGCCATCTACAATTTTGTAGGCTCGAGAGGCATTGGCAAGTTGAGAATCTATTGAGTCCATTAATTCTTTAATGCCTCGAGTGGCATCCAACCACCGCATGCAATATACAAACAATATTTGGGCTTCCTCTTCACAATCCTTTACCTCTTTCAAGCATTGCAACACCTTGTTGTGTGCAATTGCACATTTATCCTGTAGTACCTGGGTAACCTTTTCTCCAAAATTCTTGACTCAACCTCTTTTTCAATCTGCTTCTTAAGGTTGGATGTGTATTCCTTGAGTGAACCAACCAAGAACTGCAAGTTTTCAATAGTAGCTAAGGAATCATCAATTGTAGTGCTAGGAGCTATCTCCTACAAAGCCTTAATAGCATCATTTACCAATTCAGTCCCTTTTTGATAAGTTTCAATAATTTCTTGTGTACTATCCAAAGTCGAGAAAATTACCACAAATCTTTATCCTTTCAACTGGTGAGATCATACTCAAATCCACATAACCTTGATGTGATGGAAGTTGAATCAGTTGAGGTGGTAGCATAGGTTGAATCCTTGTTTTTCTTGTCAATAGACCCTTAAGAGTGTTTTTGTATGATTCTCTAGATGGCTTTGATGACTTGGTAGTCTTTGGGGATTCTTCTTCACTTCTTCCAACATCTATTTCTTCCTTGTTTTCTTCTTTATTTTCCTCTTCTTCTTCTTTGGAGGGGTTTTCTGATGGTTTGTCTTTGTTTTCATCCTCCTTGTCTTCATCATCCTTTCCATCATTACTCTTTTCATCTTTTTTTCCCTCATCTTCATTCTTATCTTCTTCACCATTGTTTCTAGTATTTTCATGATGTTCTTGTGAATTGTCACCAATATCATTTTTATGCTGATCTTCAATGTTTTTGATGGTTGTATCCTTAGTGTCATTTAGAGGAGAAAACATCTCTAAGCAACATGTATATCACCGACCTTATCCAAAATAGGATGATCCTTTACTTTTGTAACATTACCAGGCTCCTATGCTTGAGTTGTATGAGATGAAGAACTAGTTCTCATTCCATAATTCTTTGTCATTTCCCTTACTATATCAAGAGTCTCTTGCCTTAACCTTTATGTACTATCTTTCTCTTTAGTCATTAGAAGAGTGACTCTTTGTTTGACCTTGAACAACTTAGAACATTCATTTAGCAAGGTAGCATCATCTTCCTTAGACAATGAGGATTTGTATGTGTTAGAGGCATCAAATTTGATTTTGTCATCAACAGTTACAACTTCATGCCTTCTTTGTACTAGAGCTTCCCATACATTGGCAGTCACCTTCTTCCTTATGGTTTCCACATTCTCATACAAAATAACCATGTATTGAATGAAAGCATTTACAATTGTTTCCTTATCTTCTTCATTAACCTCATCAAATAATTTAGTAGTAGCTAGCAAGTCCTCAGTTTCTATCATATTGTTTACTAAAGGTTCCAACTTTAGAGGCAGATGATCACTTAACAAAGGAGAGCTGGGCATGTTCTCCATAGGTTATGATGTGCCTTCTCATCCCTTCTTCTCATGCACATAAATTTTGAATGCATTCTCTTCATCCTTTGTCTCCTCTTTATCAGATGAATCCACAATATTTTTCATTCCAGTCAGCCGTGAGATGTTTTCATTGTTGGTGGAGGAACTAGTTCTTCTATTCCTCTTCAATTGTCTTTCTTCTTTCAAGCCAAGGTCAATCTCTTTTTGCACAACATCACTTAGGTTTCTTTTCCTAGACTAGTCTTTTGTTTTATCCTTTTTTGGGGGTAGTAGATGGTGCAACAAGGGGTACATTCTTTCTTTTAGAAGCTCGGGTGCTAGGTCCAAAGGAAGTAGTTACATTAATTATTGTTGGAGCACTGTGCTCTACCTACTTTCCTTTCATTGTTGTAGTTGCACCGATTGTTTTAGGTAATGTAGGGGTTGTGGGGGAAGGTGCTCTCCCTGATCTTCTTGGCCCAGGGGACACTTCAATTGATCTGGTCCTCTTCTCTTTACCAACTTCCTTTAGCCTTTCATCATCATCCTTAGAAAGTGAATGCATTTGGAAGAATGCCTCAACATTTTTATTTACCCTTTTAGTCCTTTGAGGTGTTGAAGTTTCCAAATGCACTTCAATTGACTTCTCTTCATATGTACCATGTCGGGGCAGAATGGGATCCTTAGGGTTGCTTCGCAACATCTCAATGAGTCTCTCAGCCACTTGCTCATCAATATCATATCCTAAAGGCTCTATCCATAGAGTTATAGGTTCTACTGCAAAAATCTAGTAACCAATTCCATACATCTAGCTTGTTTCATATAATATTTTCATATTGTAGCTTCACTGAGTAATTTTCTCTAGTTAACTCCTTTAGCCATTGATCCTTAAATTCTTGATGGTCAACTTCTTCCAATTTCCCATGAATGTAGGTTCTAGTATCCTTGGTGGGTAAGATATTGTTTGGAATTTGCGACAATGCACCCATGGGGTCCATATTGTAAACCTTCCATGAAAACCTTCTGAATTTCGGTTTGGATCTCTCAAAAACTTCAACCACAGTGGGAGTGACCATTTTTCCCTCAATTCTCTTATATAAGCTCATGAAAATTACGTCCAATTCAAATCCACATAATATAGATAGTTGTAAATACCTTTTTCAAGCTTCAACGAAAACTAGGGTTTGATGCCAAATACTCTAAATCACCTTCAACTTGCTTCAACTCTCTAAAAATGCGTAAAAGTGATTTAACTTGACTTATATTTTTAATTTATAGCTTATCGATATGCCCTAATTTCACATTTAATGCATTCCACCCACAAAAAAGTTGATAAACACTTCAAGAATACACTATAAACCCTAAAATGCTCCGCAAATCTCCAAATTTGCATCTTTTTTGTCAGAAACATTTTCGAAATCTTCGTAATGACATTTCACATCACTTATCTTTGTGTCACTGGTTGAAACCTCTTATATAAGGGGTTTATTAGTTTTCTATGTAATTGCTCCCCCTAAATCCACTATTGGGTTTAGTTTCTAGAAGAAATATTTGCACTAGATGCAGGTACAGATACATTTGATTTGTCCTTATTCTCAGGTTCTTCCTTTTTCTTCCAAATTTTCTCCATTTCCTTCTTGACTTTGGTAGGATCCACTTTATTCACAGGTTTATTCCTTTGTTTTAGATTAGATATCTTCCCATTTTTAGTTCTACAGAATCTTGAAATATGTCCTGGTTTGTTGCAAGTGTAGCACACAACATTTATTTGACTAGATTGATTTACATTTAGCCTTGGTCTTCACTGGTTAGCTTTATGTCCAAACACATAACATGTGTAGCAATAACCTTGAAAAGATTGGCATTCTACTAGTATTGAATCTATTCATCATTATCTGACTTCTGCATTTAGTAGCTCTATGCCCAAATATTTTGCAAGCAAAACATTGCCCAAAAAAGAATCCAACATTCTGATTCATTCTACTTCTACATTATGTTGCTTTATGACCAGATTTATTGCATGAAAAATAAATACCATTGAAAGATGGGTACCTTTGACCATTAGGTTGCTAGATAGGAGTTCTTCTGATATCGCTTTTTTCATTCTTGATCTATCTACCATTTCCTTGAGTCTTCCTCTGATTGCCAACCTTGTTAGGGGTTTGATTTTCTTTTGAGATTTGTTCTTCTTCTAGTCCTAAACCACCTTTATCCTTAGAGGGTTTATGAAATGCAATCAATCATCAAGCATTGTAGTACTTGTTTTGAATTTTTCCTCATGAGCCCTTGCTTTCTCCAAGTCAGACCTTAGGTTTACCACTTCTTGTTCAAGCTTTGCACATTCATCAATCTTGCTTTGAATTTTAGCTTTCTGACAGTCCTCAATTATTTTCTTTTCTTCCACTTGTACCTTTAGTCTAGTGATGTCTTCATTTGCTTTCTTCAACTAGTCACTGACTTCTCTATGCATTTCTTTGAACTTCTTGATTTTCTCTATTAGTTTCCTGATGCATTCATTTGCTTCTTTTAAGTTCGCCCTCAGAGTTTCTTTCTCATTTTTCAATTTTGTCTAGATCTTCAAGAGAAACATGGAGTTCTTTAGTTGCAGAGATCTCTTTCGGAGGAACAAGACACCTTTTCTTAGCCATGTGTTCAAACTTCAAGATCTTCCTTAAGTTGTTAAACTTTTCCAAGGGAACCAAGGTTTGATACTTGTGAATAATTATTCATGCACTGCTCTTTTCCTTCGCGATTTTTCTTTGTTCGCGGCTTCGCTTTTGAATAACGCTCGTAGCTTTCCGGTTGCCAACACGTTTCGTCATATCGAAGCTTTCCTTTGGGACACTTTTCTTTTTTCCAGGCTTCGACTGTGTGACACGTCACCTTAGTTTGCTTTCCTTTCGGCTGGGGCCCACATCACAACTTCTTCGACTGGGAGCTTTCCACGTGGCGTTAGTTCAAGCACTAGTTCTTTTTGTTCAATGATTGTTGCAATGACTTCCATTTTGTCGCGTGTCCTTTTCTTTTTACTGTTGTGTGGCCCATATCTCCCTAGAATGTTCCTGTCGGCATGTTCTTCCATCCTTTATGTTGGTGCCAATGCTAGAGAATCTTTCAGTTATTGCTTGTGCTAAGGGATCTTTATTGTTGATGGCTATGCTATAGAATCTTTTCTGTTGGAACCTCCAGGTGGTGGGCTGGCTAATTTAAGCAGCCATTTCTTCATTTGTTGGTTGTTGTTAGATGAGTAGAAAAACTTTCTTGAGCATTAGGAATTAGCCTCTGTAGTGTTTTATCGTTAAAGTTGGACTTACAGACTGCGCCATTATCTCTCAGCCTCTCTATTTTCAAGTATTTAATAGAACATTAGACTGTGCTAGCAATTTCTGAGATATACGGACATCTATTTGAAGCTTTTATAATATTTATATATAGCTTAGCGTAATAAAAATCATGTTGCTGATCTTTTGTGTTATTATCATGTTGTAAGGGTTATATTATGCAATTTTTTTGATGTTCTTATGTTTGTGGTGTTGGGAATCGTTCATTTGATATACGATTATAATTGTTCGAGCCTTTGTTCCTGCAATGTGCTTGTTTATTTCATCACTAATCTGGTGCATCACCTTAGTGTAGATTCATTTGTTTTATGTTAATTTCTTGTTCCCTTCCTTCCCCCCATTGAAAAAAAAAGAGTTGGCTTCGATAAAATCCTAGAGGTCACTTAGCTGTGCACATACGTACCCCAACAACTAAGTTTCCGGTAAGGTTGTTGCCCTGTAATTTTTGCATAAACAGTTCTTTTTCTGGAACGCCCAGTGGGATGAACTAAACATTTGCAAACTAAAGTAGTGTATGAGCCATAGGCCTGTCACTAGGTCTCAAACTGTAAGAACCCCTGACCTTCTTGTACCACCACTAGTTTCAATTAGAGCACGAGGTCAACAAGCTAATACATCACTTCCATCACCTCCTACCTCTCCTTTGCCCCTTGCGTAGATGGCGCAGGCACCTAGAAATTTTGTAGCCTGGGATGCTAGTAGCCCTTTGCTAGCCCCTGTACCACCCGCAGTTTGGGCTCCAATCCCAGCATCTGCTTTAAAGTTTGTCCCAAAATTCACTGGGGAGGATGCAAAAACCCCAACGGAGCACTTGCAAGATGTGGCCGACGTATGCCTAGTTCATGGTATTACTAACCAAAATGTGGCTTTGTGGTTGCTTGTCGCCTCTTTCAGAGGAAAGGCGTTAGATTGATATCACACTCTTTAGGCTAATACAATTGTAAATTGGGATAAGCTTGAGAATCCTTTCTATAAGCACTTCTCAAAAAATGGCAATAGATCTTTGCTATATCACTAGCTGGCTACTATAAAGCAGGCTCCTCATGAAGCTTTGGCCGATTTCAATGCTCGGCTTCATTCAACTTGGTAGAGGATCCTTGTCGGTAGTCGGCCACCTCTGGATCTAGCGTTCATGTTCTATCTAAAGTCTATAAATCTTGATATCTCTATGATGCTGCAATCTCTCAGCAAGAATACCTTACCTGGTGCATATAGCCTTGTCGTCACTACAGAGAACAACCTTATCGCCGCTAGAAAGTTGGCACTGTGAGCTATCATGCCAGTGTTCTTAGAGTTGACCGCAACAGAATAAGAGGTAGCCTCGACCAACACTTTTGTGTCCCCCAGTCTATGTATGTGTACTTGGGAATGACGTCAAGTGTGGCTCTAGTGCCTAACCCCCTGGCGGCTGAGATGAACAACATGAGAGAGATGCTACAAACCATGAAAAATGAGTTAACCAATATGAAGTGGTAATAGTATTCCTACCATAAGCCTGCTTACCAGAATTACCAAGGTGGGAAACCTCCTTTTTAGTAGAATCAATGGCAGGATAAATCGCGAACAATACCCAAGCCCAACATAGCTCTCAGATGGTACCCATGACTATGTCGATGCAGACTGTCTATCCGGGTATGAGTAAAGAGTTGATAGCGAGACAAAATAATCTTGTCGAGGAGATTAACCCATGGTGCTTCCCTTGTAATGACACACACATGCCCTGAAATTGCCCGCAAGGGAATTTACAACAAAAGATAGCAAAGCAACATAGTCAAGGCATCATGCCCAACTTCGGAAGTCATCCCTATGCTTCTCAACAGATGGAAAATGCAGTTCTCACTACTCAAATGCAAGGAATGTCTATAGAACAAGAGCTAGATATAGCACCAGACCAAGCACTCTTTTCTTGGATGGAAGAAGAGGAATTGACATTCCCAAACGACATTTCATTCATCCAGGTGCTGCAAGTTCAGTCGGATTACAACACTTGTTCCAAGCGGAGGCTCGCTAGAGAATTCACAACCTCGCAAACTAAAGGGGCACCTAATCCCATGCCCAGTCCTTCGACAGTTGTGTCATCAGTTCTGCAACAGTTTGGGTTCGCTGTTCCAGGTTCCAAGAACCCACCTCCTCTGAAAGCGAAAGCTCCTCTGGCCACCATGCCAGTTGCCAATCAACCAGATGTTCCAGCTACAAGGCACAAGGAGCCAGCTACCATAACTCATCAACCATGAACGCCATTCAACATGGTGGACCAACTTAAGAAATCTTATACTAATGTTTCCTTGTGGGATATCCTGGCCATACCAGAGCAAAAGCTACTATTACAAAAGGCATTATTGGAGAAGAGGGAATGAAGATGCTTAAGCAACCCTTAAAAGACAAGATAGCCAATCTAGGCCCAAACAAAGTTTTGGAAAATCAACCAGCGGAGAATCTAGTCAGAAAAGAGGGTAAGCCTAAACCCAAGCCTTTATATATAATGCTTATCATTGGTAAAAAGTTATTGCACAATTGTTTGGTTGAATCTAGTGCTAGCACCACCGTCATGCCCAAGCAAGTAGTTGAAGCTCTGGGACTCGAATATGAGCCCCTTAAGAAGGGAGTTTTGCAACTTGACAAAAATAAGGTTGAAACTATCAGAGTAATTCAAGGATTTCCCATGACATTGTGCTCATTGACGTCCCTCCTATGTTCAGGATATGTCTATCTCGAGAATTTACTGCCAAAATCAGAGGCTACATCTCTTTGGACTAGGCACACTTGATATTAAGAACCAAACATGGAGCTAAGATGAAGATATTGGAAAAACCTTTGCATTCTGAGCATGTGGCTAATGAAGCCATGATCAATTTTGAGGCAGCACATACCTCCATTACCTTGGAAGACATGTCCCATGTCAAACTTCTAGAAGATGAGGAAGCAAGTAGTTCCCAGACTGAAAATGAAGAAGCTCTCTTGAATGAATTTATAAGCACAAACCCTTTTGGCAACTATCACGCAACTGGGCTTGGGACGTATGTCATACATGAGGAGGATCAAATTATGCCTAGAGTGACTAAGGAGTCTGGAAGTGAAGGGGCCTCAAAGTTATGGACCTTGCACTTTGACAGAGCAATATGTAGAGTAGGAGTTGATGTCAGAATATGTTTGGTATCTCCATCCAAAGAAAAAACCTTAAGGTCATACAGTTTCCAGTTCATGTGCTCAAACAATGAAGTAGAGTATTAGGGCCTTGTCCACGGCTTGAGTTTAGCTGAACAAATCGGTGTAAAGGAAATACACGTGTTTAGGGATTTAGAATTGGTAGTTAACCAAGTTTGAGGGATATCAGCTACCAAGAATTTCTATATGTGATCATACCAACATAGGGTCTAGGACCTGATTGAAGGTTTTGAGGTATTCAACATCCAAGTCGTACCTAGAGAGCAGAACTCTGAAGCAGATCAAATGGCAACTGTTGGATCCTAGTTTGAGCCAGCTTCCAAGCTAATTGATAACAAACATTTAGTGTGAGTGATTGTGCGGCCTGTAGTCCCAGATAATGATCAAAATTGGAAAGTGTTTGATAGTGATGAGCATATCGCATCATTTTTCCAATTGTCCAAAGAATTTGCTGACCAATTACAGTTAAAGATCGTTGAGGCCTATGAAGGTCAAGTGGTCCAACTAAAGTCAAACAAGCTTCCTAGAGGTTTGGTCACTCTTGATAATCTATTTGATTTCGATGATGCGATAAAAGACAAGAGAAAGCTTGTAGTTGATAAAGGCGATTACGTCAATCTACACATCAGAGAAGATAAAAAGCTTAAGGTCAGAAAAGGAGTCTCGCAGAAGAACAAAGAAAGGTTGAAAGGTTTATGTGAGAAGTAACTAAATGTGGTAGCATGGTCATATGATGATCTTAGGGGATATGATCCTGAGATCATCCAACACACCATTGAGCTACTAGAGGGGGAAAAAACTATGCAGCAAAAGCAGAGGACAGTAAATCCAAAGATCGAGTCTTTAACGACTCAAGAATTACAGAAGTTGATTAAATCTTGGATAGTGTTCTCGATCAAACATAGTACTTGGGTGTCCAACTTGGTGCCGGTCCAAAAGAAGAATGGTGATATATGAATGTGCATTGATTTCTAAGACCTAAATAGAGCATCTCTAAAGGACCACTACCCTTTGCCTTCCATGGAGACGATTCTGCAAACAGTTGTTGGTTTTGAAATGTTTTCAATGCTAGATGGTTTCTCTGGATATAATCAAATTTGGGTGAAAGAGGAGGACTAGCACAAAATGAAATTTACCACCAAGTGGGGAGCATATGCTTATGCTAAAATGCCCTTCGAACTTTCAAATGTTGGAGTCACATTTCAATGAGCTATGGAAATTGCTTTCAGGGACTTGATACGTAAGATCATTATTATTTATCTAGATGACCTGATGGTTTTCTCAAAATCTGCTAAAGATCATTTTGATAATCTCAAGCTTGTCTTCGAATAGTGCTAGGTGTTCAAAATTTCTCTGAACCCGAAGAAATGTGTGTTTGGGGTTCCACAGGGGAAGCGGTTGGGTTATGTCATCTCAAAAGAAGGCATTGCGATTGACCTGAAAAGAGTTAAAGCAATCAAAGAGCTTCCTCTACCCATCAACAAAAAGGGAGTTCAATCCTTCTTGGGCAAGATTAACTTCATCAGTCGGTTCATACCGGACTTCACGAGAATTGTTCGACCCATCACATTGATGTTGAAAAAGGACCAAGTTTTCAAATGGACAGCGGAAGCCAAAAAAGCTTTCGAAAAAATTAAAGAAACCATCTCTTCAGCTCCTATGTTGGTTAATCCAAATTTTTCCAAGGACTTCCTCATGTACGTCTTTGGTGGTAGCACTAGTATCGCTACTGTCTTGATGCAGAAAAATGATGATGATAAGAAAGAACTGCCCATTGCTTTTTATTCGTGCACCCTAAAAGATTACGAGGTGAAGTACAACTTTGTGGAGAAGCAAGATTTTGCTATTGTTAAGGGGCTGAAGAAGTTCTAGCACCTCATATTGTGTAACAAGGTGATTGTTCATGTGTCACACCCTAGCGTGCGTGAATATATAATGGAAGGATAAATCACTGATAAGTGGGCTAACTGGATAACCAAGATCCTAGAATATGACATTGAAATCAAGCCCGTCAAAAATATCAAAGGGAAAGGACTGTGTGAATATTTGGTCAAAAACAATGAAGCAATGACCGAGGTTGAAGTCCTAGAACTTGTGTTGCTGAATGAGGAAATTTCTAGAGATGATTGTCTAGATGACATAATTAATTTCATGCAAATGGGAAGGTACCTAGCCAACCTCCCCTCTTTTAAAAGATTTTTTTATCGAATGCAGAGTAATGGCTATGTACTCTTGGAGGGAGTTCTTTTCAAGATGAATTTCGATGGTGTTTTGCTAAGGTGTGTGCGCAAGAACAAGCGAGAAGGATATTGGATTAGTATCACAGTGGCCCGACCGGAGGACATTTTTTTGAAAAAACTACTGCAATCAAGATCATGCATGCTGACTATTTATGGCCAACATTATTCAAGGACTCATATTCATTGGTAAGATCTTGCAATGAGTGCCAATTTTTTGTTGGAAAAAGGAAAAATGTCGCCATGCCACTCCAACCAATTGTGGTGGAGAAACCATTTACTCAATGGGGTCTCGACTTCATTGGCATGATCAACCTAGTTTCATTAGCTAGACAAAAATGGATCCTGACAGCAACATATTACTTCACTAGGTGGACTGAAGCTCTACCTTTGACGAATGCAACTGAAGCAAAAATTGTAAACTTCCTAGAAGAATTGATAGCCAGGTTTCACCCACCAAAAATAATTATATCAGACAATGCTAGAGCCTTTCTTGGCTCTAATATCAGTCAATTTTCACTAAAATATGGGGTCTTCCTAAAGACATCTTCCAACTACTATCCACAGGGGAATGGTCTCGTCGAATCTACAAACAAGAATCTTATCCGATTGATCAAGAGGATAGGTTCGGAACACCAAAGGGAGTGGCATTGACACCTCCGTATAGCTCTATGGGAAGATTGCATCATGCCTAAGCAAATACTAAAAATATCTCCTTACGAGATAGTTTACGGGAAGGAAGCACTGTTACCCATTTCCATGGAGATCCCTACAATCCAATTGCTCAAGTCCCTTGAAATTGAGCAAAATGGAGCAATGGAGGTGCGACTGGTGGAATTACTGGAGGTTTAGGAGAAACAAGAGCATGCTCTCAAGGAAATGACTAACCGCTAGCAGGTGGTAAAGAAATGGTTTGACAAGAAAACGTCTGACCAGGGTTTACAATGTGGAGACTTGGTGCTAAAATTTAATGAGCGTGGAGTGAAACCCGGTCAACATGGAAAGTTTGACAGTCTTTGGGAAGGACCATTCAAGATCACTTAGTGCAAGCAACACAATTCATTTGAATTGGAAAAAATGGAGGGTGAAGATTTGGGTATTCCAGTGAATGGAATCCACCTCAAAAACTTCAACTAATTCAACTTTTGTTGTGGGTATGTAAATATGTATAAATTTTTCCTGCTTTGTTAGTTTTAGGCCATTCTTAGTGCTTTATTAGAAAAAAAAAAACCACATTGACACATGAAATGACATAAAATAAAGAAAAGGTCCAAGTTATAAAAAAAATATGTATTATATTGATTATATAGATGTTTACATCTGTATACATATTAGTGTTACGAGGCCCATGGCCATGTTCCAAAAATACATATATTATTGCCAGTAGGTGTTGTAGAAAGTGTTCCATCTACAAAAAGAGAAAAAGGGGTCTTCAAGGCATTTCTTCAGGCATTTTAAGGACCAACTGCAGCAACAGGTGGCACATGATGAGGGTTCTTTTGCTATTCTTGTACCATTACACCTGGTTGAAGGGCTCGATGTTATGCATCCTCATCAGAAAGTGGCAAGCGACACAGACCTTATGGCGGTGTTCCTCGTTGGTTTTGAGCTCAAATCCACGCAAAAAGGGATTTGTCGGCACATGTCCTCCTTCCTCAACAAGCAGGCACAGGTTCGAGCAGACGAAATCCTGCGACCAATCTCAACAGCTACTATGATGACCTCCAACCCCTCTAGATAGCGTTTGGGGAACACTTGCTTGGTTAGCCTTAGAACCTTCCTCTTGGAGATGCCAATGTCTAGTAGGGAAGCTACAAAGTGAGAGGTAATGTTGGTGTTTACCCTATATTGGTCCTCATACTCCACACAGTATTTCCCAAGAACCCACTTAATAGCTTTCACATACAAAATATTTTTCATGCCAGTCATGTGTTTTAAATGCCTACAACTAATTTTTCCAAAAAAGGTAGATTGATTCTTTTTACATGTAAGCCTAATGGGAGTCTCCATAGCTATTGCTACTTCTGCTAAGTAATGAAGCTACTTACTTTGTCCTAAGGCTAGTTGCTAAGAAATCGCTAAGTATAAATGTGAATTGCCATAATGCCAAAGGGTCTATTTATAGATGGGAAGAAGATCTTCTAATTGGGTAAGGTGTGCTTACGTCAGTAGCAAGTGGTATGAGAGAGAGTCCTGACAAGCTGTATTGCAGCGTGCAAAATATTGAATATAAGTAAATGCAGTTTCAAGTTGTTCAAATTAAGCCTTTTCAGAGGAGAAAAAAGGAGCCAGTTGTCGCTACAAGAATACTTCTGTCTTGGTAGATCAAAGAAAATCTCTTTTGGTTAAACCATTGGTTGATGTGCCCCATCACATTCAAGTGATCATTAAATGTAAAGGCTTGCAAAAAGATATGGCATTGTCGATCTGGTACCTTTCCCAAGGAAAAACTAGAGCTGTCATACATGGGGTCACATCGCTTGTTATGTGGAATCCTTTGGAAAGTTGGCGGCCTCTTCGCACAAGTGAC
This sequence comes from Sequoia sempervirens, assembly GCA_007258455.2. Taxonomy (NCBI): domain Eukaryota; kingdom Viridiplantae; phylum Streptophyta; class Pinopsida; order Cupressales; family Cupressaceae; genus Sequoia; species Sequoia sempervirens. The sequence goes on along the minus strand of VDFB02390190.1, from coordinate 35,310 downwards.
AAGGTTAGTGGTGCATGGCATAATTAATGAGAAAGATAGTGTAATACTTGCTAATTCAGTATTTTCAAAAATTGAAAAGGTAGTTAAGAGCGTCGTGTGGAAGGCATTAATCTTGCAAGGTTGGAAAAGTGTGTAACCGCCTCAATCATTTGTAGAGAGGACTTTCAAAAAATCAAGTAGCAAAATCTAGCAAAATATAGGCAAAAATGACTGAGATTGCAGAAAGCTCAACCCAGGTCGTCGCCGCCGGCAGCATTAAAGAGAGAAGAATGTAGGTGCCTTGCATGGAAATTTATGGGAAAATTTCTTATGCAACCCTGGGAATTCCAACTAAGCCTTTGTGGCCTCACACTCAACCAGCAGACCAAAAACTGTTAAACGCAATTTTTCCCAAGAACCAAGTTTTAATTGTAGAGGATTGGGACAATGTTCGGGATACATAGCTATCCCAGAATCCTAAGAGTCTAAGAGAAGCCGCGTGTGAAAAAATGAAGAATCTCAGTAATCCTTTTTTATGAACGGCTGTGGAATTACATTCTTCCTCAATATATGGTTCCTTTGGTACACTATTGTCCAAAAAGTGTGGCTGCCTATGCCAAAAAATTTGATGCTGAGTCAGGAGTTTTGAACGACTATGATTTCAGAGTGGTGATCAGTCATCAGGCTCTCCACGACATGTTGTGTGTCCCTCTTAATGGTCTCAAGGGTGTTCAATATTTCAATATTTCCAGATTTTAGAGGGCTTAGGGAGGATTTAAAGTGGCACAACAGTTTTTCAACGCCGAGACTAATAAGCCAGCAGATTACTCAATTCCGCATAGCTTTCCTCTTAAGATAGCTTCTTTCAAAGCAGGTACAACTTTTGTTTTCTCCATGTTGGCATTGATATGTGGATTAGATATGGACAAGGAAGTCTTAGATTTCCAAATGAGCGTAGGATTCATGCTAAAATCGAATAAAGTGCCTCCATTGATGGACTTTGCAAAAGCCATTGTAGAAGGAATGTGCCAACAGTTGAAGGGGTTTGAGCTAGGCTTCACGTTCAGGTATCCATCTTTCTTGGCCTATATGATTTTGTTTCAGAACACTGATTATTTCTAACATTTTATGCCCTTGCCAATATCTAATGAGAATGGTGCTAGAAGACTAGTTTTGACCTAGATTCTGGTCCTTTCAAAAACCTTTGATTATTGCACATTTTTAGATGCATTCCTAGCTCCAAATTTGAGAGCTTTGGATCAAATGGGAGGTCAAGGGTCTAGGCGCTTGACACAAAATCAAATATCATGGATGAGGGGCCTAGTGCCACCTTGTGATTAGTTTTTTAGTTTAGAATTTACAATACTTTGTATGTAGGGTTTCGTCTAGGAGCCTTTCTGGCTCTTGTGTTTTATTTCTGACATGGTGCTAGCCTTGGAAGTCCTCAGGTAGTTATGCAACATTGAAAATGATTACTAAGGGGGGTAAGCATTTGAATTCCTACCTAGTGCTGCCAGTTTTGTTTAGTCCTGTAACCTTGGTTAAGAAAAAGAGTTTGAAGGTTAATAGTGTTGAGGTATTGTTTTCCAAATTGGGCCATCTCAGACTGGTGCTTATTAGTGATACATGGCGATATAATCCAATGGGTAATTTAGCGGAGTTAGGCATTAAAATCCCTCACCAACCTCGGCCATTTTAGGATCCTCAAAGGAATGCAAATGAAGGAGATGAAAAATTATACATCGGCCTCAAGCACTTACCTTCCAGCACGGGTCGACCTCCTTGGCTAAATTTCTATCATATATTGGCTAAGCCTAACCCTAATCATGTAATAAATCAATTCCTTTACAGCTAATTGGCAAGATTTGGATGGAAACCTAAGAAGATTAAAGCTTTATGGATCTACAGGCAGGAGATTAAAACAACTAATGGGCTCTATCAAGAGGTGGGTTTGGACGACCGGTTTGATGAAGTCTGGAATCGCGAGCACCTGGATAGTGATGATTCTCCAAATCCTTCAGAGTCAGAGAGGTATTGTGAAGTAGAAAGCATTGCCCCAGGACATGGAGAAGAAGTAGCCCAAAAGGCTCTGATAATTCAAGAATGTCCTACTCAAGGAGAGATGGCCAGTGGGCAGCAGTTGCAATGAGAGAGCTCTTCAAACACACAACTGTCAAAACCAACTAGCTCCACAAGATCAAGCAAGAAAAGATCAAGCTTTGTTAGTTGCCATCAAAGAGTTATTTTGGATCTGGATGATTTCCCAGAGGAGAAGAGACCTCAGACTGAGAAGGAAGGAAGAGGAGGAGAACAACAACAAGAGGTAGTTGTATCCGCTATGAATCTTCAGGAGACTCAGGTACATTTCTCCCCTTCTTCTCTCTCTTCTATGTCTCTAGTTTCCTCTGTGCTTGCTTCTACCATGCCGCTTGTGTCAAATGTTCCTCTCACTGGTCACCCGGGGCAGGTCAACCTTAGTACTCCTAGAGATCCCATTTTCCTCCTCCCATGTCCACTACTTCTGAGGCGCAAATAATAGCAACACAATCTAGCCCACTGAGTCAACAATTTGTGTCTTTGATGCCTCAGTGTTAGGTGGCTATGTATCCAGCCTTTTTCTCTGCTATGCTTTCATCATCTCAAAGGAGTCAGCTTCTCCCACCTTTTTCCCCTGCAACTGTTACGAGACCTAGTAAATCCACCGATACGATAAGCACATTATCATTCCCATTAGCAGTTCCCCCGAAGTATCCTTTTGCTGGTAGATTAGGTATTTCTCCCCAGGAGTATTTCTTGTAGGTGGATGTTTCCAAAAGTGCCCAGGCTAACCAAATTCAAAAAAGAAGGGTGAAGAATGCAAGCAAACCTGTGGAGCCCCATATGCAGACTATGTTCAACGAGGGTCAAAATTTGTTGTTGTTCATGAATTTGACACCTAACATCATCAGGATGTTTAGAGAGATGCAACCAACTGATTATTTTGTCAATGTTATTCAGCTTGACTTGCAACAAGCTCATCCGTAGGACAAAGTAGAATTGATGGAGGAAACCCAAAGGGTGGTGATGAATGATTTCCTTAAGTTCAACTACCAAATGAAAAAGAAAGATCAAGAAATAAGTGACTTGAAGGGGAAGGTGAGCCTTTGGTCAAATCAGTATAAAGCTCAAGAAATTGAACTCAATCAGCTCCGAGATGAGAGGATTGCCTTTGAAGGCAAGGCCACTAAACTTCAAACTCTAAGTGCGGAGGTTGTTCCAACCTTGCGGAAGGAGATCAAGCAGCTCTAGGCAACTGAGGAATCCCTCCAAGATGAATTAAAGAAAACAAATGATGGTCTAAAAGAGCTCTAATAGAGTACTAATGATGAAGTGAATAAGATGAATGCCACATTGGAGCAGGAAACTAAAAATTTGAAGCATACCGAGTTGGCCCTAAAAGAGAGGGAAGAAGAAAATGTTGCTTTAAAGAACCATATTTTGGTCCTGGGAGGAAGCATCACAGAGTTGAAAATTGAACTAAGTAGTAAAACTATGAAAATAGACATTTTGAGATCTCGGCTTCCTCTATCTCAAATAAACTTGCTAGAAATAGCAAAAGAACTACATGCGTCATACTGGGATAAGGTCACGTCATTATGCCTTACCTTACAACCCACACTCAAATTTATGGTGCAGGCTATCAATTTGTGCGGATTGGTTGGCGAATCAATGCAATGAGTGCAGGAGATGATTTTTGATAGGGTTTTGGAGGCCAAACAACTGCTAAGAAAATTGTATACAACCTCCGATGAGGCATTGAGCGGTGTGGAAGTTAGAGATCAGACAATGGAAACCATGAGCGTGAACGTCCTCATTTCCATGCATGAGGCCATTCAACATGTCGGCGAGTGCAGAGCAAGGCTAACTCAAGTTACCAGTGATATGCGAGCTCAATTTTCCTGATTGACTCAGCAAGGACTTCCGTCACCTTTCCTGGCTAACCAAATAGTAGCGGACATCAACACATTATCGAGAAGATTGAAGAGAAGAAGCAATATTTATCTGTGTTCCAATATTTTGATCAACCTCCGACTACCGCTAATATTGAGAACATGGTGCATTAGTTGGCACAACTCCTTTTCTAGCTCAAGTCCAAGGTGAAAGTATGTGGTGGATTACCTTTTAAGGCAATTATTGATTTGAATATGGCACATGAAAGCTTACACAATCTCACTGCACCATCAGATGAAGTCTAGACATCCCTTCAGGCTTTTCTCTCCAAACTCTAAGCATTTTTTCCTTTAAAGGTGGGACTGGTTTGCGAGGTCGTGATCTAGAGGTTCTCATTCCGCAAGCGAAATTCCCCTACGAGTCACCAGGCTATGAATAATTATTCACACACTGCTCCTTTCCTTCATGGTTTTTCTTTGTTTGCGGCTTCGCTTTTGAATAACGCTCATAGCTTTCTAGTTTCTGACATGTGTCGTCATATCGAAGCTTTCCTTTGGGACACTTCCTTTTCTTTTTTCCAAGCTCTGACTGTGACACATCGCCTTAGTTTACTTTTCGTTCGGCTGGGACCCACATCACAACTTATTCTACCGAGAGCTTTCCACGTGGTGTTAGTTCGGGCACTAGATCTTTTTGTTCGATGATTGTTGCAATGACTTCCATTTTTCTGCCACGTGTCCTTTCCTTTTTACTGTTGTGTGGCCCATATCTCCCCAGAATGTTCCTGCTGGCGTGTTGTTCTTCCATCCTTTCTGTTGGTGCCAACGCTGGAGAATCTTTATGTTATTGCTTGCATTGAGGAATCTTTATTGTTGATGGCTACACTAGAGCATATTTTCCGTTGGAACCTCCAGGTGGCGGGATGACTAATTTAAGCAGCCATTTCTTCATTTGTTGGTTGTTGTTAGATGAGTGGAAAAACTTTCTTGAGCACTAGGAATTAGCCTCTGTAGTGTTTTATTGTTAAAGCTGGACTTACAGACTATGCCATTATCTCTCAGCCTCTCTGTTTTCAAGTATTTGATAGAACATTAGACTATGCTAGCAATTTCTGAGATATATGGACATCTATTTCAAGCTTCTATAATCTTTATATATAGCTTAGCGTAATACAAATCATGATGTTGCTCTTTTTGTGTTATTCTCATGTTTTAAGGGTTATATTATGCAAATGTTTTGATGTTCTTATGTTTGTGGTGTTGGGAATCGTTCATTTGATATACGATTATAATTGTTCGAGCCTTTGTTCCTGCAATGTGCTTGTTTATTTCATCACTAATCTGGTGCATTGCCTTAGTGTAGATTTGTTTGTTCCCTTTCCTCCCCCCATTGAAAAAATGAAGATTCGACTTTGATAAAATCCTAGAGGTCACTTAGTTGTGTGCATATGTCCCCCAACAACTAAGTTTCCCATAAGGCTGCTGCCCTGCAATTTTTGCATCAACAATACCAATTGTTGAACACCCAGAATACTGAGAGGAGTGGTTAATTAGTATTCTACTAAACCATTTAACTACTAACCTTTCAATAATTAAAACATATCTAGCTGCAACTGTTAACAAAAAAAAGAAGGAAATATAGCATCACGTGACACATGAACACCAAGATTTTTACATGGAAAACCCAAAATGGGAAAAACCATGGTGAGGATTAACTCACAATATATTATAACATGTCATAAGATATTATAGGGGCACACTACTAGGACACACTGTCCTTGAGAGGCTCATAGCCTGAAATGATTACAAAATGGAGTGTGGCTCACTTGCAAAAAGATAAACTAATGAATACACCTATTTGTTGAGTTCAGTTCCAATTAAGCTCTGGAAAATAAAATCCTGCATCGGTTTGCAGGTTCACAAAAACTACCTACAACTTCAAACAATATCACACTTTCACACTTCAGTGCTTATACTTGTCACATATCACACACACACATATATCTTCAAAAAATGTTTCATATATATATATATATATACGTTGTTACATCTACATACATCAATTAGGTTGGCCTAATTGAGTGTATACATAATCGATTCAAAGTAGCTTATCGGCTTAGACCAAAACTTCTTTCGCGCTCATAACAAAACGTGCAAGACATAAATTAGGTTTGCCTAGACCTAAGAAGGATCACATTAGCATCCATGAAGCGTGTACACCTCTTATCCATGTTGGCTAGAAGAATATACATAACCTATATGCCAAACTTCTAACATTTATATCTTTCAACCCATTCAGCCAAAATCATTGAAAAACTTGTCCATAGATGCAATTAATAGTCCTAAACAATATATTGAAACCACATAGGTCGATCTTTCAATATAAACAATTCTAGACTAGATTATTGAATTAGAGTAACAGAAGCACAATTTATTGGATGAATAAAAACTGTCACCAAACAATGTTGGCATCAATGACAACACATCAGAGGGCTTCTTCTTCATTCTTCCAACACTTTTCACATTGGGAAACCAAGCAAATCCACTATGGAACACAAATCGTTGGATGGGCCATATAATTTGAGGGCTATGATGTTGTTGGGCATGATACTTTATGCATTCTATGTTCTTCCTGCATTTAATTGAGCTACTTTATTCTCTAACCTCGATTGTTGACTTGTGTCATAGGTTGAACCACTACACTATATCCTATGTTGACTTTTTAAACCTATGCATAGTTTTATTACCAACCCTAATATAATATTTTATTATAAATATATTTATTTATCATATCATAAATAATAATATATATTAATTAATTATTTAGTCAATATTATAACAATTTATTAATATTAATTAATAATACTGTATTATTATTAATAATTATATAAATATTATATTAAAAAATAATATATAAATAATTATTATATGTATTATTGTTAATTATATGAATATTTTATTAATATAATAATTCACTATTAACAAAATTAAATATAAATGAATTTATTGAAAAAATACACTTGGAAAAAAGATATATCAAATTATAATATTTTTTCACATAAATATAAGATTTAAAAAACATAAAATGATTTTTTTTAAAAAATTTAAATATAAATTTGTGAATTACAATGAAAAACTTTGAACCACGTGGAGAGCTATCAGAAGAGCGCACATGAAAAGGACCTAGTCCTCACTCCGTTAGTGTGCGTGAATGACACGTTGAACTTATGTAGGGTCTCAACCTAGAAACATATCTCTGACTATAGCTGGATTTGAAATTGGAATAGTAAGACTATCGTCACATATTGGATTATGATGTAGGGGCCATGAGCTATGTTAATATTTACCCTTGGGCCATTGATTTTCTTGTAGTTGTTCATGATGAGCTCTTCCTTGAGCTGAATGAACATGTTGTTCTAGAAAATAATCCAAAGGGGCTTTGCTTTTAAACATTTAAAATTTTGTCAAGAGATTGGAAAATGCACAGAGAAATGTTGAGCAAGGTCATCTTATACATGTTGCGCATGCCCTCAAGGAATTATAGATAGCATTAGGAGTATCTCAAACTTGGACCCGGGACAAATTTAGGGTTTCTGCAGATTTATTACAACCCAAAGCTTTCACCCTTCTCAAAATTGACTGGGCTTCCAGTTTTTCAAAGGTTTCCTTGTTATTTTTTGCCAGCTCACTCTATGGGCATGAATATTTTTCACATTATAGAATAATGTTGAATAACTCAGTCCACATGCTACTTTTTTGAGGGGAGTAAAAATTATTTTCTTGTTAAATGTATAGGACTTGTGGTGTTAGTTTATCCTCATTGAAACTTTGCCAAGTCTGAATTTTTTAACTATATATTTTATTAATGTAAAAATAAAGTGTCATGTTAATCCAACAACAACTAAGTGGAATTTATCAAACCTCCAATGCACATTCTAAGATAGACAAAGCTCAAAGATCAAAATGAACATAATTCATTCTCCCCTAGTGTGATTCTTTGTGTACCTTCCTTCTTGGAGGCTAACCCCCTTACACAAACAAGGGGAAGGTACTATGAAATATATGGAGGGGTCTTAGAGAGGGCCTCAAGACCATCTTTCCTAATATTATCATGATTACATAGTGATGGTAGTTGCTTCAGATCAATGATATGACATTTGGCATTATTCCTTTTCATAAATCCCATCCCCTGAACTGTGTGATAGGTCAATGTTGTGTTGATGGTGTGAGTGTTGTAAACCAATATCTATAATGCTTATGCATTAATTGTTAGCATTGTCATGATAAAGGGAAATGAATGATTGCTTAAGATGCAATTTAATTATGTTGTGAAATGATTGACCTTATTATCAAAGTAATGATGATTGAAGTGAACATATATATGTATATTTTAGTGCTTAATAAGCTTACAAGTGATGGATGGAGTAATGTGAAATGGATATCTTTAATATTGTTGTGTATCATGGATGGATAGTCTTTTGAGTAGACAATTAAATTGTAAAGTTGCCTAATATTTTAGAATACATTAGAAGATAAAATTTTCTATTATCATACTTGGAAATTTTTGCATAAGATATTATTGACAAGTGCTTATTACTTGTGTCTACCTTCACTTTTAGAGACTTCTAGGAGGAAGCCCAATCCTAAGGGGGGAGAGTGTAAGGCCCTTCTTTGGTGGCCTTGTTGTTTCTAATAGTCATTGATGGTTTATGTGCTATATTTTATGTTCTTTCATTTTGAATAGTACACATGAGTGATGGTTGTTGCTACACCACAAAGATGTTCATATTCTTGATTAATCCTATCTAACGGTTGTGAATTCTTGTGATAGTTAGATGAGTTCCATTCTTCATCTACGTAAGTATGCAATAATCAAGATGCTCAATTATTGGCAATATTATTATATATATTAAGTGGACTACATTATGTTAGTTAATTACATATCATAGATGTGAGTAGGTGTGATTAGTAAGATGATTATTGATATTCAATGTTTACTTATAGTAGTATGCATTATAAGTTACATAGACTATTGCCATAAGTAGTGATACTTTGATGACAAATAGTATTCAATTAATTGTTTATTGACTATATAACAAGTATCACATGAGTAAGGAGTGTTAAATTGCATGTTCCTTGTGGGGATTAGTGGATTATTATTCTTGAAATTTTTAATTCATATGTCATTTATTTTCATTATTATTAATCATGATTAATACTCAACACACTTTCTTGGTTGAGTAAATAGGTAAAAATTGGCCAATATTGATAAGGGGGTCACATAGCTACTTCCTTTATTGTATCCTTGTGAAATATTATTCTTGTCACATGCAAGTGATTTAACCTTATTTTGTGTGGTATGGGTTGTGTGTATGTGAGAGTTGTTTTATTAGTCCCTTGAGTCACTTTATTAATATGGTCACTTATTTTTATGTTTTATGGAGTCTTTATGTGGTCTTATTTGTTTAAAAAGTCCCTAGGTGATAGATTTATGGGGTAGGGGTATTTTTATTCCATAAATTCCCTTTTATAAAGTCTAAAACCTGCTCTAATTACTCACTTATGAAAAGTGACGAAAATTGGAGTTGAAAGGGTGGTTGGGAAGTTGAAAAGGTGGTTGCCTTTTCCCCTTTTATTTATTCTTTCTCCTTGAAAGGAGAAGGGGAATGTTCCTTTTGGGGGGGTTATTCTTGAGTTCTTGTTTGGTTTCATTCTTCATTGGAGTTCTTGCCATGTTTTCAAAGGAGGAGGAGCAATGGAAGAGATTTCTTGGAGAGAGTTTTCCACAAGTTGGATAAAAAAAAATCCTGGTAAGGTCTACCCTTTTAGTTATCTTTCTTTGTTGATTTGTAATGAGTTTGTTGTCATATTGGTATTGCTTATAAAAATCTATGTGAAATTTGATGTTGAATCTCTTGTGTTGCTAAAAGTAGTATGTTGGGGTTTAGTTGAGTCTTCCACCTTATTTGGTTTAATTTCATTTATACCCTTTTTGTGTATTAAAATATAGAAATATGAATGCAAGATGTTGTGATGTGCAAAGTATATAAAGTGTAAACTTGTTTAGTAATCCTTGTGATTAGTGGTTGTATTGTGTCAAGTTTAGTTATGTGGATGTTATATGTTGCACTTTTGTTGTGGATCCTATGTGGAAAGTAATTTTGTGGAAGTGCTATGTGACCCTAGCTCAGGGGTGGATTGAATCTCAATCAAATGGTTGGATGGAGAGCCCATTGGCCAATATTATTTTTCTTCTTTGTGGATATTTGTATTTTAGGTACATGTGTTGAATAATAAAGAATATCTTGGGACTATCAGTCAATGAATTTTGAGAGAGAAACTTGTTGGTCTTGTGAGGGTTTACAAAGTTATTAAGAACCTATGAATATTTTGTCATTTAGAGTTCAATTATGGTTGAAGGTGTTATACTCTACTTGTTAAAAGGGAATAGGGAGGATAAAGGGTTAGTTGATTTTATCTTGGAAGATTATAGAATTCAAAGACTAAGATTAACTTAGGAAAAAAAACCAAGTTTTGATGAGATACTTTGTGTATAGGAAGTTGTTATGTAAATATTTAATACATACATTTTCTAACTATGCTTAATTTTATTTAGGTGAATTTCCTAAAGTATATTCTAAGATATTATTGTTATAGGAATAATGAATAATAACATTAGAAAATAGATGACATCAAAAACTCATCTTATCCCACTTAATTAATCAATTGTTGAGATTACAATATTGCTGCCCCTATGCCAAACAACAATCTGTTTAAAAGTAGTTTCACATATTTAATCATAAGAACACACAAAAATACTATTGAAATATATAATTTAATGGGTTTTTCAATTATTAATCTCAAAAAAATATATCCAAAAATTGCATTAACCTAAATCACCGATTATGATTTATTAGGAAAACATTGGCATCCTTATTCACAATCAAAATCTATCATAAAAGTCTTACAAATATGTTCACTCAAAATGAAGGACAAAGAGTTAGATGATAAAATTTAAAGGGTTTCTAGAAAATAAATATTTGTAGAACATATCATAAAATTAGAGAAACCTAGTTGTGTACCTCGGAATTTTACCCCATTCTAATGTGTAAAATAACTAAAAATGCAAGTGGAAAAATACTAAGAACACTTCAAAGATTAGCCTAAAGAGTGATAAAACAAGGAAAATAGATGAAATACAAATGCAAATCGATTATACCTTCCTTGTTGTTGAAGACTCCTTGGTTGGCCCTTGATTCAGATGAATTTGTGTGCTCCTTAGATGGCTTTTGATGTAGCTAGATGCAAGATTGAATATGCAAAATGATCAAAATAGATGGCTAAGTGATAGTAAATGCTTGAGAATGCAAATTGGCAGCATAAGGTTGCTCAAAATCAAAGTATTTTTTTCGCAAATGCCCTTGAGGAGGGGGTATCTATAGAAGAATTTGAATTCTCTAGAGAATTCAATGGCTGAGATTTATCCAACAAGGTCAAGATAAAGGGCTATGGTGGGTTGAGAACTCACAAGCCCTCACATCTTGACATGTGGATGGTGAAGTGGCTAAGAGGAGATGAGGTGTAAGTGAGGTGGAAGAGAAGTACATGATGTGGAGGAAGTACAAATACCTTGCAAGTACACTGGGAGATGGAAAGAATCTTGGGTGAATAAAAGTGAATTTTAAATTCACAATGATTGGAAGAATCTAGTGGATAAGACAATGTTCCCAAAAGGTGGGAGTTTGTCACATGCGACTTGATGTGACAAGTCAAAGGTTCTGGAAAATGCATGGGAAAAGGGGATTCTTGGAGGAATAAAAAAGAATTAATTACCAAGGAATAAAAAGAAAAATTCCTTGGGGGATGGAGAGAGTTGACCAAGGTACTGATTAAGATTAATTAATTAGTAATTAGAAGATAAATGAGGATTAGAAGCCAACTTGCAAAAGTTGGAGGATGTGACACATCCTAATCAAGGATTAGGCATGTGCACATCCTTAATGAAGAGATTAGGAGATGGATTAGGATTAGATGAAAATGACATGTGAGGAATTAAATAAATGTAATATTTATTTAATTCATTTGATGAAAAGAGGATTAAGGAGGGTAAGGTATTTAATTATTCATTAAATACCTTAGGGATTTGGCAAAATTAAGGGTATTAATTAAATAATAGTAATATTATTTAATTAACCCAGATAAGAGGATGTTTAGACGAAAAGTGATAAATTTGGATAAATTAAGTGTCCAAATTTAGATGTCTACATTTTGCCCCTCTTTGAGATGGTGCTATGAAGTAGCATTATTTCAAAGAATATTAAAATATAGAACCTAGAAGAAGATGGTTAGATTGGGAAAGATGCCCCAGTCATCAAAGGATTGATTGGGAAAAAAGATGATGGGGATGAAGATGAGGATGAGGAATTAAGGGTGCCCCCTCGAGAGGACATGCGGGTTGAAGAGAACACGGGTGGGCTCTCGAAATAGATGAGATGAGGGAGATGATGCAAAGTGATGGACAAGAGAGAAGGAGAAGCGAGAGGAGATGGATGAAGCACAAATGGATTTTAGGACAAAAGGTGATGTTTCCCCAGTCCAGGTACAAGCCAAAATGGGTTGATGATGGATGGAGTGTTGTCAATGAGGGAATGAAGGATCTTGAAACAACACGAGGATAGGGAATGATACATCCCACTAAGTGGTATTGATGAGAGAAGAATACATCCCAAAACACCACTAAAGGATAGGGAATAATTCCTCCTGATGATGATGATAAAAGTGTTGTTGACGAGGGAAGGATACATCCCAAAACAACACCATGGATGATGATGAGGATGAGGATGAGGGTTCAAAGCTGGTAACAAGACTGGGGACAAGACCAAGGATTTGATTAGATTATTTTTGCAACATGGAATAGATGAGGAGAAGATTGATATGTGAGATGGAGAAGGATCTTAAGATTTGGTTTTGATATCCAAAGATTTGGACTGCAGATGGACTAAAGCTCAGATTAGGGGTTTGGTTAAGCTTAGATTGGGATAAGATTAAATCCCAAATGAGGATTGGATTGAAGACTAGAATGATTGAAGGATATGATTGGATTGATTCTACACCAAGTTCTGGGGTTTAAAGGGCGTAAGGTGTTGACAATCAGATTTTTCCTGATTTGGCAATTGTCAAAAATTATCAAATTTTGCCATTTTAGGAAACCTCACGGATATACTTTTGGGAGTCCAATTTTTTTCCAAGAAATACCCAATATTGAGATAGGAGGAATTGCCAACTAACATCCCAAATTCGAGATATGCATTTCGAGTTGAGTGAACAATTTTTTAAAATGTTGGAAAAAAACACTAAATTGCGATTTTGAGGGTCAAGATGAAAGTTTGAGGCCCAGAAAATGTGGCAAAATAGGTTCCAACGGCCTTCTTAGAAACCCTATTGAGAATCCACTTGTTATCTCATAACGCAACCACCCGTCAAATTTCAGCTCAAACGGATACCCGAGTCAAAAGTTATGGCCCCCGGAAGTTTCGGTGTAAAAATCAAAACCTTCAAAAATATGTTTTTTGATAAATTTTTAAAATTTCAACACATGGGTTTTGATGGTGGGGGGAAATTAGAAAATGGGTTGGGATTAGTTTTTTGAAAAAGATGGTAAAAATGTGAATTGTGGGTGGGAGAGGAGGGAGCGAAGGAGGGGCGGCAGGCAAAGGACGACAAGATAGGGGCGTAGCCGCCCCGTGCACGGGCGCTGCCGCCACGCCTAGGGGCGGGGCCGCCCCCGCAGGCGGGTGGAACCGCTCGGGGCAGGGCCGCCCCTGCAGGCGGGCGAAACTGCTCGAGGCGGGGCCGCCTGAGGGCGCAGCTGCCCCCGCAGGCGAGCGGAACCACCCCCGCAGGTGAGTGGACCCGCCTCGACAGAGGCGGATCTGCTCGGGGCGAAGCCTCCCTGACAGCGGGCGGACCCGCCCCGACAGGAGGCTGATCCGCTCAGGGTGGAACTGCCCCGCCAGCGGGTGGAGCCGCCCCAGCGGGGGGAGAGGAAAAAAAGATGAAGAGGGGAAAAGAAAGGGAATAGATAGAAAAGATGGAGGGATGGGGGGATTGTGAAGAAGGATGAAGGGACGGGGGATACATGCAAGATGATGAAATAGAAAATGAAATACAATTATAAATGCAATTTTCCATCTTCGGAGCACTGATTTTTGCTATAACATAAGACACAAGACGCTAGGGTATGAAGAACCAAGGCGAATTAGTGTCTAATGCATAAAACAAACACAACAGACAAGAAGGCTATCCCAACACCCCAAAGTCACAAAGACCTTGGTCGAGCCAGGTATTGAGATAACCACAAGCACAAAAGGATGCCCCAACATAACACAAGACCTTGAGGATCTTGGTGGGTACTACGTGGAACAACCAAGAAGACACGATCAAACAAAAGAGCAAGATATGCCCCTATGTTGACCAATCGAAACACACCATAATATGATGGATCATGGCGGCCTTGACAAGTGATGATAGGGAGCTCAAATGATAAAAAAAATTCAAAAGCATCAAAAGATCGCAATCAAGTTCAAATGTCCTTTGCCATAGGATCAAGGGGATAGATGGGATTGATGAGGTCTGTTAGGAAGGATGCATCCTGTTGAGACCAAAGATGATGGATACTAAACTAAAAGATTGTTAAGATGCAGGATGTTCAAAATCGATTGGATCTCATGATGCAAGTGGATCTCATTTGTGACGAACTGGCTAGATAAGGGCATAGCTTGATGACACGACACAAGGAAGACAAGACATGGGACTTACACACCCTAAAGACCTAGGGGCTCGGGGGCTGATCAAAGATGAGCCTTGCCTACGTGAAAGCGTAGAGCCCTCGTAGTTCGATGAAAGGTGGACGACTGACCAAGATGGAGACCTTGATGGATGGTAAAGATAGGATGGACAAAAGGAGAAAGATCGATGATAGACAATAGAAGAGAAAAGTGGACAATGAAGATCGATGATGGAACCCCGGGGGTGGATCAAATGATCAACCTTGCCTACGTGAAAGTGCAGGGGCAACGTAGTTCGACAAGACCAAAGGAAAACAATGGATAAAGGATGATAAGATGATAGGATAAGTGGATAAAAATATGGGACCGATACGACAAGATAGGATAGACCTGTTGGATTGGATAAGATGATGATGATTACATAAAACTCAGGGATGGGATAGTTATCCAAAGCATTAAAATGACTTGGGAGGATGATATGATAGATAGATGAGTGATGAAAAGTGATAGGGGATTGGAAAGATGTGCAAGAGAAGTAGGGGTGATGACGATGAGATAAATGGCATTGGGTTGCATGGGGGGAGGCCTATAGCCCGATACCAATGACAAGGGATTGTGAGATGGGATGAGGATAAAGATGAAAGAATGGATAGAGATATAAGGATGGGGGATGGGAGGGATTGTTTGGATGGATAGGAATATAAGGATTGGGAGATAAAAGGGATGCTAGGATAGATGGATACGAAGATAAGGATGGGGAGATGGAAGGGATGTTGTGATAGATGGATAGGGATAGAAGGATTGGGAGATGAAAGGGATGCTAGGATAGATGGATACGAAGATAAGGATGGGGAGATGGAAGGGATGCTATGATAGATGGATAGGGAGATGAAGGGATGTTATGATAGATGATGTCGCCAAGGACTATGTCACAAAGGAAGCAGATGCCCCCACTCTAGATATGTCATATATGAGGAGGCATGAGGGATAAAAGACAAGTGGAGGGGAAGATAAAGGAGATAACTAGATGAGGATAGGATGGGTGACTAAGGAATATGATAGAGCATAGATGAAGGGAATGTATACCAAGAGGTGTCCAAAACATGCATAGATAGGTGCCCCTATTTTGATCAAGATCACAAGAAGGATGGAGGGATGGGAGATAAATGAGATATGATGGTAGGATGCAAAAGATAGGTGGGATGGGGGGGATTTATGAAGAGGACGGATAACAGGAAGACAGGTGCATAGCTGGAAGCATAGTGGATGTAGGGAATGCATATCAGGAAGTTGCCCCCAAGTGCAGATGGGGATTTACGCATGACGCCTGTTTGCCAGGTTTTCATCATGGTATCTATCCAAGGTGCTTGTTTGCCAAGTTTTCACCATTGGACAAATTATTTCTCTTTACTATTTTATTTTTTTGATTTTTTTGATTTTTGATTTTTGGACTTTTTGACTTTTTTGGATTTTTGTATTTTGGATATCATGCAAAAGGAGATGGATAAGGATAGGGAGGAAAATAAGTGGATTTAGAAGACATGCGATAAGGATATGGATGAAAGACTTAAGCTTCAAGTTCTATATGAGGCATTAATAGCCCTTGTTTGAACCAACTATTAGATGTTGGTACAACCTTATGAGGATAAATGGATTATGCAAGAGGATGAATTAGAGGGATTTGAGAGGGGAGATACATGGGATAATGGATGTGATGCTGCAAAGGGTATGGATGGAATGATGGGGTGGATATGTGATGGGGAGATGTGTTCAAGATCAACATTGGAACATGTGGTGGTGGATGTGAAAAGATAATAGGATTAAGGGATGGAGAATGTGGGGATAATGGAGGAGATGGAATGGTGAATTTCGGGACATAGGGACCCAAAACAAACTTAGGAGATGAAAGGGGTGTATGATTAGCTTTTGGATTAGCGACTTTGGATGTTCTTACAGATTTTTCATGTGATGGCATTGCATCTTTTTTCTTTGGGATCCACATGGTTTTGATCTTTGCTTTGGTGGGCCTTTGTGACCTATGGATTTGATGTATATTTAGATTTTTCTTCTCTTCACCATGTCTTTTGGAGGGGACATGAGGAGCCTTACATTCATGTGGATGTTTGGATTTATGCATTTTTTCTTTAACAACCAAAGTGCTTTTAGTAGCAATGGGATGGGTGTGAGGAGATGGATGATGTGGAGTGATGGAGGTAGGATTATGAGGATTACGTGTAGATGGAGAATGTGTAGGTATGTGCCTTTGTTGATCCTGATTAGGATGTTTATGATGGATGACATGGATAGGCATTGGATGGATAAAAAAATGAGATGGAGGAGGTGATTTTGGGATATATGGACCCAAAGTAAATGGAGTGGGTGGAGGGACATACGAACCAAAGATGGATGGAGTAGATGAAGGATGGGATATGGTGGATGGAGGGATGTAAGGACCCAAGATGGATGGAGCAGATGAAGGAGGAATATGGATGGTTGTTTTGAGGCGATACGATAGAGGAGGAGGGATGGCAACATATGGTCTGGTGGAGCGATGGGAAGAGTTGAAATTTCTTTTGGAAAAGGCTCGTTGAGGACGTCTAGAGGTTGTACCGACATCTTTAGATTGTGAGTCATGGGAAATAAGTCCAATACCTTGCATACAGATTTGTTCTTTGACTTGGATGGGATCCAAAATACCTTGCTCGTGAAGGCCTAGACCTTTTCCTTGATAGTTCATGTTCTTGAGCATTTGATCCATGATAGGATTTTTATTATTTTGAAAACATGATGTGAGTCCATTATTAGGTGGAGGATGATGGGTGGTAAATACACTATGCTTTTCTTCTGTAAGGAGGCCACCATGGAAGAATGTGAGAGTACCAAGGGGATATGCAAGCGGTGTGAGGATGACAGTTTTAGGCGATGATGGGGGATCATGAGAGGGAGATGATGGGATAGCAGCATGTGGATAGGTGATATCAGGAGAGGGATTAGGGGATATGATAGGATTTGGATTTGTGGTAGTGGGATCATGCAATGGAGATGGAGATGGCATGGTGGAAACTTGAATGACAAGGGGATCATGGGATGGAATGGATGGGGGACTGTGATCTTGAGGTGGAATAGATAGGATGGTAGGATCTTGATCTAGAGAAGGGGATATGTTGGGATGCTTTGGATTAGACTCTTGGTGTGACTCATCTTGTGTGGATGGAAAGATGACAGAGTGGTGGAGGGACTATTTAAGTGGGGGAGATGGGAGTATGGAGGATTCATGAGGTTCATTGGAATGGGTTTTGGTGCTACTGGGAGTGGGAAGAGTGGATTGGATTTGGGTGGATCTAGGAGTGGAGGGAGTGGATTGGAATTGGGTGTCTTCGATGGATTCGGTGGTTCTTGGAGTAGGAGATGGGGGTTTAATGGATTTAGTGGGTTCAATGGTTTGAGCAGTACTAGGGGTGGTAACATCAATAATAGGTGTGGTATGGAGAAGGGTCTCATCACTAGTGACCGTGGATGATGGATCTAGATGGCATGGTTCCATGACTTCAAGATGTGAAGTTGGGGATGGCTTCTTTGTAATGAGTCCTTGGAGAACTTCTAAAATGAGAGGCTTGCATATGGTTGGCTTGGCTGGGGTGGTAGAAATGGATGAGGGATTATGGATTGGTGGACTAGGGTTAGATGGAGGAATGGGATTGAATGTAGGACTATGAGTAGATGGAGAAACAGGATTGGATGGAGGACTAGGAGTAGATGGATGAATAGGATTGGATGGAGGACTAGGAATAGATGGAGGACTAGGACTAGATGGAGGGTTAAGGTAAGGATATTGGAGTGGTGAATTAAGATAGGGGGACATGGATTGTGGATTAGGACAAGAGGATATAGGTGGTGTAGTGGGACAAGAGGATGTGGGGGATGGATTATAATAAGGGTATTGGGATGGTGGATTAGGATGAGGATATGTGGATGTAGGATTAAGGTAAAAGGGTGCGGATGTAGGATTAGTATGGGAATATTGGGAAAGAGGATAGGGGGACATGGATGGGGAATTGTAATGGGAGTATTGGGATGGAAAATTAGGATAAGAGGATGTAGATGTTGTATAAGAGGATGATGTAGATGAAAGACATGATAAATATGGGGATGAAGAAGATACTGGATATCCATTGTTAAAAGTGGCATAAGGAGCATGATTAGGCATGGATGAAGACATAACGGGATAGCTCATAGGAGTAATTGGATTTTGGAAAGTGGGTGGAGAAAGCTTACTAGATATGATAGTGTCAAGGAGATCTATGTCGTATACCTCTTGATCAACAAGACTTTCATTTTTGTCATCAACGTAATTAGGGTTTCCCTTGACTACTATTGATGGAGGATGATGATTCATGATGATGACAGGATAAATAAAATGGATCAAAGATGATGGACTAAAGCTCAAATTGGGATTTAAGTCAAGCTTAGATTAGGATTGGATTAAAGTTCAGATTAGGATGATTGGATGATGCGATGGGATTGATTTTGATTTTGATGGGATTCGGTAGACAAATGATTGGATCGGGTGGATGATTTGATTAATTTGATTAAAGTACTAGATCAGTTTGATTGGATAGGATCAAATGATTAGATGATGTTGATTGGATAATTGTGATTGGATGAACTTGATAGGATTGGTGTGCTTGGATTGATTAGATGATTGTATGTATTTTATTAGAGGAATGGATTGGTTTGATTAGATAGGAAGAAACAAAAGGTACCACTAGATAGAGTTTGAAAAACTAAGCAACTTTGATTTTTGGACGAAGTCGATTCGACGTACGGTTTGTAAACAACAGCCCCGGGAAGTTAGGGGCGTGTCCACCCCGCGATGCAGGGCATGGCCACCCCGGGATGGTCAAATTCTTGATAGGAAGAAATAGAAGGTACCACTGGATAGATCTTGAAAAACTAAGCAACTTTAGTTTTTGGACGAAGTCGATTCGACGTACGGTTTGTAAATGATGGCCCTGGAAGTTAAAGGGGCGTAGTCAGCTTTCTACAGTAAATCAGGGGCGTAGTCACCTTTCTGCAGTAAATCAGGGGCATAGTCAGCTTTCTACAGTAAATCAGGGGTGTAGCCACCTTTCTGCAGTAAATCAGGGGTGCTTCCACCTTTCTGCGGTAAATCAGGAGCGCTTCCACCTTTTTGCTGCAAAATCAGGGGCACTTTCGCCTTTCTGCGGTAAATCAGGGGCACTTCCGCCTTTCTGCGGTAAATCAAAGCTTGGTTTTGATGGAAATGGCTATGGAAAGGACTCAAAATGATAAAATAAGGCCAATGTATCAAAGATTTCATGGGTTTTTCACAAGAAAACACTTCAAGCAAGCACAATCCTATGATTAATGTTAAGGGTATGGCTAGGAAAGGTCTTAATCTAGGATGCACAAGGCTTCGAGGGAGTCCTCGATATACTCTCGGTACGTGAGGCACAACTGTGAACACCAGCCTGTCACAAGCGTGAGTCGGGAACCCCAGCGAGATACTGAAAGGCTCAGACCAACTCTTCACGTCTATCTAGGTATCACCCTAGCTTCGATGCTCTGCCAATTATGACGTGACTGGATTGGGGTACAACTTTCATTCTCCCCCCTTTATTTACCCCGCCGGTACGCGTGGTTGGAATCGTCCCTTGGGGTGATGAAATCCCCAAGCAGGTCCCACTAAAAAGAAGACACTAACTATTTCCAACTACTCCCCAAGCTCACACGAAGTGGAAGGGGAAAGTGAAAACAAATTAATGCCCCCTTGGGTGACACAATAATAGACAAGCACAACAAGCAATAAAGGTTACTTCTCTCTAATTAGACTATGTGCAAACAACAAGGATAATTTTTCAAAAATTTGATCAAATAGATGGCCCTGCAAGCAAATGTTAGCTATCTTATCCTTTGTTCTTGGTCGATTACGCCATAATATGCTTCCAAACTATGTTGTTTTGGGGCGTAGCTGCCTTTCTGTGGTAAAACAAGGGGCGCTTCCACCTTTCTGTAGCAAAATAGGGGCACTTCCACCATTCTGCAGCAAAACAGGGGCGCTTTCGCCTTTCTGTGGTAAAATAGGGGGCGCTTCCACTTTTTTGCAGTAAAAACAGGGGCGCTTCCGCCTTTCTGCAGCAAAACATAGGGCACTTCCGCCTTTCTGCAACAAAATGGGTGTGCTTCGGCTTTCCTGCAGCAAAATGTTAGAGGAAAAGAGCCTTTCAAAAATAAAAGGGAGTATCCGCCCCTCTGCAGGAAACTTTATCAAATTTTTGAAAGAGAAAAGTTGTATGCCCTACTACAAGAAAGTGTTAGAAAAGATCTTCTAAGCAAAATGACGTATACGCCTAACTGCAACAAATTGTTAGCCAAAATAAAAAATTTTAGATATAGGGCATGACCGCCTTTCTGCAACAGACAAGAGGGTGCTTCTGCCTTTCTGCAGTAAAAAAGAGGGAACTTCCGCCTTTCTGCGACCTTTTTCTGCAAAATACTTAGCAAAAATGAAGGTTAAATGCAAGAACCCGTTTGTGGGTCCCACCAAGCGTGCCAGAAATGTGTACCTTAGAATTTTACCCCATTTTAATGTGCAAAATAACTAAAAATGCAAGTGGAAAAATACTAAGAACACTTCAAAGATTAACTTAAAGAGTGATAAAACAAGGAAAATAGATGAAATACAAATGCAAATCGATTATACCTTCCTTGTTGTTGAAGACTCCTTGGTTGGCCCTTAATTTAGATGAATTTGTGTGCTCCTTAGATGGCTTTTGATATAGCTAGATGCAAGATTAAATATGCAAAATGATCAAAATGGATGGCTAAGTGATAGTAAATGCTTGAGAATGCAAATTGGCAGCATAAGGTTGCTCAAAATCAAAGTGTTTTTTTGCAAATGCCCTTGAGGAGGGGGTATTTATAGAAGAATTTGAATTCTCTAGAGAATTCAACGGTTGAGATTCATCTAACAAGGTCAAGATAAAGGGCTATGGTGGGTTGAGAACTTACAAGCTCTCACATCTTGACATGTGGATGGTGAAGTGGCTAAGAGGAGATGAGGTGTAAGTGAGGTGGAAGAGAAGTACATGATGTGGAGGAAGTACAAGTACCTTGCAAGTACATTGGGAGATGGGAAGAATCTTGGGTGAATAAAAGTGAAATTTATATTCACAATGATTGGAAGAATCTAGTGGATAAGACAATGTTCCCAAAAGGTGGGAGTTTGTCACATGCGACTTGATTTGACAAGTCAAAGGTTCTAGAAGATGCATGGGAAAAGGGGATTCTTGGAGGAATAAAAAGGAATTAAAAATTCCTTGGGGGATGGAGAGAGTTGACCAAGGTACTAATTAAGATTAATTAATCAGTAATTAGAAGATAAATGAGGATTAGAAGCCAACTTGCAAAAGCTGGAGGATGTGGCACATCCAAGGATTATGCATGTGCACATCCTTAATGAAGAGATTAGGATTAGATGAAAATGACATGTGAGGAATTAAATAAATGTAATATTTATTTAATTCATTTGATGAAAAGAGGATTAAGGAGGGTAAGGTATTTAATTATTAATTAAATACCTTAGGGATTTGGCAGAATTAAGGGTATTAATTAAATAATAGTAATATTATTTAATTAACCCTGATAAGAGGATGTTTAGACAAAAAGTGATAAATTTGGATAAATTAAGTGTCCAAATTTGGATGTCTACACTAGTAATCCTAATAAAGCTTATTATTAAAACACTACCGTCTCTTATTTTAAAACTAGAACAACAAATTGAGTGAAACCAATCTAGGTTAAGATAAGAGAAATCTAAAGGAACCCTTCATTCAACAAGATAGAAAAATGAGTAAAATCCCTTACATGGATTCTTAAGTTAGTTTTTTTAAAATTAGTTTCTAGTTATTCTTTAAGATCCTTAAGTGAATAGTGCTTAGAAATATTGGTTCCAAATTGTTGATTTAATTTATTCTTTTATTTTTAGATTTGTGTCCTTGTTAGAGAGTAATAATTTATTTGGTATTATATATATTGTTGAAAAAGACAACTTAGAGTGGGGGGGGAGGTAAATCAGTTGTAACAATTTTTAACCTTCAAAACTTTCACCAAAAGCTATATTTATAAGCATTCAAAAACCTTTACTCTATTAATATGTTTAATCACTAAATGTAGAAACAAAAACTAAAAGTAATGAAACCATGCACACAATAACACCAAATTTATGTGGAAAACCCAATGAGGGAAAAACCATGGTGAGGATTAGTTCACAATATAAAGAATTCCAATACCAAATGCAAAGGATCATGACCAGAAGGCGCTCTGCCAAGAAAGGACTTACTTGTCCAAAGAGGGCTCATTGCCCAAACATGACTTACTTGTCCAAAGAGGGATCACTACCTGAAGTTACAAAGAAGATAAAAGAGGATTTTCATAGAGAGAAAACTATATCAATGCAACAATGATTCCACCACAATTTTCTCACACTCTTGCAGTCTCACATGAAAAATGTCGGATGCCTTCAGCTCACTTCCTTCAGAACCCTAACATGAAATTCACACCGATCTACTCAAACTTACATCACACACACTATCTCGCATCTGTATTTCATCTATCTTTTCTTTCATCAACATCTCAACTTGTACTTATACCGTCTTCCACCTTGAAACCCATCCAAGGTCGGCCACACACCATTTTTATTACAAATTCAAATTAGGTTGGCGCCAAAATATTATACGATGGAATTTAGAATGAGGGAGACCCAAAAAAATACTTAATGAGGACCTAAATAAGTCCCAACACTCCTCAACATGCTTCCATGAACTTCGTAAATAATGTTTAACACAAGGTTGACCAACACTAGTGTAAAACACATAAAACAATTAAGCACACACGTCCTTAACATGATCCAATCTTTCCGAACAACAAATTTCACTTGAACATGACCTCATCAACTTACTCTCAGAACTGCAAGTCATTAAACTATAATTCAAAGAAATCTAGAGCAACTACATTTCTCTTAATCCACAACCAAACACACAGAAATGCACAGTCCACATATTGGTGAAGATATCTCACACTGTACAATGATCCATAAGCCCAAATTTTGGATATAGCAACTACCAACAATCATGAACAATATGCTTGAACCACACAAGCATAGAAACACATCCCAAAGCATATCTTGGAGCATACACTAAATACTTGTAGACCTTCTTTATTTCAATTTTCTCAATATCCTCAACATATACAATCAATAACCAACTTCATCACATAGTTGACATCAATGGAAACAACAACCAATTGACATCAATGACAAAACCTTCATACTTGCAACAATCTCCCCCTTTGTCATTGATGGCAACACATAATGTGAAAAAACATCAAAGACAACACAACAACTCTGAACCATTAATCTCCCCCTTTTCCAAATGCTTCCCCCCCTTACTTTTTCACATGGTACTCTCTCCCCCTTTGACATCAATGGAAAAGGAAAAAGATATTTTACATTGTTCTCCCCTTTGTCACCAATAACTTTACTAGTACTGAATATTCCACCTTAGGAGTACACCCAATCAACTCCACAATGACAACACGTGACACTACCTACTCCCCCTGAGAGGTAGCCACCAACATCAATCTAGAAGGAAGATAGATCCATAGATCCACTAGATTGATGCATCTCCATATGCATCTAGTTCAAGAAAAGGTGGGCAATAATTTTTAACTTCTCCCGGAGATACTCAAAAGTATCTTTAAGAAGAGCCTTAGTAAATATGTCAACAATCTAATCCTTTGTAGGTACATACCCAAGATTTACTTCATTTTCCATGACCTTTTCTCTCAAAAAGTGATACCTTATTGATATATGTTTTTTCCTTGAGTGCATCACCAGATTCTTTGAAATGTTAATTGGACTTGTATTATCACATAAAATAGAGATGGGATCATCATACATTACTATGATATCCTTCAATGTTTGTCTCATCCATAAAACTTGTGTGTAGCAGGATGCTGCAACAATATACTAAGCCTCTGTAATGGATAAAAAAACTGAATCTTCCTTTTTCCTTAACCATGACACCAATCTACAACCAAGAAAGAATGCACCACCACTTGTACTTTTTTTGTCATCAACACAACCTATCGAATTTGCATATGTATAAGAACTTCATGTAAAATCAGTATCCCTAGGATACCATAAGCCGTGATCCAGAGTGCCATTTAGATATTTGAATATCCTCTTAACAACTGCAACATGTGTTTCTTTAGGATCTTCTTAAAATCTAGCCACAAGGAAAACTACATGCATGATATCCGGTCTGGTAGCAGTCCTCCAATCATAGATTTGTATTTTCTCTAATAAGCCTTAGGTGAATCATCATCTTTACTCAATTTTCATCTAGTCACCATAGGAATGCATACCGGTTTGGAACCATCCATTCCAAACTTCTTCAACATTTCTTTTACATACTTTGACGTGAAATAAAAATCCCTTTTTTTTTCTTTTTTTTTTCTTCTGTTTGATTGATTTGTAGCCCTAGAAATAAATTCATCTCACCAAAAATAGACATCTCAAACTCTTTTTGAATTTCTTTAGCAAACATTTTGCACATTTTTTCATTTCCTTCGAAGATAATATCATCAACATATACAACTACTATCAAGATTTTATCATTTTCAATTTTGAAATAAAGATTGCTATTTGTTGTACCTTTATTGAAACCTTGCCGATTCAAATATATATCCAACCTTGCATACCAAGCTCTAGGAGCTTGCTTCAATCCATATAAATCCTTCTTTAATTTGTAGGCAATGTTTGGTTGATCTGACAACTGAATCCTTCTAGTTGTTCCATGTAGACTTCTTCATTCATAAATGCTAACTTCACATCCATCTGATAAAATTTAAAATCCTTATGAGTAGAAAATGCCAAAAACATTTTGATAGTTTCCATTCTAACCATTGGAGCAAAAGTCTCATGAAAATCTATACCTTCTATTTGTGAGTAACCCTTACACACAAGCCTTTCCTTATTTCTAACCACTTCTCCATTCTTATTCAGTTTGTTTTTGAATACCCATTTTGATCCAATTATGTTTTTATCTACAGTCTAGGAACCAATTCCTAGGTTTGATTTTTCTCAATCTGCAAAATTTCCTCTTCCATTGCTCTCATCCAATGCTCATATTTACATGCTTCACTTATTATCTTAGGTTCAACTGTAGAAAGTAAACACCAATTTATTTTAGCAACAATAACAACTCCGCTTCTTGTCAATACTCCTTTTCTCTTGTCTCCAATTATTTGATCTTCTAAATGATTATTTTGTACATATTTAGATGTCTCTGGGGACACCACTAGAGCTTCTTCTTCCTCATTCTACTTTTCTTTTTCTTCAATAACTTCTACTTTTCTGCAATCAAGGTCATCTGATACATATCCATCAATTTCAATTGAATTCTTCAATGCTTCATCAACCTTGACATTTGTGCTTTCTACAACCTTTCTCAGCCT
This sequence comes from Sequoia sempervirens, assembly GCA_007258455.2. NCBI lineage: Eukaryota > Viridiplantae > Streptophyta > Pinopsida > Cupressales > Cupressaceae > Sequoia > Sequoia sempervirens. The sequence goes on along the minus strand of VDFB02390190.1, from coordinate 9,077 downwards.
TTTATTGTAGCATTTGTAAGCTTTGATTCTAAGGGAGTATCTAAGGAAAATAACCTCATCACATCTTGCATCAAACTTTCCTAAGTTTTCTTCATCTCTTTTGATATAACATCTGCTTCCAAATACCTTGAAATATTTTACAGTAGGAATCTTTCCATACCACAACTCATAGGGAGTCTTAGCGTTGTTAGATTTTGCTTGAACTCGATTGAACACATAAACAGTAGTGTGAATTGCTTCTCTTCAGAAGAATTTTGGTAGACCTACCTCAATGATCATTGTTCTAGTAGCTTTTTGAATCGTTATGTTCTTTCTTTCAACAACTCCATTCCGCCAAGGAGTTCTAGGAGAAAAAAATTGTCTTCTTATTACATGTGCTTCACAAAACATGTTAAACTCATTGGAGGTGAATTCTCCACCTCTGTTAGACCTTAAGCATTTGATTTTCATGTCCATTTGATTTTCAACCATAGCTTTGAATGCTTTGATTTTTTCTAATACATCAAATTTCTCTCTAAGAAAAGTAACCCATGTCATTCAAGAGTAATCATCAATCAAAAGCATAAAATACTTGTCACCTTGTAGACTTCTCACTCTTGTAGGACCACAAAGATCTGTATGAATCAAATCCAATATTCTAGTAGTATATTTTTCCTTTGACCTAAAGTTGTTTTTAGTTTGCTTTCCAAACTAACAATCCTTGCAAATAGCATTAACCTAGCTTTTGTAATCCTCGATAAATATCTCATAGCTTGTACTGCACTAATTCCTACCATATTGTCAAAATTCATATGACACATCCTTCGGTGCCATAACCAACTGTCATTAATCTAACTCATAAAGCAATGTCCATTTGCACCCTTAAGTTGAGAAATATTTCTTTCAGACTTCTTTCCAACAACAATCATGGTTTCAGATCCTTTCCTTATTTCACTTTCTCATCTTTGAACATAAGATTATATCCTTTACTACACATTTGTCCAACACTCAAAATATTATACCTTAAACCCTTAACATAGTAAACATCGTTAATATTATGCTTACCATCAAAACTGACTAAACCTATACCACAAATCTTAGCACTAGTATCATCTCCAAACTTAACTAAGCCTCCATCATATTTTTCAAGTTCAAAAAACTTACTTTTGCCATCGGTCATGTGATGTGAACAACCACTATCAACAACCCAATAGTTATTTTCTTGTTTAGCATGAAGAGTAGAGATCATAGTACCTTCAAATTTCTTCAGAGTTCTTTCCTTTACATGTCTTTTAGTATTAACAGAAGCATATTCATCTTTTATAGCCAAGAACAAGTATTCATTATCATCAAAATCTCCATAATCAGACTCATCATAAAAAATACTAGCATCTTCATTTACATGATATGCTCTCTTGATCATCTTTCCTTTGTTTTCTTTGGCTTCTCTATGTTTATTCCTCTCAACTCTTCTAGGAAATCTTGAAGCATAATGACCTATTCCTTCACAACTAAAACATTTGAAAGGTAGCTTACCTTGATACTATCAGAGCCCTTTTTCATTCTTCTTACAAAGTTAGCTTCCACTTCAGTAAAGTTTTCTTCAACTTTTGTAGCCCTAAAAGTAGTTTCTATCTTTGATCCATTTCTCAAGCTAGGATTTCTCATTTTAAACGAGGTTAGAGTACTCAAAAACTAATCTTTAGTATAGGTCTTATAATCTATAAATTCCTCAATAGCAAATACCTTTTCACTATATGTGTCAAGGAGAGTTTTGAGAATCTTCTTTACTAACCTAGATTCATCCACCTGAGCACCAAGTCCTCGCATTCCACCTACCAACTCATCCACTCTATGTACATAGAATTTAATGTTCTCATCTTCAAACATTTGTAGGATCTTGATTTGTGCCTCCAAGTTCTATAACTTTGCTTCTTTAACCTTTTCATCTCCTTCATGGATCTTTTCCAATGCATTCCAAACCTCTTTAGCAATGTTTAGATTGATAACTTTAATTAATTCAGAATGTGAAAGACTATTCTTTAGAATAAATTTTTCCTTATTGTTTGCTTCATGTGCCTTGATATCATTAGCAGTACTTGGACCATTAGTAGGAGTAGTGTAGGGAGTCTTATAAAATTTATCAATATCATATCCACAATATTCTAGATATCCTTCCATCTTTATCTTACAAAATGTGTAGTCGGTGCTATCGAGATTAGGGCACTCAATAACTATCTTGTTCACCATCTTGGACCTTCTTTAAGTGGTTAAGCTCTTCCAAGGAACCAAGCTCTGATACCAATTTTTGAACAAGACAACTGATCTAGGGGGGTGAATCAGTTGCAGCAATTTTTAACCTTCAAAACTTTCACCATAAGTTAGATCTATAAGAATTCAAAAAACTTTACTTTGTTAATATGTTTAATCACTGAATGCAGAAAAAAAACTAAAAGTAATGAAACCATGCACACAATAACACTAGATTTACATGGAAAAACCAATGAGGGAAAAACCACGATGAGGATTAGCTCACAATATAAATAATTCCAATACCAAATACAAAGGCTCATTGCCAAGATATAACTTACTTGTCCAAAGAGTGCTCACTATTCGAATAGGACTTACTTGTCCAAAGAGGGTTCACTACCCAAAATTACAAAGATAGAAGAGGATTGTCACAGAGAGAAAACTATCTCAACGTAATGGAGATTCCACCACAATTTTCTCACACTCTTGCAGTCTCACATGAATTTTTTTGGATGCCTTCAACTCACTATCTTCAGAACCCTAACATGAAATTCACACTGATCTGCTCAAACTTGCATCACACACACGATTTCACATATTTGTTTCATCTATTTTGTCTTTCATCAACATCTCAACTTGTACTTATATCATCTTCAACCTTGAAATGCATCCAAGGTCAGCCACACACCATTTGTATTACAAATTCAAATTAGGTCGGCACCAATACATTATACGATGGAATTTAGAATGAGGGCGACCCACAAAAAAATTTATTGAGGACCTAAATAAGTCCCAACATGCCTCAAAACGCTTCCATGAACTTCGTAAGTATTGTTTAACACAAGGTCAACCAACACTAGTGTAAAATATATAAAACAATTAAGCACACATGTCCTTAACATGATCTAATCTTTCCACACAACAAATTTCACTTGAACACAACCTCATCAACTTACTCTCAGAACCTCAAGTCATAAAACTATAACTCAGAGAAATCCAGAGCAACTACATTTCTCCCAATCCACAATCAAACATACAAAAATGCATAATCCACATACTGGTGAAGATATCTCACATTGTACAATGATCCAAAAGCCCAAATTCTGGATATAACAACTACCAACAATCATGAACAACATGTTTGAACCGCACAAACACAAAAGCACATCCCATAGCATATCCTAGAGTATACACTAAATACTTGTAGACCTTCTTTATTACAATTTTCTCAATATCCTTGACATATACAATCAATAACCAACTTCCATGACATAGTTGTCATCAGTGGCAACAACAACCAGTTGACATAAATGACAACACCTTCATACCTGCAACATATATAACTAAAGATAATGTTAAGTATGATGCTGGTAATACTATCTTTAATAAATAAATATGGATAATATTAATTATCTAGATATTATGAGAGTTATAACCTTAGAATGGGTATTTAATGGGGGGTGGTAGACTAATATAGAGTGTTGAAGATAGTATTATTATAATGTTAATACCCATAGGAATGGTAACAATAAAGGTAGTCCTAATACTAATATGGATGTTCTCGAAGTTAATGTTACCGTGGAGATTTGATGCTAACCTTTTCAATAATATGTTTCATGTTTGTGTGTCATTTAGATGAATACAAATGATGTCAATTAGTGTAAAGTTGGAACAATAATGTTTGATTTTAAAAAGAGAAAAAAAATGATTCGTTTTGTTTATATTAACATTGGGTGTATACACATGTTTGGGTGATTTTAGGTCCTTTTTTGATACTATCCTTTCATATGGATGGCGTTTGCGTGCTCTGCAAGCTGAGCTAGGGCGATCGTGCCCTAGCTCGTTCTCTGTGTGTTGCTCGCTTCTGCGTTTTGGGGGGGGTTTTTTGAAGCTATCGGGGCTGTGGTTGTGGGATTTTTTTCTTTTCTGGAGGCCTTCTTGCTACTGTTTGGGTGGCTTGTGGGTGGAAGGGTTTTGATCCTGCCCTTGGGGTCTTTTCTTTTTTCCATTTCTTGCTAAAGTGTCCTGGGGGTTTGCATGCCTGCTGAGGATCTTGTTTTTTGCTATGCCGGGTGGGGAAACATCTGGGGTTAGCCCCAAATTGGATTTCCGTTCAGCATTTGGTTCGAAGCCTTCAGCGCATGGAGTGAATGTTTTTGATAATACGCTGTTTTCTTCAGAGATGGAGATGAATGATCTAGGATCGGTTAATGGTTCCCGAATTACGAAGATTAATGGGTGTTTGGAAAGATGCAAAGAGCGACCGAAGCTGATTATCCCGATGGAAATGCTTGCAGATGATATTGAATACTATTCAAGGCACTCTTTTTATTGCAAGTTCATGGGTTTGAGAGTCTCGCTGCATTTTTTGGAATCCTGGGCTCAACGGACTTGGATGCCGGAGGGGGAGATGGAGATTAGGCTCCTTGCGAACAACTTTTTTATGGTCTCTTTTGATTGCATGGCAGATCGGAATAAGGTCTTCGAGGGTGGCCCCTATTTTTATAACCAAGTGGGTTTGTTTATCAAGCCATGGCATGCTGGCTTCAACCCGACTGAGGCAATACCGAGTCGGATTCCAGTTTGGGTTCGGTTGTCGTGGTTTCCAGTTGAGTGTTGGCGGGATGATGTGTTGCATTTGGTGGCTTCAATGCTCGGTAAACCTATTGGGTCTTCACAACAGACGCAGTATAAAAAGGTAATGACTTTTGCTCATATCTGTGTAGAAATTGATTTAAGCAAGCCACTGCCAGATTCTGTTGAAGTGAGTGCTGGATCATATACTTGGGTTCAACAGCTAGATTACGAAACCCTACCTTTTCGGTGTCGTCTTTGTCATGAATATGGTCACTTGCAGTGTAGGTGCCCTAGGGCTAAGCCTATGGTGCCCCAACCTTCTCAGCCTTCTCGTAATCCTCCTAGGACTGATAATGGTAAGGAGCCTATTCCGGGTGATGGTAATGGAGATGATGGTTATGTCCCTGTTAAGGCTTGCAATAGGAATCGAGGCCAGAAGCGGACCTTGAGGGAGAGGCAGGATGATGAAACTTTTAATAGGTTTGAGGTGCTGGATGATCTCAGCCAGGAGGAAGTGAATCAGGGGTTGCTGAACTTGGATCAGGGAACTTTGGGTACAGGACAGGATGGGCCACCATTGGAGGCCATGCAGAATGTGCAAGAGATTGGGGTTGGGCAGATGGATACAGATCAACAATTGATTGTCCAGACTGAACAAGAATCTTCTATTGGAGCTTCGAAGAGTGGTAGAGGTGGCTCCCCATTGCCCCTGAAAGGTGGCAAGGATGTGGGGAAGAGCTCTTTGGCCTCCTCTCGTTTAGGTATTCAGCAAAATGAACTGAAGAAAGGGGTTGGTGACAGGACTTCCAAGCTGGGAAGGAAAAAGGATATGGAGAAGATTAAATTAACTGGGGAAACTTTGGTGGAGTCAGGGTCAGTCAGGACTCTTGATTCACATTTTTCATGCCCCCAGAAATGATCGTTCTCTCATGGAATGTAAGGGGCTTGAACAGTGGCCCTCGACAAAAAGCTGTTCGTGATTTGGTTAGGAATCATTCTCTGGATGTTCTTTTTCTTCAGGAGACTAAATTATCTGTAGATAATATGTTGGCCATGGCTCCTAAGCTATGGAAATATGGTGAATGCCAGTGTGTGGGGGCTCTTGGTGCTTCTGGAGGGGTGGCTTGCTTTTGGAACCCTCGAAAGATTTTCCCCCTATGGTGGATGTCCTCTAGATCCTCTATATCCCTTATCGCCTCTTGGTATGAGACTGGTGAGTGTATTCTCCTCTCTAATGTGTATGCTCCTGTTGAGTTTCTGGGTAAACAACTTCTATGGTCCCATCTTCATTTTTTTCGTATCTTAGCTCCTTTCCATCCGTGGGTTATGGCTGGCGATTTTAATGCTATTGTGGAATTGTCTAAGAAAAGAGGTGGAATTCCTAGGTTGGAGCCTTCTGCTCTGTTATTCAAAGATAGCATTTCTGAATTAAATCTTATTGATGTTCTACCTAGTAATGGTCGCTTCACTTGGAATAATAGGAGAATTGGTGGGAGTTGTGTTGCTGAGAGGCTAGATCGTTTCTTGGTTTCCTGTTATTGGGTTGGAAACTTATGGTCCACTCGATCTGAAATTCTTGATTGGAGAGGTTCTGATCATTGGCCTATTAAGCTTAGTATTATCTCTGCACGGGGGCCTCGGTCTCCCTCATTCAAGTTCCAGCTTATGTGGTTACGGGATCCCACTCTTCATGATTATGTGGCTGAGTGGTGGCGGATTGGTAGACCAACTTTTGGTACGGCAATGTACACATTCTCCAAGCTTCTTCAGTTTGTCAAATATTAGCTTAAAAGGTGGAATCGGCGATGTTTTGGTAATATCTTTCATGCTAAGGTTGTCGCACAGGAGGATTTGAATAATATTACGCGGTTGATTCGTGAGAATGGGGCCTCTGAGGATCTTCTAAGGGAGGAGGCTAAGACTTTGAAAGTGGTTGAGGAATTTGAATTGCGGGAAGAAATCTATTGGAAGCAAAAGGGTCGGGTTGAATGGTTACAGGAAGGTGATAAAAACACCGCCTTCTTCTTCAATTCTGTGAAGGATAGGAGGCATGGTAATTCCATTCCTTTTCTGGTGAATGATAGGGGTGAACGTCTTGCCTCGTTTCAAGAAATCTCTGCTGAGGCATCTCAGTATTTTGCTACTTTATTTAGGGAGGATTCACAAGGGGGCTATGTTGAGGAAGCACAGGTTCTTTCTTGTATTCCTCAGTTGGTCTCCAGGGAGGTGAATGAGTATTTGATGAAAGATATCTCTCTTGATGAGCTAGAGGGGATTGTGTTTCAGATGAAGAAGGGTAAAGCTCTTGGTCCCGATGGTTTCCCGATTGAATTTTTTCAGGAATTCTGGGATATCATAAAGTTGGATCTTCTGGCTGTTGTCCTTGAGTCCCAAAGGAATAAGCAGATGCTTCGTGCTCTGAACTCCACCTTCCTTGCTCTCATACCCAAGTGTGAAGGGGTTGATAGGTTATCTCAGTTCCGGCCTATCTCTCTTTGCAATGTGGCTTATAAAATCATCTCAAAGTTATTGGCTGAGAGACTAAAGAAGTGGCTTAAAGTGTTGATTTCGGAGGAACAGAGTGGATTTGTGGCAGGTCGGCAGATTCTTGATGGGGTTGTCATTGCTATGGAGACCATCCACTCCATGGACAACTCCCATGAGAAGGCTATGTTCATTAAGCTAGATATGGCTAAGGCTTATGACAGGGTTAGATGGTCTTTTTTGCAGAAGATCCTTGTTGCTTTTGGTTTTGGTGAGGAGTGGATCCAATGGGTCATGAGCTGTGTCACGTCTGTTTCCTTCTCAGTTTTGATAAATGGAGATCATTATGAACTTTTTGGTGCCTCTAGGGGTTTGCGCCAAGGGGATCCTCTTTCTCCATATCTTTTTCTGCTTCTTGTGGAAGGCCTTGGTCGTTTGTTGAAAAGAAGGGTGGAGCTTGGCATCATTCAAGGTTGGCGATGGGGTGGAGACTTGCCTCCGCAATCTCATTTGCAGTTTGTGGATGATACTGCCCTGATGGGGATGGCTACTGTTAGGGAAGCTACTAACTTGAGGCAGGTGTTGGACATATATCTTGTTGCTTCAGGACAATTGATTAATGAGGAGAAGTCTTCCATATTCTTCTTTAATACGTCGACGCCCATACAGAGAAGAATTGCTAATATCTTAAGGTTTCGAGATGGGGTTCTCCTTTGACTTATCACAGGTTTCCCAATTACATTAGCCATCTTTAAGGGTTCTTGGCGAGAATATTATTGATAAGCTGGTGCAAAGTTAATCTGTTGGACCTGAGATGGTTGTCTTTTGGAGGCGGGTTGACTTCATAGAAGTGGGGTGGTTCACGCTGAGGCTCTCCCCTGCCCCCTACACGGATGTATTAGCGGTGGCTCATTGGGTTTTACGAGGGTTTAAGTTCTCTTGAAAGGAAGTTCTTATGGGCGGGTAGTTTGGCTTCTTCCAAGTGGAGCCTGGTTAGGTGGGATGTTGTGTGCAGCCCAAAGCAATTTGGTGGTCTTGGTCTTCGACAGTCTGCGTTATCTGGAGTGGTTGTGGCTACTAAGCTATTTTGGAGATGGTGTGTGGAACAGGATCAGCCGTGGGCCAGGATATTATCTCATAAGTATTTCCCGGGGATTCCACGGCAGGATCTTCCTCGTTACCCTCTTGAGGGGAAAGGTTCAGTGATTTGGAATACTCTTCAGAAGGGTGCAAAGCTTATTAAGGAAGGTTTATTTTGGATCTGTAGATGAGGAACTGAGGCTCTCTTCTGGTCGGATTCTTGGGATGGATTCCCTCCACTTACTTCTCAGTTCCCCATTCTACTTCCTTTGTGCCAAAGATTTCTCGAGGCTGGCTGGGCTAGGGTGAGTGACTTCAAGTCTGTTGCTTCTTTTGGTCAGTTGGAGGTATCTCATTGGAAGGATCCCGCAGAGTGGCCAGATTTGGGACTTGCGGAAGAAAGTGTTGAGCTTCACAAGATTCTTCATAGTAGGAGTTGTAGTTCTCTTCTGGAAGAAGATATTCTTGCTTGGACCCATAATCCTAAGGGGGTTTACTCTGTTGCTTCTGGTTATCAGGTGTTATTGGCTCAGAAGCTAACTGGGGCAGAGGTTCATTGGGGGAAAAGGGTGTGGAATAAACTCTCGTGGCCTAAATGCAACTGCTTTGTTTGGACTTTGGCTTGGAATAGGTGCTTGACCTGGGATAACATTCGTAAACGGGGATTTCAAGGACCTTCAATTTGTGTGTTGTGTGGGGGAGCGGAA
>VDFB02390189.1:0-23397 GCA_007258455.2 Sequoia sempervirens | reverse complement strand
AATGAAACCACCCATTTTAAAATATTTCAAAAAAAATCTAACCCACTGAATTTTTTAGGAAACCTCTGTCGATGAAAGTGTGAAAATCATCAAAATTTGACATTAAATCTCCAATAATATATTTTTTCCATTAATATAATTCAAATTTCGTAATAGACGTTAATAATATGACAAGTATTGGGTTGCCATAATTAGCAGATTCAAATATGGAAAACCCGAAGAGCGATGTAATTTTGCAGACAGTTTCTCAAGCTTTCGCTCACAGGCTTGTACTTTATGCATCTTCTGCAACCCTTTCTGTAAGTAATCAGTCATCCCTGAGTTAACAGCAATGCGTTTTCTTTAGAACTCTCAACATAGCTCAATTTGAACCCTGGCGAACGACCTGAAAGCAAGAAAATGCATATTATTTGGTTCACTCTGTAGCTTTTCAGCTTAGATTTGTTGCATTCCTTACTTTTGTATAAGTGTATATTTGCAGAATTGGGAAAAGAAAAATATAGTTAATTAGCAACGCCCTAATTTTCTCTCTTATAATTTTCTCCCTCAAATTTAGTCAGTGCTCGGCCCTGGCCTTATCTTTTTAGGTATGGCTGGTCCTCTGCTCACCCACCATGGAAGACGGTGGTTTACTCAATTTCTCGCTCGAGTATACTTCTCTAGGTTTTAAACTTGGGTTTCTGTAACACTTTAAATCTAAGAGAAAAATTTTGAACACAAGTCTTTGCTACTTCAATGGACTATTAAGAACATTGATTCCTATGAAGTCATTTTTTAAAACATCCAGTTGATGCTAGAATGGTTGTACTGGGACTCGTAGCTTTTTTAATTTATTTAGTGTATGGGAAATCTGTTAAACTTTCTGTTTGTTTAACTTTGTATGCATGAAAGAATTTTGAGTCTCGACGGTTAGTTTTGGATGTCTCTATTTATAATTATAACTGGGATAGGTGGACATTTTATTACAGGCTTTTCCACGAGAAAATGGTTTTTGTGATGGTGCTGAGGAATTGGGTTCTGTGGAATCAGAATATAATGGGCCATGCTTGGTGCTCTTGCGGAATTGTAGATTAACAGCTCAAGAACTTATGGAGCATATCCTGTCAACTTTCCTTCGTGGGTGAGTCCAGTTTTTATTTTATAACAACATTCAAAGCCTGAGTAGATGATTTCACTACATACAATAAAGTGGGTTTCATCTAGTATTTGGTGTGTCAAAATTTTCCATAATGTTTTTTTCACTTTTAAGTTTGCCAGCAGTTTTCAGAGTGGAGTATGGTTTTTGTTATTTTAATCAGGTGTATGTAATTTGAACAGATGAGATAAGTTTCATCTTTCTTTTAAAAAATGGTTTGAATAGATGGGTTTGATCCTGTTTTTGATGGGTAGCATTTTTTAGTGTCCGCCATTGACTGGCAGTTCGAGCTTAAGTGCATCCTTATAAGTGTTACATACAGTTTTTTTGCCTGTTTACGATGTGGATTTGTTCTAGTCTTGTCTTTTGTGGGTTGCATCTCCAGTGTCTTTTCTTGGTAGTTTGGAGTCATTTTGTGCACACAAAAGATGGGATACACAGCAGGGGTTGACTTGTTTTGGATTCAGGGAACGAAACTCTCACTATCACCTATGGAGCCTGACTTATCATGGTTGCTCCTCTTTCTTTGTTATGGTTTGATTTTTTACTGTCTTGATGGTCTGCTGCTGTTCAGGTACATCATGAGAATATACTGGTGCCAATATAGTGTCTCTAGCAAAACTCAAATGATCTCACACATCAGGTCATTGGTAGAGCTTATGAGGGATAGTGGAAAAACTTCAGTTTGTTGCAGTGGATTTGTAAATGGTATGTTGATAAGTTTTTACAAGAAGGGTTGAAATTTATATGCAAAGGGAAGGGAAGATAATGACAGAAATCTGAAAATTGTTGTTAATAATGCATTTGAAGAATTTAAAAATGTGATTTCCTTGTGTCCTCTCACTATGCATTGTAGTTAGTTTGGAATAACAATTATGTTCACTGATGTTCTTGCAGATGAAAAGATTCAGGAGAAGGAACATGGTAGACCACAAAATGCATTTGATACTTTTGATGATACTCAATTAAAATTCAGATTGCAAACACATCCCAGAGGACTTGCAGAATCACTACTGGATGAGCTCCCAGAACTTGAATGCAGTCTTCATGATTTTACATACAGTATATATGTGGTTGAGATTGATGGTACTCTTCACTATGGAATAGACATTGGCTCAAACATGTATCTGCTGGGACCCAACAGAGAAGCTCTTTCCAAAGGCTGTGTATCTAAAGCCTCCACCAAAATAGAGGAGGCATTACATGTTTTCAACTTGAAGCTACAGGAAAGCATGCTTGGTAAGCATTTTTTTCTTGTTTCTCATAGCTTCTGGTTGGTTATATTATATATATGAATTCAAGGTTATTGGGCTTGACTAATGAGATAAATGGTTTTCTGAACAACAATGTTTATTCATTTCGTATGTTTCAGTGCCTGAAAGATGAATTCTAATTCTGAGAATATTTTAATGTTGAATGATCGGTGGTGCATGTTTCAGTCTATGCTACACCACTTTCTTAGATGTCATTTTATCCTTTGAGATTACATTTTCAAACTTCCTTTTAACGTATTTACTTTGTGCACTATTTTTATATAAATACAGCCCTTCCCACACTTTAAACACGTTTAAACAACAAACTTAGCATTATAAGGTTAATTTGAATGCAATTCTAGCTGAGCACTACAGGAATATTATGACAGTGCCTAACACTTCCAACAAACGGACAGTCTTTGTGCCTATATGGAAATCTCTATGGCTAGCCAAACCCCTGGGCAGATTTTCTCTAAGATAATCAGTGGTCAACAGTGTCCTCTCTACATAGTTAAAGAACTCTGACATGACTTCCACTTGTCACCATATTGCAAGAGGCACAAGACAGCTATTTTTAGTGGTGTATCGCTTCTTACTAGTCTATCTCATCACATATAGCTACAAGCACATTGACATAATTTTAATGGTTTACAACTTCTTATCGCATTATTAAATAATTCATATGACTGTACATCATCAACATATAGCTTTTAGCACAGGATGACAAACATTATTGCTTTGGAGCTCCTCACTACAAAGAGAAAGTAAATGTAACTTTGGACAATGAGTTTGGCTACCTCCTCAACGTCAGTAGTATTTCAATTCCCAAAGGTTTGGCAAACACATGTGATGCCATAGTATATTTTGAAAAAATATTGGCCTTGGAGAACTTGGCAGATCATGGTAGAAGTAATTATACTTGGTATGGCTATAGTATGAGATTTAGGCACATTGGAAAATTGAAAAAGAGTTCGAATAATAAAGAATTTTTTACTAGGATAATTCTAATTTGTTGAATCAGCACACATACAGGCCGATTCCGGTACGAAACAACCTAGAAACGGATCCTAGTTCAAATCACCTATGGATTTGACTAGGGTTTGAATTTCTCCCACTCGGAACATTCCCAACTTTCATGTGGTGAATCCGACCAACACTAGTGATGATGTGGCAATTCTAGAGTGAATCCTGAGTGCTTCAAACTGCAGACATGATTTTCTAAGGGTTTTTGTCCGACTTTTTTGCCTCATAAAAGCCCTAAACCTTATTGTTTTGTTTATATGGTGAGTGTTATCTGCCACAAAAAGGAAAAAAGACAGCAAACGAGGACATGATTTGAAGGCTGAGTGCATTTCTGATTTCATTCCTTTAGCGGGTTTCATTCACGTACCTGTTTGCTGCTGTTCCGTCACAAAACGAAAAACCTTAATGACTTTTAAATTCCTTTTCCTTTTTCTTTTTTTTTCTGCTGTCTCTTTTATTTTTTCGCTTTTGTTTGATTTATTATTTTTATTTTTTTTTCATTTTTGGATTTCAAATTTTAATTTATTTAATTAAATGCTTATTTATTTAAATAAATAATATATGTTGCCTATTTTTTTTTTGATCAGTAAATGTGACGCTTTGGGGTCACACCCGTCTATTGCTTCAAAAAGGTATTACATATGTTTAGCCCCTATTTCTGGGCGTAGATTTCTACAACTTTCCCCCCTTATAGACAAAATGAGCTAGAGTTTCCCAAAATTGGCTCGAATTTTGTAATGATTGCCCCTGATTTTTTGTTTTTTCTGTTCACTGATAAGAGTTGTTCTGCTGATGTTTGTTTGGTTTTCAAATGCCATTCATTTTACATTCATGATAAAGATAACACAAAGCATGGAAAGGAACTAGAATAACTGACTTGTAAATAGAATAACTTTCAGAAATATATTTCATTGGACATCATATTAGAAAATTCAGATTTAGCATTCAGAATCAGACTTATACAAATGTATATCAGACTCAGAAATATTAGTTTCAGACCTGGAAAATTGTCTTCAAACAGCTGATAAACACCTCCAGATTTGCAATATTCAACTCCAACAAGTAAGCCCTTCAAACCCCTTTAAAGTGCAGATTCTGACCTTTACAACTGCAGGTCAAAATCAACCAGAAATACCAAACTGGGTGATTTGTCCTAGTAAATCAGTCCTTTGCTGATAAATGCAAGTAAATATATGTCATGGGGCGCCAAGATGAGGAGCTTCAAATGTAACAATACCTAGAAAGTTATCTCAAGCCAAATCAAAGTTACAAACCAATAACCAAATTCTGTCATGGGTCTGAGAATGTCCAGAAAACTTAAGAAAGGCTTCAAACCCACTGAAAAAACACTCTAAAAATCGAAACCCTACCAAACCAAAATGAAGACAAGCTTCCACACACCAAACCCAAAACCATCACCTCAAAAATATTCAAATATCTTCATCTTTCTTTGCCAAAACACTGCAAATTAGAATATCTATGAAGCACAAAGTGACCCTTGAGTGGAATCACACCTAACTGACTAGGGTGGATCTCTCACCACCGAAACCAACTCCTAAATGAAGAGGGTTTTCATCCTCAACACCAAACTGTAGACCTCTGGAGAAAATCCAACAGCATCCTGTTATGCAACCAACTTAGACATGAACAAATGAGACTCCAAATGAGATAGTATAGAGTCAATGAGAGATTAGGGCGACCAAGTTTGAATTACATCGTCTTTCCAAAAAGCCACGCCCTATTTGCCTTTGCGTTTTAATTAAAAATTCATTTTTAACTTCACTTATGCCTCCCTTGAGTGTCCCACTTATTCAGCCTTTAGAAACGGTTTTGTTGCTTTAAAAAAATTTATGTCATTGGACTAGGCACCAAGGTGCTTTTTGATGACCCTTTGACCCCTCAACTTAAGTTATAAAGTAACTTTATAAAAATGTCTTAAGTGAGGAATAAAAATATTAAATTAATCAAACCCTAGCAAAACTGAAATGTCCTCTTCTCGTCAGGAATCAGCTCAGTTGCTCATTAGCCTATTCCGGAGGCCCGTAGGTTCGTTGAGGTGAAATTAGGGTTTCCATGCTTGGAGGTTCTATGGCATTTCTTGGTGTTTACTATTTTTACTAAATACTATGTTTGGCAGTGGTCTTGTTGGCAGTACTTCAGTTTGTTCTTATTCTTGTTGGAGCAGTTGGTATTTTTGGTATAGCTTCCAAAATGTAGTTTTTGATGGCAATTATTTAATACAAGGCAATTAATGTTATGTTTCTTTGTTGACCCCCTTGGCCTAGGAAGTTAACATTAAGTTGTTTTAATAGAGGGTCATTGAGGGGGTATGCCTTCATGAAGGAGTTTATTATTTTTCAATAAAGTTTTTTTGTTGCCATGAAATGGGACACCACCTTTGAGGAGAATTATGAATTTTGGAAATTTGAAAAGTTTTAACTGTGGCTTTTGGCGTACCTTGGTGGGGAATTCAAGAGTCATCTCTTTCTCTTTAAAAATGAAGCTTTGCTCCAGCATTTGGTATCCATGAAATTATGCTAATGTTATGCTGTCGAAATGACAACTTGGTTTTTACTTCGAGGGATGCTTACCTCCTAGTTTCAATCCAATTTCGTGTTTGAAATACAACACCTAGTTGGTTTATTTGCTGTTTCTCATTCAGACTAGCAGAAGGAGCTCAATTGTTGAAGATTTTTGGAGTTTTGACAATTTTGGAGTTGCTGGTTCATCTATAGCTGAAGTTGACTTTTGTTCACAGCTTTTGGATGACATTTAATTCTCGGTTCCTGGCATTTATGATTCAGTTTACTGGATCTGGTGACCTTCCTCTCACAGAAGATGAGAATCATTGTAGCAGAATCCGATTTTGAAGACAAATCTCATTCTTCAGTCGTCAATTCCTTGTTTTTCTAGCATTGAATTCTATGCCAAAGAAATACACGTTTTGATGCAGCTTTTATGATTTGATTTTAGTTTCATCCTAGGAGAGCCTTTGCAAAGGATTTCCAACAATTCAGAGGGTAATTTCAGTAGTTATGAGCATTTCAATTGAATTTGACAGCCATCGCTATTCATTTCCAGAATTGCAGATTTATATCAGATTTGTTTCAGTTTGAATTTCCAGTCCTTTCTTCATCAATTATTGTTGATATCTAACGTGGAATCATCCAGTATCTTGGTGCTTTGAAGTCATTGTAATATTCAAGTAACTTGCAGCTCTCTTTTCATATTGTAAGACTATAAACGTAGCAGCACCGTTCCACCTTATTGCTGCAATTGTTTCTTATTTCTCATTAAGACCGGACAGTTTCTTACCGCAGTAGAGAATGGGGAATATCTGTTAATTCCTCTCTTTGTAATCACTGGTTGGTGAATTTCACTCTTGAGTGGATAACCACACCACAAATGGACATTTAGTTTGGTTTGTTTAGTTTGAAAATCTCTTGGCTGGTCGTGGTTATCCGCTTCTAGTTATTTTAGTTTTGTAATATTTACTTCCACATATGTTAGCACCCTCACTTCAAAGGGATCTTGTGCACATTTTATGTGCTGAGTTTATTTTAATTTCATTGTAAGTACTCTCATTATTGAGTTATTTTGATCCTAGGATCCTTCCATCACATGTCCGCCTCTTTCCCAATGCTATTTTGAAGGATTCCTTGGTTAGAGTTGTTTTGATGTAGATTTGGTTTTGTTAACGCTAATCATCTGGTCAGTGTTGCTATTGTGTAAAAATTGTGGCAAAATTGGTTCGCGATATTTCAAAACCCACCCAAACCGGAAAAGGACATCATTTAATGAAGTTCGCTGTGACTAGTTACCATAAATAGACTTATTTTTTTTAGTAACTACTAAAAATAGTAAATACACTAAAAACCCAAACTGGCATGAAAACTGATTAACAAAGTGACTTACTATAAACATTAAGTGTTGGAATTGGCCCTTGCTAAAAATCGAAAGTCTAGCTTGAAACACTGAAAACCTCCACAAAAAGGACTGGCATTGAGTTCCTTGGTCTTAGCCTACAGGAACTCTAGAATAGGCTAATGGACATCTCCGCCAGAGGGTTGGAGGACATTATATAGCCTGTCCTCCTCCCAGATTGCCATCCGCAATCACAATGCATCAAGCCAGGGCGATTTGCTCACTCTCCCAAGTAGCATCCTCAACCGGTAAATCCCGCCACTTCACCAAGTACTCTGTAATAACTCTCCTCCTAACGGTACGCTCTCTGAAATCAATTATTGCCTCTGGAACAAGCACCAACTTGCCCTCCTCATCCAATGGGGGAAACACTGTTGAAGGGATCACATTATGTCCAAGCGCCTTCTTGAGGTGTGACACATGAAAAACATTGTGCACCTTACTCTCCTCTAGTAACTCGAGCTCATAAGCCACCTCCCCTACTCTCCTGGTGACTCTAAACGGACCATAGAAACAAGGTCTTAGCTTCTCTGCCCCACTCTTCTTGATAGTGGATTGTCTATATGGTTGCAATCTAACATAAACCATGTCACCCACCTCAAACTCTCGCTCTATATAATGTTGATCAGCGTACAACTTCTGCTGATTTTGTGCATGTTGAATGTTTTCTCTCAATGCCCTCATAATGTCATGACTCTCCTGTAAGAAGTCCTTAGCTTTGGGCACCCTACAATCACCAAACAACAAATCAATGAATCTAGGAGCTTCATAACCGATCAATGAAGCTAGGAGCTTCATAACTGTACAAGGCCATGAAAGGTGACATCCCAATAGACATGTGAAATGTGGAGTTGTAACAAAACTGCCCCAAGTGCAACCACTTTACCCACGCCTTCTATTGTCCTGAAACATAGTTTCGTAGGTAACCTTCCACCCATTTGTTGACTATCTCAATCTGATTATCTATTTGGGGGTGGTAACTAATGCTAAGAGTTAACTCAATACCACATAACTTAAACAACTCCTGCCAAAACAAGCTCATAAACTTGATGTCTATCACTAATGATGTTCTTTGGTGCCCCATGTAGTCTAAACACCTCCTTAAAGAACAAATCTGCACCTATAACGCTATATAACTTGCTGATATGGCAAAACAAAAGGCAAATTTGGTCAAACGGTCTACCACAACATAAATACAATCTTTCCCTTGCACCTTGGGAAGCCGTATGATGAAGTCCATTGAAATACATTCCCACTTCTGAGTAGGAATGGGCAAAGGTTATAGCAGACCAGCAGGGTATGTGTGCTCATTTTTATTTTGTTGACACTTGACACTCACAAACATACTTTGTAATATCCTCCATCCCCTTCCATGATAATCTCTCACGGATTTGCCTGTAAGTGTTATAAAACCCCGGATGTCCAGCCATTGGAGTGTCATGAAAAGTCTTAAAAATCTGCTCTTTCAACTTTGATTCAGGCACCAATAATATTCTCTCCTTGTAGAAGATCAAACCATCCCTCACACTATATTTATCATCATGCAATGTACCATCTAAAATGTTGTTGGTAAGGTTTTTTTTGCATAATCTGCTTGTATACTCTCCTTCCAATCTGCTGCTATCTCTAAAAACAACAAAATGGGTTCCTGATAGTGCATATGTCATTGTTCAAATAGCAACACTAAAAACCCAAGCATTGAAATATAGATAAATAAATAAAATGAATAACAATATAAATATAAATATTAAATAATTTAACTATTATTTAATCATTATAATATGATGAACATATATGAAACTAATATAAAAATAAATATATTTACACTAAATTTCATTCATAAATATATTAATATAAACATAAAATAATATGTGATATCCTATTTCATTTAATACCATAGTTATGTCATGCCCAACACTCAAATCACACCAGTGATACATAATTATTTGTAAAAGGAATCTTGAATTAAATAATACCTAAAATCTTGATAGGGGTTGACTATGGGCTGACTCACTCTATAAGACAATTGTTGACCAAGGAACTTAGGAATGGATCGATGCAAGTGTCTCATATATGAACTGCAACGATTAATATAATGCAAACTCTAATTTAATTAAAAAATAGTAATTGTAGCATTAACAAATAGTGCTTGGGGATGAAGGGATATGTCCCTTAAATAAATAAAGGTGACTCTTCCCCAAATGAGATATAAAAGGTAGCAAGGAGGAAATAAGAATATATGGAACATACACCTACAGACCTACAAAAAGGTAGATATTAATATATATACAAAGGTAGCAACTAAGCAGAATATGGAAGATGAGTGAAGTGTGAGGATAAAAGGTAAACATCTACAACTCCTCATATATGAGAAGAAGATCATTATAAAAGATATATGCAGATTTGTATGAGGATATAAGCAGACCTACAAGAGAACTTATTCTGAGGGAAGGAACAAAAATAATGTGATTAGAAGTGGGATTAAAGTTAGAAGAAGATATACTATAAGAGGTCTATTGGATTTGTTGAGTATAATTTCATAAGTATATAAATATGTACATATCAACACACGCATACGACACACACAGACACACAATAATGAGATAAAAATTCCAGAAGGAAATACAACAAATATTATGAACAATGATATTATTCTAGTTTAGCATTTATTGGTCATAAAGGGATGAGGCAGGGCTGCAATAGGGAGAACTGCTAAGAGGGCACCCTATTAGGGAGAATTGCTAAGAGGTCACCCTATTAAGGGAGGACTACACACACACAATTATGATGCTTTAATATAAGAATGAATAATATTTTCATATCTGTTTGAACTATATTACGATATCTCTAAGTGTTAAGAACAAATCAATGAAAGAAGAGGAATATTCAGATCAGCGATCATCTTCAAAAAAACATTTATTACTCAGGCAACAAACGTGATAGGCATGGATAAAATTTGAGAAGGAAATACAACAGATATTATGAACAATGATATTATTCTAGTTTAGCATTTATTGGTCATAAAGGGATGAGGTAGGGCTGCAATAGGGAGAACTGCTAAGAGGGCACCCTATTAGGGAGAACTGCTAAGAGGGCACCCTATTAAGGGAGGACTGCTAAGAGGGAACCCTATTAACGAAGAATTGCTAAGAGGGCACCCTATTAAGGGAGAACTACTAAAGTGCATCCTGTTATAGGGAGAATTGCTAGAAGGGCACCCTATCATGCAGCCTCCCAACTATCCTTGAGTGAATCAATTGTTGAAGAAAATGAAGAGGGTCTTCAATCATAAGGGGAGGATACTTAGGGCACCTCACCATGGCCTCCTCATTATTGTTGAGCCCACATAGCCCTTGGGACTTGTTATATTGCTATATATAATCTTTCTTAGAGAATTAAATGTATTTCATATCATATTCATCTAACATGGTTGCAGGTTTCCATGACCAGACTTACATCATTCAATTTTGTGTAGGGAATTGTATCTTTAACTATAATCTGCTATTGGTTTCATTTGAAATTGTGATTTCAGGGTAAAGTATAATAAGGGGACATTACAAGTGGTATTAGAGCATGTTCCTGCTAGCCTATGTACAAACCAAACTCTAATTATAATTAACTATTCAAGCCTTTTTCTTAAGTAGGCCACTAATGCATCTCCATATGTGTGTGCCTTCCGTGTGTATACTTAGTGGCCTACATGTATTTATGTGACTATGTGTATACCTTGCATATACTTTGTGACTTGCGTGTACTCATGTGTATACTTGGTGACTTATGAATACCTTGGGATGGTGGATGGACCTGCAGTGTAGTATAGGATGCACCAAATCCCCTTCCCAGTTGTCAAACTGTATACTTAGACTTGTGGTGTTGAGGACGGACCCGCGGTGTTGTATGGGATTCACCGAATCCTTTTCCCATTTGTCCAATGGTGCAGAAGACCGGAGGAAAGGATAGGACCCATGGTGTAGTGTGCAATGCATCAATATTCTTTTTATTTGGGATGCATTATGGACATATTGTTGAGTATTTTGTCATTGATGTCAACGTGCTTGAGCTACTTGCTTGTGTGTTTGAGCTACCCGCTTGTGTGCTTGAGCTAGTTGCTTGCTTGCTTGAGCTACTTGTTTACCTGCTTGAGCTACTTGCTTGTGTGCTTGAGCTGGTTGCTTGCTTGCTTGAGCTACTTGTTTGCTTGCTTGAGCTACTTGCTTGTGTGCTTGAACTACTTGCCTGTGTGCTTGAGCTGGTTGCTTGCTTGTTTGAGCTACTTGTTTGCCTGGTTGAGCAACTTTCTTGCTTGGTTGAGCTACTTGGTTGCCTGCTTTTAATTTCTAGTTCATGTAGTTTTAAGTATTAATTAACTATGGAAATGATAGATGTTTGACTCGAACACTCTAAGCTCTTCATTAAAAACAAACTTGCTTCAAACGTTGTTTGAATGTTTACACAAAGGAGCAATATTTAGTTCTAAATCTTAAGTTGCTTGAGGACAAGCAAATTCGGGAGGGGAGGATTGTCATGGCTCCGAAATAGCAACACTAAAAACCCAAGCATTGAAATACAGATAAATAAATAAAATGACTAACAATATAAATATTAAAAATATAAATATAAATATTAACAATTTAACTATTATTTAATCATTATAATATGATGAACATATATGAAACTAATATAGAAATAAATATACTTACAATAAATTTCATTTATAAATTATTAAAATATAAACATAAAATAATATGTGATATCCTATTTTATTTAATACCATAGTTATGTCATGCCCAGCACTCAGATCGCAGCAGTGATACATAATTATTTGTAAAAGGAATCTTGAATTAAATAATATCTAAAATCTTGATAGGGGCTGACTCTGGGCTGACTCACTCTGTAAGACAATCGTTGACCAAGGAACTTAGGAATGGATCGATGCAAGTGTCTAAGATATGGACTGCAGTGATTAATATAATGCAAAGTCTAATTTCATTAAAAAACAGTAATCGTAGCATTAGCAGGCAGCGCTTGGGGATGAAGGGATATGTCCCTTAAAAAATTAATCATAGTAAATAAAAAAAGGTGACTCTTCCCTGAATGAGATATAAAAGGCAGCAAGGAGGAGGAAATGAGGATATATGGAACATACACCCACAGACCTGCAAAAAGGCAGATATTAATATATATACAAAGGCAGCGACTAAGTAGATTATGGAAGATGAGTGAAGTGTGAGGATAAAAGGTAAACATCTACAGCTCTTCATATATGAGAAGAAGATCATTATAAAAGATACTTGCAGATTTGTCTGAGGATGAAAGCAGATCTACAAGAGAAATTCTGAGGGAAGGAATGAAATACGATTTAGAAGCGGATTAAAGTTAGTGAATAAAAGAATATATAAATATGTACATATCAATACATATACATATTTATAAAAAGGTAATATATATATATATAAATATATGTTATACGATTACGCAATAATGATGCTTTAATATAAGTATGAATAATGGATTTGTATCTGTTTGATCTATACTTACGATATCTTCTGAGTGTTAAGAACAAATCAATGGAAGAAGAGGAATATTCAAATCAGCGATCATCTTCAAAAATACATTCATTACTCAAGCAACAAACATTATAGGCATGGATAAAATCTAAGAAGGAAATATAACAAATATTATGAACAATGATATTATTCTAGTTTAGCAATTATTGGTCATGAAGGGATGAGGCAGGGCTGCAATAGGGAGAGCTACTAAGAGGGCACCCTATTAAGGGAGAACTACTAAGAGGGCACTATATTAAGGGAGAACTGCTAAAGGGGCACCCTGTTACAGGGAGAATTGCTAGAAGGGCACCCTATCGTGCAGCCTCCCAACTATCCCCGAGTGAATCAATTGTTGAAGAAAATGAAGAGGGTCTTCAATCATAAGGGGAGGATACTTAAGGCACCTCACCGTGTCCTCCTCATTATGGTTAAGCCCACATAGTCCTTGGGACTTGTTATTTTGCTATATATAATCTTTCTTAGACTTAGAATTAAATGTATTTCATATCATATTCATCTAAGATGGTTGTAGGTTTCCATGACCAAACTTACATCATTTCAATTTTGTGTAGGGAATTGTATCTTTAACTATAATCTGCTGTTGGTTTCATTTGGAATTGTGATTTAACGGCAACGTATAAGATGATCCCAAAAAGGGGACATTAAACATCAGCAACCACATTTCGTTTGCCATTGACATATTCCATATCAAAATCATATGCTTGAAGTTTTCTAACCCTCTTCTGCTGTCTTTCACTCAAATCCTTCTAATTAAGAAAATTTTTCAGACTATTATGATCAGTTTTAACAATAAATCTGCCCCCAACAAGATACTGCTTATACTTAGCCAAAGCATGCATTATGGCTAACATCTTTTATTATATGTAGAATAACTTCTCTCACTCCCTCTCAATTTTCCGCTCTCAAAAGCAATTGGATGCTTATTTTGTGTGAGGACAACCCCAATACCATCACTTGAAGCATCACAGTCGAGCTCAAATGGCTTAGAGAAGTCAAGAATTGCCAATATAGGACACGAGCTCATCAAGTTCTTAAACTGATCAAATGATTTCAATGCTGATTCAGACCAAGGGAAAGCCCCTTTCTTAGTCAAATCAGTAAGTGGGGCAGCAATCTGTGAAAAAACCCTTGACAAACCTTCTATAAAACCCACACAAGCCAAAAAATCCCTTAAGCCTTGTCAAATTAGTCGGTGGTGGCCAATCAAGTATTGCTTTGATTTTATCAAGATCAACACATACACCATTAGCACTGATAATATTACCCAAATACAACAACTCAGTCATCCCAAATTCACACTTGGACTCTTTTGCAAAAAGTGACTCACTCTCAAGAATACTCAACGCTTCATCCAAGTGCTTCAAATGGTCTTCCCATGATTTCCTATAAATAAGGATGTCATCAAAGAAGATTAACACAAACTTACGTAACTGTTTGCTGAACACCCTATTCATGCATGACTGGAAAGTAACTAGTGCATTTGTCAAACCAAACGGCATGCCAAGAAACTCAAAGTGTCCGAAATGGCATCTGAATGCAGTCTTCTCCATGTCCTCCTCTCTGACTCTAATATGATGATATCCTGATCTCAAGTCTATTTTGGAGAAATAGACTGCTCTATGTAGTTCATCAATGAGCTGATCAATGCGTGGGATGGGGTACCTATCCTTAATTGTCTTCTTATTCAATGCTCTATAATCCACACACATGCGTATGGTTCCATCCTTCTTCTTCACCAACACAACCGAAGAAGTAAATGGACCCTTGCTTGGCCTAATGTGCCCCATCTCCAAAAGCTTTTGTATAGTTTTCTCAATCTCATCCTTAAGTCTTTTAGGATGCCTGTAGGGAGTAGTAATCACAAGTTTAGCTCCCTCTAGCTCTATTACATGTATGAATATCCCTTGCCTAGTACGTAATCTCGGATCACAGTGAAACCAACAGTATAAACAGTGGTCTCTTTACACTACTTTGGCCAAAGTATTCATCACCCATAATTTAGAGTGGACATCACATATTCACACACCTTCCTAGCTCGATTTAGTTAAATGACCATTCATACTTTATACTTAGGTTACCCCCTTTCCCATGGATTAGACAAATCCTAGGAATAACTCACATAACATCTCATAAACAAATGACTTTACTACCAAAGTGAATCTAGCAACTTCTTACTTTATGCTATATATGTCTAGTTTAGACATCCTACATATAGTGATGACAACTACGTATAGTATAAATACATTGCATTCATACAAACTCCCATATATAGGGTACAAACAAATATAACTAGTAAGATAGGTTCTACAACATAATGCACAACCAAGAAATACACAATCATAAACAAACATCACAACATATTCAAAAACATTCTTTTCCAACATAGTAATAAAACTAATTAACCTTTCCAACATAAACAACAAAGGTATAGAAACTAGCATGCCTGTATAATGCTCCAATTGATTAACTCCTTCCTAGTTCGAATCCTCAAGCTTGCTTGATCTCCTTTAAGACCCACTTGATTACCCTCTTCTAACTTCTCACTAACTTTCACAATGACACCACAAATACGAAATAGCAAAACAACTCTCAACTCACAAGCGCTCAACTTACTAACTCAGAAATCGCAGTAAAATAACATCAAGATAGACGGAATGATAAGTGTAGCAATTGGTAGAATGAGCACCTCTATTTATACTAAATTGTGAGCAACCGAAGGCTACAAACAAGATAATATTTCTGCCACCTTTCTATCCTCATGCAACGACTCATCAGTCTAACTCATAGGTTTGCAACACATAACAGTCCTCTCCATTTTAATGGTTGAGTTGACTTATCATTAGGGACAACAAGACTCATTTACTGAGTCAAATGAACATCAAGCTCACAAACAAGTTTCCTAATTCGAATTCTTTCACATATTGATGCCAAGTTTCCTCTTGACTAAGTCTCACAAGCTAATACCAACTTATGCGAACTTAGCAAACTTCTTAAGCAATTCATACTCTACAGATTGGCACCACCTTCCCAAGTTGGTGCCCCATATTATAGCGCTGGTCTGACTCCTTCAAATCGCTTTAAAACTGTTTTAACTTCTCATTTGAATGCATACACAGCAGCGTACAACTCATACGTGCTTTTACATTTGTTGACTTGGTCTTTAAATTGCTTTATGCACTGACATATATATATATATATATCCAAAGGCTGCGCCTTGTTTCACTTATGCGCTTTATCATATATGCACTTCACTTTAGAATAGCACTATTTATTGTGTTTAGCAATTATCACATATGTTTCCAATATATATATTATTTATATATATATCCTTTAGAATATATATATACATATATTTATATCAATATATATTTCTCATAAAGTTTATCAAATACATTTAATTGCTGAACAATAACATGTGTAAATATATATATATATATATATATATATATATATTAATATATATGTGACTATTACTTTACACACACACACACACACATATATAATACCATTTCCAATATCCTTATAAAAACACTCATAATCATAACCATCGATGGACATATACATGGAATATATATATATATATATATATATATATATGTCACCTTTAGTCCAATTGTTATTCCCATGCACATGGGTAACTCGTCCATGAGTATGCATAGGTACGTCTACCTATGTATACCCATGTACGTATTCACCCACATATATGAGTCTACTGCAGACATGTACACATATACATATATATATATATACATTTTATGCATATATCTCATTGATACCACAATAAGCACACAAGGGAAGACTTTCACATGACATCAAGACTTAATCACATTCCTCAATCACAACATTCACATCTAAACCAAATATTACTTACCTTTTCCCAAAATTGACTTGACTCATTAAGACCAACTAGGACGTGAGTGTGTGAATGCTCAATTAGGCTCATTAAGGGTTACTAGACCAAGTTCTTCTCCCGAGTGATACTTCCCCTCCCTTCTGGAGGTTCGAACTTGTTCCTGCACTCAACTTGGCACATCATAACAGTAGTTAGCCGAACACAACATAGTCATATACATCATACATTTCATTATTAGAATAATTATAAAATATCAAATTGCATCAATCATTAATTCATCATATTTCCATTCAATATTTATAAAACATATTCATATAAAGATTCATAAAACACATTCATTTATTCAAGCAATTTAACCAAACCAGGTAGTAGTAAATAGGTAATTTCGTTCAAGGTGTAACACTGAATATATTTTATAAGATATTTGTCAAAATTTTGGCCATAAGGTTTGTTAGGACTTAAATTTGCATTTGCTTTTTGACATTAAGTCCCTTCCCCTTTTGTGCCTTTGTAATGTCCCACCCCAAACTGGACTGGGAAATAGCGATATCTTTTCGATTTCTCTTAGTTTGACATATGACATTTTGTCAAACTATTTGCATATTAACTGAACTGTGTATTTCAGAGGTGTTTTGATGTTTGCTCACTCATAGAATGACAACTCGGAAAATAGATAATTTCACACTCGCATTTGTTTTAGATTATGGATTACACATTGCATTCAATGTAACATAGAACTCTACATTTATATTTCAGTTCACAGTCCTAAGCAAATCATTAACAAAGCATATTCATTAATTCAAATCTTAATACATGACATAAAATACTAGTTTGGCAAGCTCCAAAATATAGGCGGCTGCTGATGTTGCAATAAGACTGACAAAGGAGTTCCAAACTACAGTGCAAATTTATCAAAGGTTGCAGTAGTCGACTTAGACTTGCTTACTTGCCTATCACCAATGCCCACGATTCCACAATCTTCCTGTCCACTTAACCCAAGTGCCAGCATTCATGATACCCACGCCATGTTAGATGCAGGCTAGGCGCCAAATGGAAGGAAATAACAGCTGTTAGAATGGGCTACGGTAGCACTTGGGAGGTACCACGATTTTCCTCAACCCTCACGCCACAATGGAACTCATGACTCCATGCAATATGATCATGCCTTTTTGAATAGTCAGAGAATGAGGCTGCGTAGGATATATTTATCATCAACCAGCAATATCAACACTAAATGTCTGCCTTTGTGCATTTAATCTTCCCTTTTCCTACTGATTGCATAAAGGAAGAAAGATTTTTTTGCCCAACTCAGTCTATGTAACAATGGAAGTGTCTAAAACCCACGACTAGCCCAATATGTGATAATTTATTCTTCAAAAACTAAAACACTTCTATATCCTTCGACCAACAATAAGAAGGATTCAAGCATACCGACTAACATTATGATAGTTTCAAACCTTGAATGATGATCAACTCTGAAAATTCTTCATAACCTCTGAAAACACCTCTATTTTGAAATAATGATCAATATAATCTGCAAGTTTCTTGATGATTCCTTCAAACCCTGAATAATGAAATTTTCTTGAATTCGTTGAAGCACAAGCACAACCCTTGAAATGGAGTTGTTAGCAAGCAGCGTTGGGAGATCTTTCACTCCTGTAGCATGTTGTTCTTCATGAGGGTTTTCGTCCTCGATGAAGTTGAGATTTTCAGACCCTTCAGTCTACCTGCAAACCTTATCAAGTTTCTTCTTTCAGATGAATTTGCAAATGAGCTTCTGAAAAGGCTTTTATATTTTCTCAACTCCCACACCCTATTTGGCTTTTGAAATATATTTTATTTTATTTAAATTCCTGCGTTTAATCCTTTTCAAATTGGGCGCTCAACTTTATAATATAAATATCCTTTTTAAAATCACTTATATCCCCTTAATAAGTCCTTTTAATAAATTCATTAATAACGAATAAAATTAAATAATTTAATTTAACTTTATTATTGGCATTATTAAAACTTAACACATTGGACCATAATTAAACCAAGATAGAACCAGGATATAAATATGCTATCATGCCTAATATAGTAATTCTGCCAGTTGACCATATCGGTGACCCCCCATGACTTACTCTAAATAGTAAGTATGGACAAAGTGTCCAAATAATGCTCTGGGAGTTGCATAGTAAAAACCCTGAAATGATCTGAGTTGGGAAACACCAATTGAGCTCAAAGGAAGACTAAACAAGTTCGCAAACGCCCTCAAGGGCCCCCCTAACCACCTTGTTAGTCCATGGGGACCAAGTGATAGACTAACCTCTGCAACAAATCACTACTTAGGAAAGGGGACATTATAGTCCACCCTCCCCAAGATTGCTTGTCCCCAACCCTCCCTCACCAGAACACCCTGGCTGGTCACGTGAGTATCGGGATCCCAGACAAGCTTGTAGAATGCCCAACAACATATCCTCTGCATCAACTGGATAGAGATAAGTCCAAGCTCAACAACATTGTAAACAACTATCCTAGTGTAAAGCAATCTACCAAACATAGGAATCCTTGGGTCCTGTTGTGAACTTTTCACACATCACCCCATTCAAAATGGGGACCCCCTAAATTTTTGCTCCATTCTGGTCTTTTGGCTTTGGTTTTGTCTCTCTCTCTCTCTCTCTTTCTCACTGTCTGCTTTCCGAGGATGTGCCCACTTTTGAGCTTAAACGTGAAATTTTGGCTAAGTCTGAGAATTAGGGTTTTGAGTCTTCCGGTCAATTTGAAGTCAAATGGAGTAAGTAAATTGGAATCTGGGCCTCATGTTGCAGTCAGTCTGCTTCCAGCAGGTTCCCAGCTAAATTTCCTTGGATTCGACAACTTACTATTTTTAGTAAGTGCCTAATTTGGGACATTTTCTCAGCACTACTGAAGTTCTCTCAGTCACACTACATCTAGAACATGCCAAGCTATTTGTCTGCAAATTTTGAGCTGAAATAGACGACTTTCTATTTTTAGCAAGTTCACCCTCAGGAGCAGATTTTAGGGTTTATATGCAAAGTTTTTCAATGCATGTCTAGAGATTCTTTCTGGGCTTTTTGAAACCTATGCAGTGATATAACATGCAAGGTGAAATGATGACTTTCAGTATTCAGCCTTCAGGGGCTATTTTTAGGGTTTGCATGTTGAAATTTTCTTCGCATGTTTGAACATTCCTTGTGGGTTTTTCGAGGGCTTCGCAGTGGTATAACATGCAAACCAGGATCAAGACTTTTTCAGGAGCCGTCTTCAGAGGCTATTTTTAGGGTTTGCATGCAGGGCTTTTTAGCGCATGTTAGATTATTCTTTATGGGTTTTTCAAGAGCTACACAGTGATGTGACATGCAAGGCAGGATGATCATTTTTCAGAGACTTACTATTTTTAGCAGGTCCATTCCGGCAGCTGCCCAGCACATCAGTATCACAAACGGAGCAAAGTGCAACAAAAACGAGGTCAAACAGAGGTCATTTGATCGACATGCAAGTCAAATTAGGGTTTCCAACTTCAGGACCCAAAATGAGGGGTAAAATGCCAGAATTTTCGAAAACCGGTGTATCCCATTGCGATCAGTATCTTTCAAGCTATTCACCGGTAAAATTTGAAGGCAATCGGAGCACTTACTATTTATAGTAAGGCACTCTTGAAATAGGGTATAAATAGTAAGTCAACAACAGGCGCTAGTGTGAACGGGCAAGTCTACCGATGAGGGTCACACCATCCAAATTTCAAGTCAAACGGAGTTGGGGAAGTCATGAAACTGAGCAGTTACTACAAATAGTAAAACACCTTCAGAAACATGCTATAAATAGCAAGTCAGCTCGAGACGGCAGTGTGAACAGATCACCTAGGTCATGAAGGTCCTGTGCTTAAAATTCCAGATCAATCCAAGCTTCAGAAGGGTGAAAATCAGAAGACTTACTAAATATAGTAAATCAAGAGTGAACAAGTTGGAAAAACGCCTAAGTCTAAAGAACTTCCTCATCCATACCCCAAAATGCGCCCAAGGAGAAGTTGGCAAGAGGATGAAAAAGTTTCAAGTTTGGAAATTCCTGCTTGATCCCTGAAATGCGCCCATGACTGGCAGAAGGTTGAAAAAATTCTAAGTCTGGAATTAAGTCCACCTCTACCCCTGAAATGCGCCCTCATCTCAGCTGGTGAATGGAAAATATTCTAAGTGTTTGCAAAATCCTCCTCACCCCCCTAAATGCGCCCTCAGCTGGAAGAAGCCATGAAGAAAATTCTAAGTGTTGAAGTTTGTCCTGCTTGACCCCCAAAATGCGCCCATGACTGGCAGAAGGTTGAAAAAATTCTAAGTCTGGAATTAAGTCCACCTCTACCCTTGAAATTCGCCCTCATCTCAGCTGGTGAATGGAAAATATTCTAAGTGTTTGCAAAATCCTCCTCACCCCCCAAAATGCGCCCTCAGCTGGAAGAAGCCATGAAGAAAATTCGAAGTGTTGAAGTTTGTCCTGCTTGACCCCCAAAATGCGCCCATGACTGGCAAGGAGATGAAATTTTTTCTAAGTCTGGAGATAAATCTTGCTCAACCCCCTAAATGCGTCCTCATCAAGCCAAGGTGATGGAAAATGTTTAAGTCTGGAGTTAAGTCCAGTAGGACCCCTCAAATGCGCCCTCATCTTAGCTGGTGTTGAAAAAGTTTCTAAGGCATGAAAACATCCACCTCCACCCTCAAAATGCGCCCAAGGAGAAATAAGGTGATGGAAAATTCTCTAAGGCATGAAAACTTCCTGCTCACCCCCCAAAATGCGCCCAACTTGCCTTGAAGCCATGAAAAAATTCTAAGTGTTGTAATTCTTCCACTTTGACATGCTATATGCGCCATGACTGGAGAAAGATGAAGAGAGAAAAATTTTCTATGGCAAAATTCAAGTTTGTCCTGCTTGACCCCTCATATGCGCCCATGCTGGTGATGAAACTTGAAATTTTTTCTAAGTGTTGAAATTTATCCTCCTCTAGAAAATATGCCCAAGCTTGTAAGGGGATGAAATTTCCTTGAGACATGGATAAAATTGGCAGTTGATGAGTCAAGATACTCTAGCTTCATAATGATGATGAAAATTTTCAAGGCCAAGCAAGAAAATACGCCCAGAGATGAGGAATGAAGAATAAATTTGACAGAATAAATATTTTTCTAAGGTTAAGATTCAAAAATTAAATGTACCCCTTCGTTTGTAGACCCATGGATTTGACGCTTTCTGAAGGGAATTTTCTTTTGGGTATTGGACATCTTCGAAGAAGAATTGATTTTAAGGTCTTCCACAACTTGCCAAGGATTTCAGGATGAAGATTTTGATGGGCACTTGAATAATGAGATTTCCTAAGTAAAAAAAAAAAAGAAATTTTTTCTAAGGCAAGAAAGGAAAAAGATGTTGAAATAAAATGCCTTGGTTGATGAATTTGAAGTTCATTGCCTAGGTGAATTTGCTCAAATTCTTCGTGAAGATAGTCTTCTTGAGCCAGAGATGAATAAAATCAAAGTTGTCAATGCCTCAGCTGGTGAAATAAATTTCTTGAAGAAGATGCAGTTGAAGTTTACACTTTCAAAAGATGATTTTAAAATGCATCTCTTAAATACGCCCTTGAGGAGGATGAAATTTGTCTAAGGCATTAAAATATGATGCATAGGTGTTATATGCCCTGGCCTACAAATGTTGAAAAGTCATGAGGAATTTAAAGGAAAAAGTTGTGCTAGAGGAAAGGGATGAACTAGATCACTCAGGCCTTGGGAGTCAAAGCATGAAAATCAGGTAAGTAGGGTGAGTTTATATTATGAAGTGTTCTGATGCTCTTCTCCTTGCTTGTTTTGCAGGAGGAACGTCGAGACCAAACGGTGATGACTTGAAGAGATGGAACAGATACTCCAAGACAATGTTACAACCTCGAAAGAAGAAAAGTTGCATGTTGGAAGAAATGGCTAAGTGTTGCACCCGACGTAGTCAGGCGAGTGGCAAGGAGGAATAATCGAATCCAAGACAAGAAAATCTTTCAAGTTCAAAATAGAGGGAAAGATGGAAACCCAAGTGTTAATGGTCACCATCAAATACTTCAAAGTTGAAGAACAACATCAAGGAGGAAAATCATCGTTGAGCAGGAGAAAGAGGTTGTAGGCTTGAAGTTAGATTGAAAACATGCCCGCCATATCCATTCAAGGAGTTGAAGCAGTGGCAACCAGACTTCCAGTTTGTAGTCAAGAAGAGGAACAAGAACAATGCGAACGTGTCTATGGACGTGAATCTTCTAGAGGATGGTGGACATTAATTGTTTATTTATTACTCCACTCCTCTTTTTAGGGTTAGGGCTGAGGTGGCACAATTTGGGCCATCCATCTAATTGTAATTTGAGCCGTCCGCTGGACTTGGCCAGCTATAAAGGGGCATCCCCCCTCATTTGTATTAGGAGAAGTTAGAATAGCAGAGAAAGAATAGAGAGAGATTGATAGAATAGAAGGTAGCATAGTTTGATAGTTTAGCTTAGACTGAAAATGAAGGAAAGTCTTCCCTTTGAATACTTTGTAAGAAGTTGTTGTGAACACTTTCATAATAAAAGAGTTTTCATTGATGGTGATCTCTTCTTTGTTATGAGTAGCTAGCGAGGCTTCT
>VDFB02390187.1:0-20905 GCA_007258455.2 Sequoia sempervirens | reverse complement strand
AATATTTTCTTAGAGGATTTAGAAGTTGACGTCAAGTAACATTTGTTAGTATAAGTTTCATAGAAAAATAACACATCTTTAATATGTATTAAATTTATGTTATTAAAATTTGTATATTTTGAAATAAATTTTATATGATGAAATATAGTGATTGAAGATAGAAAATTAGTATTAAATTATAGATCTAAAGGTCAAGATGTTTGAATCCAAAGTAGATGAGTGTTAGGAACAAAATATTGTCTTTCAATTTTGTTGTATAGATATACAAGCTATCTAAAAAATTTGTGATCTTGTCTATAGAAAATTGGATCTTTAATAGCCACAAAGAATGCTCACTTATTGGTAATTGAAGTAAAGATAGAAAGGGTGGTGCCAAAGAGCATTATGAAGTTTGTTATGTAAGGATTGAGGTTGTAAAATTCCTTCCACCTTAGTTAAATGTCATGATTGAATTGATAGGTGAATTATGGGTGGCAATGAATGTTAATGTGTGGATAATAATGAATGTTGTTGAGATCCATCCTTGAATGTTGATTTTGTTGATGCAAGCTTATCTATAGTTGTATTCGAGAGTGTGGTTACTATATACATGCCTTGACAATAGATATCAATTGAGATAGAGAGGCCAACTGAGTGTTTGTTGATGTATGATTGTGGATAAGTAATGTAATTGATGTACCTACACTATAGGAGGAAAGTGTATGATTTTTCAAATGCATAATCAATTATCCTATAATTCAATGATGTGAAAATAACCTACAATTATTTCTTAGAATACATGACCTTGAGTGCATGATTTTAAAATTTTGATGCCCATGCCAACAATTAGTAGTTAGATCCATAAAATTTTAGCCTTAGAATGTGAAAAAATGAAATTTGAAAATAGAGGATAAGATTGTTCCAATGATCTTGTTCAAAGGATATGATCGTAAATTGTGATTGCATCATGGGTAAATAAACTACTAAGAACTTGATGAATAGTGATCTCAATATAGTAAATTTGCATATCTAGGTGATGGCTTAGGCCTTGGGCTAGTGAGCATACCAAAAAAGTCAAACCATGTGTTAAATTAATACATTCAAGTCAACAAACCAAAATAATATAAAATTAGAACAAAAAAGTGTTATGGTATGCATTTCTATGCTCTACATTTTTTCCTCACATTGTTATGTATAAAAAAATTGAATTTACATGTCAAAGTAGAAATACACAAAAAAATAAGCTATGGTAAAGAAAATGCTTTTTAGTAGAAACTACATGGCATTGAAGCAACTATGTACCAACTATTAAATTTACACATGAATTAAAATTAGAATTAGTGAATAATATTTGCACCATCATTTTTAACTATAAAGGAGTGAAAATAGAGTGACAAGAGGGAAAAAATAGGATGATAATAGAAGCTTGACATATATTTTGAAGATGATTATGAAATTCAAAATGATTTGTAAATTTAACCTAATTGGGTATAGGATTCATACCTCTGTGCGATACTTACATGTGAGGAAATCAATGCGGTGGTTAAAGTGCGATTTTCCCGGCCAATTACCCCTTAAGAAGATTAAGCGGCGCAATAATTGTAATAACTTCCGGAAGCGGTTGAAGCGTAGTGGGTATGAAAGAAATAGGTCTGGGTTATATTAGCCTAGTAAAGTACCCATGTACAATGCAAAAGAAATGTGTCTCGGCCATGAAGCCTGATAAGATACCCAAGTACAATGCAATCTCTCAAAAGTGGAGTAAAGGAGAAAAACCCAGTGGGAAATAAAAACCCCTCTCCAAAAGATAATGATGTAAATGCAATGAAATGTGTACAAGTGAAGAATAAAAGTGATAGATGGAGGACTCACGATGATTCCCCAAGGACTACTTCTAACATAGTATAATATGGTCTCCCCATAGGAGAGAAAGTAGAGAGGATCATGTGACCCCCCAAGAAAATGTAAAGTGATGAACTCCACGTAGTGTTAGTAGATGCTCGACACTAGATGCTAAAGATGATCCACAAACGTTGAACAATATTCCTCCCCTTGGGAAAAAACAACACCACAAATGTGTGCAAAATTATTTCCCATTCTAGATAGGAATATGCAGGAAGTAAGATGAATGTCTTTGAAAGTCGCACATAATCCAAAGACTGAAATGATGCCAATGATTCCTTTGAATGATGCTCAAAGATCTCCAAGCCAATGTTGATGTGTGATGGATCAAATACCATAGAAGATTCTAGAATAGGGACCGTGGATGTATGGTCATGTATGGACCGATGTGAATCTAATACTATTGCAGACATCTATGATAACTGAGTTGGATATCCCAACTCATGAATGTCTGCATAATTTATCATGATAGAAGTTGATGTAGGTGAGGTAAGAGCAATATCCAAAGATGGAAATGGTGATGCAACTTCATGTCAAAATTTTCATCAAATAGAAGATGAATATCCTCAATGTTGTCATCCAAATCTGCAAGTTGGGATTCTACAAACAAATATGAGCTAGATGCCTAATAGATATGCATGCCAATGTGGTGGATCTGATATGATGATAACAACTACTTGATGCAAAGAATATGTGGAACTCATGGATGAGTCAACAAGTGATTTAGATGTAGTAACAAGTGATATGAGAAACAAGATATCAATGTAAGTCAATAGACTACATTGTTCATCCTCAAATGATGATGTCTGCAAGATGTCCGAGTGAGACTGGAAGATGTTTCTACATGTTTATAAATTAGAGGATCAGGTAAGGCAATACCATGATTGAGAAGAATTTGCTTCATTTCCTCAATTTGACAAAACCAACATTCTTTTGTTGTATTCCAGTTCTTTCCTTAATATCCACAATTGATTTTCTATTTAGTAGGAGCATTCTATAGAACACTCAAATCGAAGGGATTATTTGTGAGAGACATGATCACATGAACCAACAAAATAAAAATAAGAAAATACCAAGATTGCCCCTTGATTATTGCCCCCCCAATTTTGGCACTTTATACAAGGAGTTCTTTTGTAAATAGTCCAAATGGGCCCATTGGAAGTGTTGTGAAAAACAAACACTTTTACAAGAAACAACAATCAATTTCGAGCTACCATGCAAAATTTATGAAGCTTTCAATTTTTTCACATTTACACAATAATTGATCCTCCTTAATAATAATTTTAAGATTTGTTTGAAAAAAATTCTAGTGCAAAATTTTAGAAAAAGAGTGGAAAAGAATGGAATTAAGTCCCTTTGGTTGGAAAGAACAAAGGGCTAATTTTCCATATGACTAATCTAGCTTATTTAGGAGATGGCTCTCCCCCTCCCCACTGACATATGCCTTGGTGGTGAAGCTAACGTCAACAAAATTGACAGTTTTGTGGCCTCTCCCACCGAAATTGATGCACATCAAAAGGGTGCAAGTTGTGGGTTCCAGTCATGGCCAACTCCTCGGTTCCACTCCTCGCTTCCTTCAGAGGATGAATGTGCTTCCCTATTGCTTGATGCAGGTTAAATGGATGCCTCTTCCTACTATTTTTATGAGGGCTTTGGTGAAAAAACCAAGCATCGACTGAAACATAGAAAAATAGGTTGGGGGTTCAAAATATATAGTTTTATTCTAAATTTGGAATGTTTTACCAAACTCACTATAAGTAGAAAGGGAAAAATGGGGTGCAAGGAACCTACCTATTTTTTATTTCATTCAGGAAATGAGATCCTCCAAGATAGAATTAACTTTTAGCCCTTAGGTGAGTCAATTCTATGGAAGATCTTACAATTTCCTTTATGTGTGGATGGGGTGAATATGACTAAAATGCACTCTTGGGAGACAAATGAAAAATACCTAATGATCCCAATTATGCAATGTAACACTTGGATCTTCAATTTAAACATAACACTAAGAGAATCCACAACTTCCCTTCAGATTTTTGAAGTCTAAATTTTTACAAACATGTCATCAAAAATGTTGCAAGGTGTCCTTCTGATAGAAACAGTGACAAAAATGATTGAACATGGGTTTTGGGAGAAAGACTAAAAATATCAAATGCACTCATTCATGAGTAAAGGTTGAATCTAGTAGATGAAACATAGGACTAATAGAAACAGTGAACCTCTTACAGATTTGAGAAAGAAAAAATGTTGTACACTTGTTACAAAATGTTGTTTCTAGAAGTTGTCTAGGGACTCATTCGCCTATAGCTTGCTAATGAGTCCTTTTTACAGGAATTAAAATCTGATTTTACGATCCTTATGCCTTGGGTTTGAACTTTTGATTCCCTTAGGTCCCATTGTTGAAAAGCCGAAAATGAATTTGAGATCCAAGTTTTCGTGAGATGAAAAAAAAGGTGACAATAAATGCAAATTTTGCAATTTTTTACTTTAGAGATCTATAATCTTCAAGTTTCCCTTAACCTAAAATCTAAAACAAAAATAGAAGAGGGAAAAATTATTTGTTTATTGTGAATGGGGGTTTTCCTTGGTCAAACTCCATTTTGGTAATTAACACTTGAATTGAAATAGAACATGAAAGGAATGATGAATGAACAATGTAATGTTGCAACTCACCAATCCCTTGAATAAACCTTAGAAAGAATGAAATCTTGCATGAGATGGCTTCAATGGATGTGGATCTTGATGCTTGAATCTTTCTTTGAATGCTTGACTTGAATCTTGAAACCTACATCACAATGTTAGATCCAAAAACATGCATGATGCAAGAAGACTTTGACACAATGATTGGATCTTGAATGCTGCAATAAATCTTTGATAATTTTTCTCTTGAATGCTCTTGATCATCAAATTTTCTCTTGTAAACTTGCACTCGAAATCTTATAAAACTTCTCTTGAAATTTCTCTTGTAAGTCCAGGTGAAACTTAGAAAATAACCTTGTATTTTTAGGCATGTATCCTTAATTTCCCAAAATTCAAATATTACAATTCAACATTGAAATATGTATTTGGGGACCTTAAAATAATGCCAAAAACATATTTTAAATTTAGGTTCAAAGGCCTAGGGAGGACCCATTCACCCATGGGCGAATGGATCCTAGGTCCTTATTCCTAGAACACACATTGCTCAAGGTAAAGTGTTATGTATTGGCATTAATTATTGTTGGATTTTCCCTTTAGAAAATGTAATTTATTAGGCTTGTAGATGTAAAATAGGGCTTATTAAGGTATAATTAAGTCCATTTTAATTAAGAGGCCCAAACAAAGTGTGAAAATGTAAAGGGATCCATTTTTCAATGCTACATTATGGCATTATTAAGTCCATTTTAATTAAGAGGGACTAAACAAAGTGTGAAAATGTAAAGGGATACATTTTTCTACACTACATCAACATTGAGAGCACAAGGGTAAATGTTGATTTATACCTCCATAAATTCTTCCTAGTTTGTGCTTATCCAGGAATGGAGGTCGCACAGTTTTGGCCAAACTTTCATAAATCTAAATATTTGAGCATGTTCATGTAAGTAGACTTCTCTGTTACTGGCAATAGTATCCAGGAAGATTTCTTTAACTTCTCATTTTTGACCTTTTTCTTCATTTTAACTTTATTTCATCTTGGTATTTCCACCCTATCAAATAAATTATATAATCTTGAGAATTTATGTTTTATGTTTCATCATTTTCATTCTATTTCTGATGTTTTTAATTTTTATTATTTCTAATGCACTAATCATTATAATTTTTTAGTTGTGTTAGTATTTTCTTACTATTTTATTATATTTCTTGTAGGTTCATTTGTTCAAGCCTCAAATCTTACAAAATACTCATTTTTGGTCTTGTAGGATCATTTTTCAAAGTTTGGTTCCTAACATTAATCACATCCATTTAATTTTTTTTAGGGGGAATGAAGTTTATTTTCATATTGTTTTTTTTGTGTTTGTGAATTATTTTTGTATAATCTCCTCTCACACCCTAGGGTGATCTTGAAAACTGAAAATAAATTTTACTTATTTTCTTAAATATGTTTACCGTTTTTTGAGTAAGCAACATATTCTCTTCCTTCATGCATTAGAGTGATCTTTAGGATCAACAATGGTCCCTTCACTTACACAACCTAAGAAGCTTTTAAATGATATTAAGTAACACTTTTGAGTGACCTTGGAAATTAGAATAAAGTACTCCTTTTTATTTTTTTTAACTTTTTCTTAGGGACCTAGTGACCTTAGAAGTGACACCAAGAATAAAGCTAAATCCCTTGTTTTATCAAGCTATACAAGCCCTAAGGAGGACCTATCATTTTTGTCCAAAATGGTATCCAAATTACAATTTTCTAAGTGAAGGAGGAGAGGGGTCACCCTATCAAACTAAGGAATTGGATAGAACACATATTACATGGACTTGGGCCTCATGTACTTCTAGGTATATCAATGAGTCCATAAAAATTTGGATATAAACCTAGTGTAGGAAGCCTTTTGGTAGTTTGTCACTTGTGATGCCCTAGTAAGTGGCCGACCTCATGATGTTATGCACACCATAATTTTGGAAATAGAATAGTAGGCTATGAGTTGATTCTCTATAGTAGGATCCTCTATAGTTAATTCTCTAATATATTGGGTTGATATTATTTATAGCCAAATCAAGTATAATTGTGAGCTCACAAGCCAAACAATCTCACTTAACTAACATAATTTTTTGTCAAGTATTTTTTCTTCCCCATCCATGTATGTAAAACCTATAAAATACCAAAAAAAAAAGTGAAACTTAGCCCAATAAAATAAGATTCATGGACCCCTTCTTCGATGAGTTATCAACCAATTAGAAACCTATTTGGAAATAACATGGTGATAATTAGAAACCTATTGGATCATGAGACTACCTACAAAGTATGTGCATCTTGGGAAGTATAAAAAGTTCCTTGAACATCTTAATTTTTATTGTTTGAGTGAGAAATTTCAAGAAGGCCAAGCTTGTAATGTTTCATATTTAATTTGTTTATTAGAAAAAAAACCTATTCTCATTTTTCCTATGGGCTAAGTGGAAATTACTAGGGAAATAGTTTTAGTTCTTGACATTTCAAATTAGCAATTACTTCCTAGAACCTATGAAACAGGCCAAGTAAATAATAAAATTATTATTAATTAGGAGTATTTTTAAAAATGGGGTATGTAAATAATCAAGAAGGCATAAAGAAACTATCACGGAATGCATCGTCTACAATATGATAGATTATAAGAGAGAAATATGAAGGAGATACAGAGAATTATGAAAAATCTTATGGAAGGAAATCAAAGAGGAGTTAAACATTAGTTTTATGGAGGAACATATTCATATTTTTTATGACATATATTATGACCATTGTAAGTGAATGTAAGAGGGGCATCTTTACTAAATAAAAATAATTGGAGTCATGACAAGTAATTAAGTAGGTCTATTTTGAAGGGGAATATTGTAACCATTTTAATTATTATTGACTTGACATAATGGCGTATTATAATTTTAGCACCTATTGGATTGCATTTCTATATAATATAAGTTGCTTCTTTATATGTGCATCTTTTGTCAATTTATCAACTTTCCTCATAATTTGGACACTTGTGTTTGATTACATTTGAGAAACTAAACCAAAATAGAAATAAAACTATTTAAACATATGCCACAAAATTGTAATCTCAATTCAAATAACAAGTCATTATATTAAATAATTGATCCATAACATAATGTCTCCTAATCACAAACAAAATTTATATAAAATTAATTTATAAGTTAAAAAATGTTTAAATATAATTTACTATAAACTTATTTAGATTTAATTTAAATTTTTATAAGAAAGGTTTTATTTTCTAAAGTAAAAATGTTCCTCCCAAAAAATGTATTATAAATTAATTGATATTTATGTAAGAATAATTTTATTTCTTAAAATAAAAATGATACTCAAAAATATTTATTATAAATTTATTTACATTTAATTTAAATTATATAAAATGATTTTATTTCTTAACTAAGAAAGTAGTTTGCTAATAATGTCTAATAATAGTGCTACACATAGGAAAAGATTTATTAGAATTTAAAAAAGAAAAAATATATTTCATAATCTATTTATGTTTATAATGAAATGTGTCCCTTCAAATATTGATAAGAAAATAAATTTAGACCTTTTGATTGTACCCTCCCAACTTTAATTATTTAAAAAGATATTTTAAATATATCATTTCTAGTATAAGATAAAAAAATACTTATACACAATTCTATCAATTTTGATATAAAAAATAAAAATTGAGAAAAAACGAGTTAAATAGCAATGGTAACTGATTACAGGAAAAATACAACAATTCCAGATTATTTATAAATGATAGAAATCCCCTATATATAAAGCACATGTCCTAAAAATGTTGACTTGATTAATATATTTCTACTGTATAAAAGCTGTATTTTTTTGGTTAACAGATTTAATTGATCTTGGCCAAAACCATTCCATAAAAGAAGAGCTAAATTTCAGATGCTTTTCTGGAATCCTTCAAAATGTTGCGTAGGAACAAAATTTAAATCGGGTTTTGAATTGACCAAATATTAGGCGGGAGTTTGATTGACTACGAGAATGATACATACAAACAGAAACGGAAACGGAGAAAACATTTGGGTTAACGAAACTTGGATGAAGAGCGAGTTAAGTGGGGCCTACACAGGCCTGGAATTTGACAGTCACCCCTACTTGTTATATGAAAATTTTATGACGGTTTGGTCATTTAAATCCCTGTCAAAAAAATTGTTTAATTTATGATTTTTTTTTTATATAATTTTTTTTATAAATGTAATATCTTGAAAAATCAGAAATAATGATAATTATTAGTAAAAATATAAAAATCTACTCTTATAATTAACAATTAACAAAAGTTTTTAAGTTCATATTAAAAACAAATCTTGTTAAATATATTCTAAAATGTAAAAATAATTATATTCTATTTTGAAAAAATTCTAAATTAATATATTTTTATAATAATATTATAAATCACATATATTAATATAAAAAAAGATAACTATTATTAAAATGTCAAAGTTTCTAAATTCATATTAGAAAATATTCAAAAAAGTTATATATTCTATTCTAAATTAGTTTATCTTTTTTATAATAAAAATTATAAAATAATATATATTATTTTTTAAATAAAAGGGGTAAAAACTTTATTGAAGATCAGAAAGGACCATTACAAAGAAAGAAAAGGGCTGAAGTCCCAGAAACAACAATTACAAAAGAAAAGAATCATCCAACTCTATTTCCATCCCTATCTTCAGCAAGAATTCTCTCCAAATCTTGGCGAAGCACCAGAGGAACCAACTCCCACTCCTCGATTCTCCAGACAATTAAATGTTCAGAAGCCCATTTCGCCAAGCAGTTAGCAGCCTGATTCCACTTCCTCAGAATATGAACAAAGGACACCATTTCCAGCAACGAACTAACCTGCAAAATTTGTTGCACAATCATAGCCAACTACCAACTGACACCCACCACTTTCCGCTCAATAAGCAAATTGATCAAGACTGGGAGTCAGACTCACATATAATCTTTCTCCACCCCAGAGCATAAGCCCTCTCCAAAGCACAGAGAATAGCCATCCCTTCCATAATGTTGATAGTCTGCATCCCCTCATGTATCGAAAAGAAGAAGATCATCGAACCCGAAGAATCCCTGCCAATCCCCCCAATACTAGCAGGTCCAGGATTGCCCCTTGGGGATCCATCAGTATTAATCTTCAGAATCCCATCAGGAGGGAGCTGCCAACTACCAACCCTATGAATTTTCTGCTTCACCTTCCGTCCTCTCCTGACACACGCAGAAGTCATGGATAACCCCTGAATCCCCAATCTCTCCACCACCTCGGCGTCCTTTCTTTCCAAGGGAAAAATCACATCACACTTAGCCTCCACAATCTCCTGAATCATGCCCAATATTCTCTGCCAGACCTGCTGCACAAACTTCTTCTCTCCACGAAAGATGCGC
Organism: Sequoia sempervirens; assembly: GCA_007258455.2. NCBI lineage: Eukaryota > Viridiplantae > Streptophyta > Pinopsida > Cupressales > Cupressaceae > Sequoia > Sequoia sempervirens. The sequence goes on along the minus strand of VDFB02390187.1, from coordinate 10,974 downwards.
CGATTTCGTTCTAACCAAATCTGCCACAGCATGAAGATAAGCCCCACAAACTACACATCCTACAAGAAGGAGGCTGAAGAGGGAGGCCTACCCAAACCATTCCAAAACTCAATCAAGGAGGAAGCATGAACACAAGGGCTCTGCCAAACACCCCACCAAAAATGCCAAAGCTACAGAGAAAAAGGACACTAGAAAAATAAGTGAGTAGAGTCCTCCTCAGCAGCTCCACACAAAACACAGATAGAAGGGCCATGGAAACCTCTCTTCCGAATATTATCCCAGGTCAGACACTTATTCCATGCCAACATCCAGACAAAGCAGTTACACTTTGGCCAGGAGAACTTGTTCCATACCCTCTTCCACCACTGCACTTCCTCCCCAACCATCCTACGAGACAGAAGCACCTGATAACCAGAAGCAATGGTATAGACACCCTTAGGATTAGGGGACCAAGCTAGTACATCCTCATCACGAAGGGAACTACACCGCCGATTGGAAAGGATACCTTGCAGCTCAGCATAGTCCTCTTGCAAACCAACATTCGGCCAAGCATCATGAGACTTCCATCTTGCCACCTCCAGCAACCCCCTAGAAGAGAAGGATTTAATGTCACTCACCCATGACCAACCAGCCTCAAGAAACCGCTGGCAAAGATTCAACAAATTGGGAAACTGAGAGACTATGCCAGGAGGAAATTCGTCCCAAGAATCGGACCAAAAATAGACCCCAGTCCCCTTTCTACAAATCCAAAATAAGCCCTCCTTAATAAGATTAGCCCCTTTCTTGAGAGTGTCCCAAATCACCGAGCCTTTCCCCACTAAGGGATATCGAGGGATATCAAGCAGAGGGATCTCCGAGAAATACTTCCAAGAAAGAATCTTGGCCCAAATCTTATCCTGCTCAATGCACCATCGCCAATACAACTTTGCTGCTAGAGCCACACCGGTCAAAGCCGATTGTCGTAAACCAAGACCACCATACTGCTTCGGGCTACAAACAACCTCCCATCTAACTAGACTCCATTTGGAAGACCCCAAACAACCAGCCCATAAAAATTGTCTAGTAACCGAATCAAACTCCTTAACAAAGCTCACCGGGGCAACCTGGAGCATGCATCTGTAAATGGGCAATGCTTGCACCACAGACAAGATTAGCTAAACACGCCCAGCAAAGGACAACCATCGATGAGTCCAATGATTAACTTTCACCTGGAACTTATCCAAAATATTCTGCCAAGATTCCCTGGCCAATATACCAACCGAGATGGGGATACCAAGATAGGTCAAAGGGCAAGTCCCAATCTGAAATCTCAAAGTCTGAGCAATTCTCTGTTGAATGGGGCCCGGGGTATTAAAAAAGAAGATGGAAGACTTATCCTCATTAATCAACTGACCCAAGGCAATCAGGTAAACATCCAACACCCTGCGAATATTAGCAACTTCTCTCATTGTAGCCATACCCATCAGAGCAGTGTCATCCACAAACTGCAGGTGAGACTGCGGAGGCAAGTTACCACCCCACCGCCAACCCTGGATGAGACCAACCTCCACATTTATTCTAAGCAACTGCCCCAGGCCTTCAGCAAGGAGAAGAAACAAATAAGGAGACATGGGATCCCCCTGACGAAGCCCCTGAGAAGCTCCAAACAACTCAGAGTGATCCCCATTAATTAGCACAGAGAAGGATACAGAAGTAATGCAGCTCATAACCCATTGAATCCATTCTTCTTCAAAACCAAAAGCACTGAGAACCTTCCAAAGGAAGGACCACCTGACCCTATCATAAGCCTTAGCCATATCCAACTTAATGAACATCGCCTTTTCTTTGGAACTAGCCATAGAATGAATGGTCTCGGTGGCAATAACAATCCCATCTAGAATTTACCTACCCACCACAAAACCACTCTGCTCCTTAGAAATCAGCTCTTTGAGCCCCTTTTTTAACCTGTCAACAATTAGCTTAGATATAATTTTATAAATTACATTGCAAAGAGAAATGGGACGAAATTGACTTAACCTATCAGCCCCATCACACTTAGGAATGAGAGCAAGAAAGGTAGAATTTAAAGCCCTTAGCATCTGCTTATTTTGTTGAGATTCTTGAACAACCGCCAGTAGGTCCATCTTGACAATATCCCAAAATTCTTGAAAAAACTCAACCAAGAAGCCATCGGGACCAGGCGCTTTCCCTTTCTTCATCTGGAAAATAGTCCCTTCTAACTCCTCAAGCGTGATTTCACTCATAAGTTGCTCATTCAATTCCCTAGAAACTAGAGGGGGAATACAAGAAAGAACCTGGGCTTCCTCAGGCGATCCCCCAAGCGAGTCTTCCCTAAAAAGAGAGGAAAAATACTGCATCGCCTCCCCTAAGATTTCAGGAAAGAATGAAAGTTGCTCACCTCTATCATTCACCAGAACAGAGATGAAGTTACCGTGTCTCCTGGCTTTTATCGAATTGAAGAAAAAGGTTATATTTTTACCTCCTTCTAGAAGCCACTCTATCTGAGCCTTTTGTTTCCAATACAATTCCTCCCGCAACTCACACTCCTCCAGAGCTTTCAAAGCCCGAGCCTCTTCTTGAAGCAACTCTTCAGTAACCCCATCCTCCCTTATCAATCTCATAATACCATTCAATTCCACCTGAGCAGCTGCCTTAGCTTGGAAGACATTCCTAAAGCATTGACGATTCCAACACTTGAGATGATATTTCACATGTTGAAGTAATTTTGTAAAGGTATACATTACCATACCAAAAGCATGTCTACCACTCCTCCACCAATCAACCACACAGTCATATAGAAACTGGTCCCGCAACCACATGAGCTGGAATCTAAAGGAAGGAGCACGAGGCACACGAGTTGAATCAATAGCAAGCTTGATAGGCCAGTGATCAGATCCCCTCCAATCCAAGATTTCAGAACAAGAAGACCACATACCACCAACCTAGTAACAAGAAACCAAGAAGCAATCCAATCTCTCAGCAACACAGTATTCACCAACCCTGCAATTATTCCAAGTATACTTACCATTACTGGGTTTAATATCCACTAAATTCAGAGCATCAATGTTGTCACACAGGAGCAACGCAGAGGGCTCCAACCTCGCAATACCACCACGCTTTTCAGCCAACTCAGATATAGCATTAAAGTCTCCTGCCAAAATCCAAGGATGAAAAGGAGCCAAACTGTGGACAAACCTGATGTGGGACCACAGTAATTATTTACCCCGAATGTTAATAGGTGCATAAATATTAGAAAGGAGTAAAACCTCCCCCATCTCAAAACTAGAAGCAATCATAGACATAGCAGACTTAGAAGATAACCACCATAGAGGACAAATCTTCCGTTGGTTCCATAAGCAAGCTACACCCCCAGAAGACCCATGAGCACCAATACACTGACAATCCCCATTCCCCCACAACTTAGGAGCCAAACCAAACATAGTCCCAACAAACAACTTAGTCTCCTGGAGAAAAAGAACATTAGGACCTTGATTTCTAACCAAATCATGAACCACTTTTTGTCTAGGGTCGTTGTTCAAGCCCTAACATTCCATGATAGAACAATCATTTTAAGGGGCTCAAAAAATGAGAGTCCAAAGTCTTCACCGACCCTAACTCCACCAAAGTCTCACCAATCAGCTTAATCTTTTCCAAATCCTTCTTTCTACCTTTAGCAACTTTTTCTGCCCCACTTTTCTTAAGATCTTTTTGCAAAAGACCCAGCTGAGGGGTGGCTTTAGAATAGTGGTTTACACTTTATTAGAGGAAGGAAATTTTGCATTTTTTTTTTCACCATATTGCATGGGTTTGGCCGAACCCAATGGTTCGACCAAACCATTTCTTTGGTTCGGCCGAACCCATGCTTCGACCGAACCAAAGAAACCCTAAATAAAAAAAACATATTTAAATAGGTTCGGTCGAACATGGGTTCGACCGAACCCCCTTAATATGACAAAAAGAAAAAATTCGTTCATTTTAACCTGTCACTTTTACTTGTTGTTTTACCAGTCACTGTCCCTACTGTCCCTGGTACGTGTGGCGACCTGAGAGCGTGACAGCGACCAAACGAAGGTGTTTCTTTCTGGCCAAAGCAAATTTGAGTTCGTCTGTTCAAAATTCATCATTCCAATTTGCATATCGAGCACTATTGACAGGTTAAAATGAATTCAAATTGCATTTGTTTGAAAGTTTTTAAAGCATTTTCAATATAGTATTTTGCTTCCCCGTTTTGCATATATTTTTGTCTTGTTAAACACCTTTGAAGAGAAAAATGAATATCAAAACTATCAACTATCTGTTAGGGGATGAGAGGTCTATAATTCAAAACTACACCCATTGAACTTGCATTTATATTTGGCATGTATTTTAACTTGTTCAATTTTTTTAAATCAATCCAAGGGTTTGAGAAAGGAAAAATGAGTTTCCTCCCAAAGTTAGTGCAAAAAAACATTATAATGGCTCTCAACATAGTCTAAAAAATGGAGATAAATAAATTCCTAAAGACTAGAAGTGTAGGGGTCAAGGTCACAAAATAATTTTAAAACTACAAATTTAGGGTCAAACTTGTAGATGAAAATGTAAATTTCATACATGTAGGAGTGAACCATGAAAGTCATAGCTTGGTTTGTTAAGGTGTCATAATATTAAATCTTATAAAAAATCAAGAATCATATCATTGATTATGTACATTACAATAAAATATCTCCATATAACAAACGAAGCTAAAAACCCTAACCCTCTTTGTCAATTCTATAGTGTGCTTGCTACATGAGTAATTTTTTTTATGAAAACCATGTTTAGGAATGAAAATATCCAATCCCTTATGCTTCTAAACTAAAGTTTGCAATGCTTATGGTTCTTTTGGCCTTATAGATTCTTGAATCATTTTATAATATAAAACTACATATAACCTACTTTGGCTCTAATAATTGTAAACTTTAGGAATTCTAAATTGTTGCATCTTGTCTTGATTTTCCCACCATTGTTATTCCTTTTGAAATTTTTACAAATTAGGCAAAGAATCCTTGCACTTATATAGAGGATCCTTAGGTATGTTCTTAAAATTATTTAAGGTTAAATGACTTAATCTAAAATAAAGGCATATACGGATCTCTTGCAATTGTAACCTCTTTACTAGTGTTCAAACATATTTGATACCTTGATGGCATGACATAGATGATGTTGCTTGATATTGCTTTATCCATGGATACCCAAGTAAAATATGAGATACATCTAAAGAAGAAATAATATGACATAGAATAAGAACTTCCCTCATCTTTTAGACCAAAAAATTAAGGTAAAATAATGTATCCTATAGTTTCAATCAACATATCATTAGTCAATTTTAAATAAACCCTCAAATATGCATATGCTTGTTTATAAAATGATGATAAAACAAAAATTATTCAATGCATACATTTTATTGGTGAGTAAGATCAATAAACACACCCTTACATGGTTCATGATCCACACAAAACCAAAGGACCATTATAATTATTTGGTAATATCTCACAATGTGAAAAAGGTGTCGAAAAAATTAGCATACCTAAACTGTAAATTGACTTGTCATAAAGTGGGTGGGTAGCTTAGTGGTGGAGATTTGCATCCTAACTAGTTCATAGAAATTTCAACATGGTATTAGAGCCAAGCTAGGTGCATTTGACACCTATGTTGTGGCTCAAGGGAGTGTGTTGGAGAAATGATACACACCAAGCCATAAAAGGACTCATCACAATGTGAGCCATTAGCTCAATAGTAGAGCATCCTAACACCAAATGGGAGGTCCTAAGTTTGAATACTGGTTAGTCCATAGAAATTTCTATAAAAGTCAATCACTAGTACATAAGAAGAAGAATAAGTACCCTTATAATTTTTATTAATACCAACAAATCATTCCTCACATACATAGGTGAATCAATGATTTCAAGCTCATCAACATGTATATGTACCTCAATCTCATGACCCTCATATAAAACCATTTTATTAGATTTATTTAGTGTAAAATATTTAAATTTTCATTAGGAGGAACAATTGAAGGATTGACCCCAATATTAACCCCTTCAACCTAATTTTTTTTTATCAATCAAATCCTTAATCAATTATTCCTTAATCCCATAAAATGTTGAGTATAATTACAATTAACTCTACAATTTAATAACAAAATTCTTTCTCATTATATCTTTTGGGAATAACTTTAGATTTATCTAATGGCCTAATAGGAGGAAGTGTAATCATGCAAGCACTAAGTAAATTTTGAAGCACATTTTACAAAGGAAAAAGTTGGAGGCTTTAGAGTCACAATTATATTAGAAACATTTATAATGTATAGTTTGTACAATGGTCATTTCCTTTATTTTTACTATCCTTTTGGAAATAATTTTTCTTTTCAAATTTACAAGGGTAGGATGATGTAGATGAAGCATTAGAAGATCCATAATTAAGTGTGGTAGCCTCTAACAACTTTAGTTCTTAACATTCATCTCACTTGCACATGCAAATATTAAGAATGTATATACTTTGTAGATCCTTGTTTACAGTCAAAAAATCTAAAATAATAAACTTCAATCCAACATTCCCAATATTTGCATTGACCAATTTCAATATTAAAAAATAGACCCAAATGAAGATAATACTATTAAATTTCATGGGAAGAACTTAGCCAATATCTTATCATCATACACAAAATCCAAATATGTAGCATTAAAGAACCTTGAATGTGTCATGGGATCTCCTTTAACATTGTGCATCTCAAATCTAGGATCCAAAAATCCAACAAAAAATGGATATGTAAAATTTTCAATAGAAATTGAATTGTGTTTGATTTTTATATGTATGTCTTTTTTTGTTTCCATTAGGTAAGGAATCAACATTACTTTTCATCTCAACAAGCCTTTAAACATTAATGTCAAGGGTAGATAGAGGCACACTAGGATTAAGGACATGAATGAAGGTGGCAAGATGAGAAAGAAGGTGGTATAAATTTGTCATGACATAATAAATGAGTGTGGAGGACAAGACATGTGGGAATGTCATGTGAGGGGAACATGGGAAGTGTAAAGAAAACTAATGAGAACTAATGTGGAGACAAGAGAACTATGTGCATCATAATAAGTAAGCATGAGATGAGATCTAGGAAAAAGGAGAGGATAAATTTGGGTGAGATTTGGTGGAAGAGAAATAAATTGCATAAGATAGATAGGAGAAAACAATAAGGAGGAATACATGAAGAAGAAGCTTGGGATGGAGGAAAAATGGCACATCACTCAAAGGGATTGTTGAGCTTATCCTTTTACCCATTTTAACTTTAAGTACTTTCTTCCACATGGTTTATTAATCAACATAGTATATGAAGAGATCAAATCATTGCACCAGGGATTAATATTACTAGCCAAATTTGCAAGATCCAAAGAAAGGTTGTGTGCATCAAAGCCATCTTGATTCCCATTTTCTCAACAAGGGCCTCATGGTCAAATGATTCTTCTCCATTATGATAAATTTAGTATCATGCATATTCCCAATCATACCAATTTTAGCTTGATTCACAACCATGGTGGGATTGAACTATGACTTCTTATAGTTAGGAAAAGAGCATGATTTTGGTATTAGAAGGAAATAAGGATCTAACAATGTTTAGATTTGATTAAGAAATTAGACAATGAGAAAGCACTTAAATCTAAAAACTAAATAAGATTCAAGAAAACCTTTAAACTACTTGGGTATCAAAGAATGATTTACATAATAAAAAGTTGAAAATCTACAAGTAGAAATACCAAGTTACAAAAACAAGAATAATCGTTATGGTAATAGAAAGAGAAAATGCTTCCTCTTAAAAAACATGTTTATTAAGAGTTCCAATTTACATAGTGTTGAGGAGCACATAATATAATAAACATGATTCAAGTACCAAAACATTAAGTATGATGATTGGGATGAGAGGATCAACTTGGGGAGGATTATTATAACATCATTAGTTGGAACTTTTTAATTTTATCTCTTTGTGTTCCGTGTTGTTTTTAATGTTCTTAATTAGAGTGCAGATGATGTTAATATACATTTAATGATGCATTTTGAAATTTATTTAGTAAAGGTCTCATTTTGTACATCTTTAGTAATTGTATAAAATTTTGGAATATTTTGGTAAATACATCTTATTGGAAAGCCATTCATTGAAATTTTTTGAAGCCCACAACCAAATGGTTTGTGATGACCTCTTGCCTTCAAGAATTTCTATTATGCTCATCAATTTCAAACCATTTTGGGGTTCTTGAATGTTTTTAAATTTTAACAAACTCATTACAAAAAGATGGATTTTTAATTTCTTTTCTTTCACATTTAGGTTCTCTCTGGCGTAATTGGAGACACGCTGGAGTTTCATTGGTTCATGTGAGATATTTATGACAAGTATGCAATAAAGTCAAACTTTATTAGATTTGATTCAAGTAATATGACATATTTATTTTGCTTTCCAATCTATAATTTTTTGATGTTCTCAAGGCTATATAATTGAATTTCATTTATGTTAACAATTATTAGATTAAATATTTTTATCCCCAATTATTTTCAAATGATTATATACTTTAATCTTTGTATTCTTATTCTTTCTTTCATCGCTTCATTTAAAATTTGAACCATTTAAGGATGATATGGTATAGATTATAGTTGTCTTCCAATTCTTTTTAAATCAAGTTAATAGTATGAAAATATTATTGATGAGATTAAATTATTACAAGTTCTATTTTAGGATTTGTATTCTTTTATTCAGATATATTATTTACCAAAGTCTCATTGTTTTTTAGGGTGTAATTGCATATATATATAACATGGAAAATGTAGATCATGTCCTAATCTGTGCCGTGATTCCTTTGGTTTGGTAAATACTAGTAATGAGATAAAAATTGAGATTCATTATTGTGTACAAACCCGGGATATATAGTGAACCATGCATGTTAATATTACATATAGTCTAGAAAACTAAAAAGATGAACTCTGAGGACTAGTATTACCCCCATAGAGTGATCGCTATTCTTTCCGCGATGCGGGAAGAAGTTCATGGTGACGTTCCCCTTAAACAAATACAGGATAGTGTCACCAAAGAAATGATAAAAGCCACTTGTTTTCTATTTTATCAAAATGTGCATAAGGTTAGGGGATACTAGGTCACTAGATGTGTCGATCATGCTATGGCCTCATTGATCTACCCATGATTTCTCATAGAACATGGTCTATACCAAACAATGACCAGATTCCATTGTATTTTGTCTACCAGCCAGGTTGAGGTCCATTTGGGCCTCAAAGTTAACTACCTAGACATTCCACCATATGTTGGTCAGGGGCGTGGTAGGATTGTTGATAGGCCCATCTATCGTCGAGCAGATAGACCACCCCCAATGTTTAGGGTATTGGTTGGTGACAGGTCTCCTGCTCTCACCCCAGCTCTAGCCCCCATAGCAGATGAGGTTGTTTTTGCTTCCCAAAAGGAAGCAATTGACACTGTAGGTGACATTGCGGCTACCACCACTAAGATATCTGATGATCGTGTAGGTCAGTATTTGATATCTAGACATTCCCGATCCACACCATTTTCAGCACAGTGGACCACCATGGATCCTTTTACAGTGGCCGGCATCCTTACTCCTACACAGCTTGATGCACTTACAGGAGATATGTCACACATGACTCTACATTATTTGGCTGAGGACCTATTGGAGGCATATGCCCACATTGCATTAGACAATGGGATCGGTATAGAGCATGTTAGAGATCATTTGAGACATAGAGGTCGTTCAGTTCTAGGATCCCATCACTCTCAGCCGAGCACTAGTGCGCATCAGAATCCACCTACAGTTTATACGGTAGCTGCACAGACTATGGATTTTACTAATATGTTGATTGGTTCTGGTTCATCATCACTGATGCCATCTCACCTTCATAGTCCTCTACATTCATCATTTCTGGCACGACATGGGATAGATAAGATAGATGCAGATATTGATTTGTCGCTTGATCGTTTGGTCCATATGGTGGAGGCGAATGTTTCAGAGGACTTAGGTCATCCGACACGTGATGATGTGCATGTATGTGCATGTGCATGTTTCAATTCTTTTTTTCATTATTTTTAAATTTCTTTTTAACTAGATATTCATGTAAGTTGATATATATGTATATATTGTCATGTGTGACATACTCCCTCATATCACTCCTAGCCTTGGTCCAGATCATGTGCATGATCAATGTGACTCTGTGGATGAATCTGCTATCAGTGGACATGTGAGTTTTCATAAAATATATATTTATGTATGCATAGATAAATACAAGTTCTAGATTGATATTTAAAAATACAAGTTCATTTAAAAATAACTTTCATAAAATTTATTTAATAAAAATTATATGTATTTAACACATCTTGTACACAATTTTATTTGCAGGGCTCAACACATCCATCAGAGCAGGACCGTTCTCATTCAGATGGCCATCCGTTTAGGAGTAGACATTCTTATTGGGCCATGCATTCTAGATTTATGATCTTTATCACATGTGTATTTGATTATATGATGATCTTAAAATAGCATTTGATATTTGGATGATCTCTAACTTCATAATTTGTTTATAAGGATATACATACATTTGCTTATTTTGATCTTTAGTATTCATAATAGATGATCTTTAATTTACATTTGCTTTTATGATATATGTACATATATTTTCTTATATGATATATACATACATTTGCCTCTTTTCTTATAACATGTGTTATGTTTATATGTATTGAATCCCTTACATATATGTACATGTGTTTTCTTATGGTTTAAACATGTTTACACATAATATATGTATGCATTTGCTTTAAATATTCAATATACATACATGTTTTCTTTTTTTATGACCTCTTACAACTTACATTTCCTTATATTCAATATACATTTGATCTCTAGTAGAATTTAGGGAAATCAATGCCATTTTATAATTAAGTTCATT
>VDFB02390186.1:0-129243 GCA_007258455.2 Sequoia sempervirens | reverse complement strand
TATGGAAATGCCATTACATTTTAAAAAAAAGTAGTTTCTTACTATTTTTCTTTAATTTTTTATGTTTTTTTGCAAATCTACCAAAAAACCCTAGTTTTTTCTACCAAAAAACAATATTTTGAAAAAAATCAATTAAAAATAAACAAATCTAATTGAAAATTTGATTAAAAATTAAAAATTTTACCTGATAGAGGTGGATTCCAAATCGGATATCGGATTTCGCTCTCCACTATGCGCCCCCCGCCGATGAGCCGAAAATAAAAATGAATGAGTTTTGGTCACGGCTTTTTTTTATATATACAGTTGACCAAAATCGGATATCCGATTTGAATCGGATATCCGATTTGGATCGGATATCCGATTCCTTTTGCTTATGTCAGAATGAGATTTAGCCTTTTGCTTGGGTCGGAATGAGATTTGTTTTACACTGAACAAAATCGGATATCCGATCCAAATCGGATATCCAATCCAAATCGGATATCCGATTCCTAAAACTAAGTTTTCCCTCTGCCTCGGTAGTCACCCCAGCTCCAAAAAGTCAACTCACCATTTTCGCGTTTTTGAGTCGTAGAAACACGTATTTTTTCCTCCATTGCCACTTTTTGGCATACCATGATCCTGCACATGCCCAAAAAGTAAAATCCCAAAAAGTAGGAAGTGTTAGAATTGGGTGAAAGTGCAGGTGATCCTCATCTGTAGGGTCTTCTGAACACTTCTACGATGTTTACGTGCAGTTTCAGGCTTGAAATTTCAACTTGGCTCGAGTGATGACTCCAGACTCTGACTTGAAACCCATGGAGTGAAAGAACTTACGAAATTTCAACCCAAAACTAAACCCTAAAAACAAACCGTCGAGGGTCCCCATTTACAATGAGGTGATGTGTGAAATAGGTCACAACAACACCTTGTTCAAATGAAAGTGTAGGAGTGGCTCCAACGTTTGAAGTAGTAGTTGAGATTGAATGTATGCAAGCAAGGAGCAGTTATTATTTGACCTTCTCCCAAATGGATTTTCATCGTTTCTTATGTTCTTTTGCATTTCCTCTCTTACTGTGTATCAACTTGGCTTGACTATGATGGTCTCCATGTGACTTCTCTGTGCATTGTGTAGAGATATCCTTATGGTTTTAGGGTTCAGAAAGTGCTCTTCTATGACTGGTAAGGATAAGTCAGACTCTTCTTGTCATAAGGTTCAGGTCATGGGGGAAATGATTTAAGAAATCAAGCTATGGCAATTTGGTTTCAGGTTCTTACTTCCTTTCGAAAATGACAACTTCAACTTATATCTCTGCTGACTGATATTTCCAACCATATCGCAGCCCTAAACAAGGATAGCTTGTACTCTATGATAGTTTTGCAAAAAAGTTTTGCTTCTGACCTGCTTAGGGTTTCTTTGAATTTTGTACAAAACAGTGAATGAGGTAATATCTGTCTGCAAATGATATTTTTCTGGGAAAGACGATTTCCTTCCAAATTTATTTACTCCGCACAAACCGCATTTGGCAGTGGATAAATGTGCAGCGAGGAAGAGTTTGGAGGAGCAGTAGCGTCAAGAAAAGGAATGCCTCCAACGTCTAAAGTAGATATGCTAGTTCCTCTAATTTCAATGTCGGTGTGTTTTGTAGATAATATCTCCTACAAAAGAATGTGCTGGCGAAAGAAAATACGTAGGTGGGTTGGATTGAATGAGATTGTTGGCAAGGAGTAGTTATTAGCATTGAAGTTCGATGTAAGGAGAAGCCCATAATGAATATACTTTCTTTCCAATTCAAAGCCTGATCTGGTTACTGTCACACGTCTTCTTCGTCGTACATTGAGCTAGCTTCCTATGCTTTGAAAGATATCACAGTTAATGTTATGAGGAATGGTCTGGATTGTCCAAACCGTCTTGCAGTTGTCTTGCATGCCCTCACCGATAGTGTGCACTATTGATAGGCAAAATCGGCTCGATGAATCTCACATAAGGAAATGACTTCGGCGTAACAACTAGGGGCTCTTGAAGAATACAGGAGGTGAAATTTGTGAAGTCAACGACCTTTAAACCAAAAAGGGTGATAACGTCGTTGAATGGTTCGAGTTGCATTTCCCATTAAGTGGGAAAATAAATTTGTTTATGTTAAAATACAATTTTCTAACATTTATTAAGTGTTATGTGGGGTTAGTATTTTGTATTTAACTTCTTGTTTGTTTGTTAAATAATTTTATTTGTTTTTATTTGATTTTGAAAGTTTCTAGGGGAGTTTCTGTCTAATTCCATTAGTTTTGACTGCATTATTGATCATGGATCAAAATTTGGTATGGTGAGTTCTTTATAAACTTATATTTGACCAAGGAAGCATCATCTAAACATTTGTAAAGGGAAAGGGAATTTTTTTGAAATATGAATTTGATTCATAAGTATTTTTGTATTATTTTTATTTTGTACATTGATTGTGACCAAGATATAATATTTTTCGCCAAATTAATTACTACTAATATAATTTATATTCAATTTGATTGTTAAACAAATGCTTGTTAAATACAATTATAAAAAGTATCCATTAAATACAATCATGAGAATCAAATTTAATTTGAAATAATTATTTAAAGTAATAGTAAACTAAAATCCCTAAATACTTTGTCAAAATACATAAATTCTCTATTAGCTCAAACATACAATAGCTTTTAAAAATTATTTTGAAATTAAATGTTTTAATTAAAGGGATGCAACTCTAGTTGTTTGCCAATTTTGAGATTACTAGCATTTTATGACAAACTTAAATAAAAGGTGGGCTATACTAGACATTAATAATTGTTATTGAAGAAGTTTGAGATTAGTGGTCAATGCATGGTGTTGAAATGAAGATGCACATGATATGACCCCTTCCTTATTTTGAAACTTTATAATTGATAATTAATTATATTTTTTTTTTTATAATTGAGTTGATTTTGGGGTTTGTTCCCCATTTATATTGATAACAAAAAGGTCATTACAATCTTCCAACTCTAGGAGAGAGCCTAAATAGATCCATTTCCCTTGTATTCATCTCCATTGACGTTAGGCTTCCTTAGCTAAAGCCACGTTAATTACATCATTTGCTAACACATCAACCTCTCGATTAGCCTCCCTATACACATGACCAAGTTTATATTCTTTGAACTCATCCAAGAGACTAAGACATTTCTCTAGGATGTTGCTAAGTTTCCAATTGTAAATTTATTTCTTGTTCTTATGGCATTAATTGTGACTAGAGAGTCACCTTCAACAAAGATTACTTTAATGCCTCTTTTCAATCCTTCCTCTAGACCGAGCCACACCGCCTGCATCTCTACTTCATTATTAGTTCTCATAGGCAACAGAAAGCTCGCTTCGTACAATCACTCTATACCCAGCCACACCACCTGCATCTTTGCTTCATTATTAGTTCTCGTAGGCAACAGAAAGCTCGCTTCACAATCATTCTATCAATGACATCTCTGAAAATAGACACATCCCCAAATTGGCCTAGGTTGCCCATAGAAGCACTACCAAAGTTCATTTTGATCCAAGTATTCTCCAACAAGACCCAAGAAGTCATAGCTCTTGTCACCTTTGTGGATTTAACTCCATTTCCCCCATGAATGGGGGAATTTTGATAAATATATTAAGTGCTATATAGGGTCAATATTTTGTATTTAATTTGTTATTTCTATTTATTTTATTTGCTAAATAATTTTATTTGCTTTTATTTGATTTTGAAAGTTTGTGGGGGAGTTTTTGTCTAATTTTATTAGTGGTGAACATATGTAGGGTTATTATTTTGTATTTAATTTTTTTATTTTTTTTATTTGTTTTTATTTGTCTATTTTTTTATTTTATTTTTTTAGACAATAGGAATCGGTTAGGTATTTGTCCCCCTATAAACTGCAGTGTGCCTGTTAAACTTTTGTCGCATGACCGGTGATCCTGGCGTGTCATGTTGGACAATGGGGAGACTAGTTTATTTGTCTAATTTTATTAGAGGTGTTGTAGGATTAGTATTCTGTATTTAAGTTGTTTATTTTATTTGTTAAATAATTTTATTTATTTTTTATTTGATTTTGAGAGTTTCTAAGCGATTTTTTGTCATATTTTATTAGTAACTTTATGTGATGGCTACATTATTGATCATGGACCAAAATTTTGTATGGTGAGATCTTTATAAACTTATATTTGACCAAGGAAGCATCATCTAAACATTTGTAAAGAGAGGACTTTTTTGACTTGTGAATTGATTCACAAGTATTTCTATATATTTTTATTTTTTTTTCATTAGTGGTGACCAAGATATAATACTTTTCCTAAAATTAATCACCAGTAATATAATTGATATTCACTTTTATTGTTAGGAAATCATTTTCTAAATATAATTATAATGCATATTTATTAAATAATATTATGAGAATCAATGCAAAAGGGAAAGAGTTAATTGTTATTGAGGACCTCATTGAAAAAAGTATTGGTCTTTCTACCCAGGACAAAAGGATTTTTTTAGGGACAAGAAATTGTCAAAAGGTGTGGTCAAATAGTTTTTAAAGGGTTCTAAGGGGAAGAAGTTGTTAAATTTCAATGTTAGCAAGTATGATCATTTGTCAATTAAAACCATTTGTGTGGAGGTGGCAGAGGTGATCATGTGATATTTTACACTCAATAGAAGGCACACATATCTATGGCTTCCATTTTATTCTCTTAAATCACTTCTATCATAAGCATTTGGTTTCCTTTCCTTTTTCATCTTCTCGCTTTATTAGAATTTGGCCTCAAAGATTAAAAAAAAAAGAATTCTAAATTACATGTGCTACTTGAGGGCATTATTTTGTTGCTTATGGAATATTTGAAATCCCTCCCTTCTCCTTTTGTGGTCAAGAATTTTCCTCTAAAGCACAATACAGAAGCTCATATTTTCTCCTCTAAAGAGGGTTTTGAGTTTGTGGTATTAGATGGGGATAAGGAGTGGAGAGAAGAGGATGAATTAGAAATTTAATCCAATTCCCCATTTGAGGATGAAAAACTAAGAAATGGTAAGTCAAACAAGAAAAGGACTTGTGCTCTAATCTCTTGGATGAGTGGGTTGCATATAGAAGGTGTAATCCATGAAGATGTTTGCATAGCTTTCATTGAGAAGAAAATATCAGAATATACCAATGATTGAGTGAAAGGTAAAGGAAAGGGAAAATTAGAGGAAAATACTAACATGCAAGCAGGTTATAGTGGCAAAAGCCCTAATCTTACCCCTAAAAATGTTAAAGGGAGCCATATATTCTCTCCTTATGATTTATTAGAGGATTTTCCATAGCTCAATACAAACAAAGAGGAAATATATAATGTCCTAGGTCTTTCCATAGATGGTGTGGTGGGTCAATTTAGAATCACTAAATGATTCTTTCTTGAGTTGAATTAGATAAACATTAAGCTAAGATCTATGCAGAATAAAATTGATGATAATAGGTGATTATGACTAAATTTAGTCTGATGAAAGAAGACTTTGAGAATTGGGTCAAGGGTTTGGAAGACAAGATGTTGCAGCTTAATTAGAACCTAGAATGGATTATTAAAATTAGCTAGTGAATCATTCAAAATATTGTAGAAGGCATTCACATTCTTACTGAAAAGTTGAAAGAACTCAAGGAAGACCAAGTTATGGAAGCTTATAATGTTGTTGAGAAGACTAAGAAGAAGAATAGAGCCAAAGGAAAACAAAGCAATATGGATCAAAAGGGGCCAAGTACTCATACCAAGGGAAATAAGAAATATTTCCAAGAGGAGAAAAATGATTTGCTAAGTCTAGTGAATCTCCATCAAAGTTTCTATCAACAGGAGTTGGAAGCGAAAAATACTCTTAAAGGGTTACAATAGTTTTTATGTTTGTTCTTTCTTTTTAGTAGTGTTTTCTTGGTAGCTTAGTTATCAGTTTTTTGTTGGTTTCCTAGTTTTTTGTTAAGACTTCTTTGGATATTTGGGTTTAGGTCCCTGTAAAACCTATTTCATTGTAGATGTTTATCTTTGAATTATGTTACATCTACTTTTTGTTAAAATATTTTAGGTCCCTTAAAAACCCGCTTTACCTTAATCAAAAACATTTTTTCAATACTTCATGCTTTATAATTTTTAATGCTTAACGTTCCAATATCTAAAACAAAGTTGAAAATTTTTACAATAAAATTTCACACTTCTAATGTGTGTGTAATTGACCCTCTTTGAATTAACCACTTTTAAAATAAATTCCTAAATTATAGGGGATATTCTATAATAAAACCTTTATATATTTCCTTATAATGGTTTTAATCTCTATGGAACAACAATCCAAATATTGTGGAGTATATAAAATGATTTAGCATATGGTTTTATTTGAATTATTTCATAGTTTTACTTAAATTTTGTAGCCCCCATAGAAACATCTTGAATTCATAAGTTGTTATAAACTCATAATATAACTCTCAAATCTAGAAAACATAGACCAAAGTATAAAACTTCAATAATCCATGTTGGAACAAACCAAATGGTCTTACTTTTAAACCACACAATTTTCAACTACTAACCATATATATTCAAAAATATATATAGAAAATACATAGATCTTTAGGATTAACGTAAACTCCTTGCATTTATGTAGTGGTATTTTTGTATTAAATATAGTTTAACCACATCATATAATCATTTTCAAAACCACATGATGCAACTATGCACCATACTACTATCCACTACTATTGTCAACAAAAAAATATAGAGACCACAAAATACAAACATACAGGATACTTTTGTCCACTATAAAGTTAATTCTATACATATTGCAATTGTATAGACTATATATGAGAATGAAAAAACAACCTACTCTAATGCTAGTGTTGTATATATCCACATACATCTACCAAATATAAATTCTAAACATCTTTATATTGATTTGCATAGTGCTTACACATTAAAATTTCCTACTTTCACTGTATATATATCCATATCTCTCCAATCTATTGGAGGCTCAATAGGTGATATCTCCTTGTTATATCTAAAAAAATTGATGGCACAATCATACCCAACATTGACATGGAATCTAACACCCTATGTTTCCTTGGTTTTTTTCATTTTCCACTACATTTTTATTAAATGTCTTCTAGAACTCTCTAAGACTCTTCAAAAATATTGAGATAACAAACTTATGTAAGAGTTGCTGATGAACTCGAGCACCCAGGATCACCTGCAGAACCAAGATACGCCTTCTACATGAGAGTAGCAAGAGATGAAATGTTAGAATATGGTGCAATAATAAAATGATGTTATTATCACACACTAAATGATACAATATGCCTCAACTCTCCCTTGAATTGATCGAGCTGATATGAGCTCATCTAAACTTCATAGGAGGGAGCTCGGTGAGTGTTGATTATATAACACAATATGGGCAAATAATTCCAAGAGGGGCAATAACTCCCAAATAACCAAATTAGGTGGGAGTTATGCCTACTTGGAAAATGCCAAATAGGTGGCATAACCTACTCAAAAAGAGACAAATGAGTGGTTTTGTGAGGTGGAATATAAGGCCAAAAGAGCATGTGCAACTCAACCACCTAAGTGTGGATTAGAGCAACACATGTAATTGATGGATTACTCCATGTGTCCTCACATGAACCATGTCTCCTATAACCTAAGGTATGCTTAATAATGTGTAGGAAAAATAATATTAAAAAACCTACACTAACATCCCCCATTAAGCATAGCTTAGGTGGGTGAAAGGATATAATGCAAAGATGGGTCCTGGCTACAAGGCCATGTAAGGTACCCATGTACAATGATAAAACCTCTCAAAACATGAGAAAGAGAAAACCCATAGGACAAAACTCTACCCCAAGAGAGAAGAAGAGAGACCATATAGTCCCCCAATGTAGAATCTCCTGCATTGTTGGTGAATGCTCGACACAAGAAGCTGAAGATGATCCAAGATCATTGAACACTATTTCTCCCCTTAGGAAGAAAGAAAACCAAGGATGTATGCAAGATATCTTCCCATTCCTGAAAGGAATATGAAGGAAGAATGTATGATGTCTCTGAATTCTATTTAGGTGTCCCCATGTCGATGTTGAAAGTTGTCACCATCAAATTAGGTGTTGGAGGCCACACTACAGAAGATGACAATCCAGAACCTAGTGGAGATGGATGTAGAACAAAATCTGATGAAAAAGATATCTCCTCTGAAGACAAATGTACCTCCTCCAAATGCTGCTCAAAAGTATCCACAATCATGCCAAACTGTGATGAATGATCATGTGGAGAATGAACAAGAGGATCCAAAGGATCCTACACAACAACTAAAGAAGAATCAACTTCATCAAAGAGGAGATGGATGTCATGAATAGTGTCTCCCAAGTCTGAAACATGAGACTCCATAAATAAACCTACAATGTTTGTCAAATAGTCATCTGAAGTAGCTATATCTAGAAGACAATGTGTATCCTGCTGCACTAAATCACAAGAAGCCATGAATGTAGCAATGCAAGTATCTTCAGATGCAACAATAAATGGAGGACAAGGAATGCAAGGCTCAAGAACTGGATCACATGTGAGAATACCCAAGTTCAAGTAGCCAAAGTTCTCCTCAAAATCAAAGCTCACACTAGGAGTGTGATCAACAACTAAAGGATCAGAACCATCATCAGGTGCAAAGTCTAAAAAGGTATACAACCAAGATGTATGATCAACCACCCCAGTAGCAATTATCTATTTTCTCTCCAAGTCTAATGATAACTAAATCAGGTTTGAATTCAACAGTCTTCCCCGTTCCACCATGAGTGATCTGATAGATGGAAAGAAGATTGTTTGAAAGATGAGGTACACACAAAACATCATTGAAAGTACCATCCCCAATATCAATAGATCCTTTCCCAATTACATCCATGTATGTATTGTTTCCCATCAGAATAGGTGGCATAGCACAAGGCTCAAAAGAAGAGAACATAGACTGTGTAGAAGCCATATGATGAGAAGCTCCATAATCTAGGAGCCATATCCTTGATCCAAGACCCGTAGAAGCACAAAGAGCTTTAACTTTTGATTTACCTACCCCTGTAGTATGGCCCTTTTCCTTATCAAATTCTAAATTTTTTGAATTTTTTTAATTAGAGGAAGAAGCTAAATCAACCATTTGAGAAGGAAAACTAATGTTGTTCTTTTCTAAAAGATTCTTCAACTCATCAATTTGTTTTAAGTAACATTGATGTTCATCATGCCAAGGTTTCTTGCAATATGCACAAGTGAACTCCTTAGATGAATCCTCTTTTGAAGAGAATTTAGAGTCTACTTTAGAAGTAGATGAATATTTATCTGAATCTTTCTTTCCATTACCTTGGTTCTGTTGTTTCTTTTTTTTCTTATTAGTGCCTTTTTTTGCAATCAAGGCTTGAGACTTGGAAGATTTAGATTTAATAATTCCCATTTGAATCAATTTATCTTGCTCCTTTGTGAGATTAGCTACGAACTCACTTAGAGAAGGCATAGTAAATCCTTTTCCTAAGGCTCTTTTCATTGCATGAATTGTAGAAACAAACACTGCATAATCAAGACCAAGTTTTGAAAGAATACTTAAAATCAACTATGAGTCATCCTTTTTAACTCCACATTGCTCCAACTGCAATCTTATGGCATTCAATTTAGTAAAGAAATCCTAAATTATGTCAAAATTACATGGGCTCAATCCTATGAGCTTGTTCTCCAATGAATGTGCTCTCAAATCATCATGTTTACCAAAGAGAGTATTCAAAGTATTCCACACTTCATTTGGTGATTTTGTAGACATAATATGAAAGCGTAGATCAGGAGATACAACCATGGATAAGATGCCAAAAGCTTCATCACACTTATTGAACCATTTAGGCTTATCTTCATCTTTTGTAGGTTCCTTATCAATACCCATTGTTATTCTATACAATTTTAACCTTCTTAAGTGAATTTCCATTTCATTTTTCCACTCAAAGTAATTGTATGGTGTGAGTAGAGGAACCATTTTATCCATTTTAGATTGTTGTTGCAATGCGAGAGAAAAAAATGCAAGAAGAGACACATAGAGACACCCCCCTTTTTCACTCAATAAAGAATCCCCCCAACAAAAAATGATTTGGCACCTTATAAATCAGTGCATTTACAATGTTGGAGTTGTTTTCCAGAGTTTTTCAAGTGTCCAAAATGGACTCAAATACTAAAAGTACAATCAAATATCAAAATGAGAACCTCAAAATAGCACCAATGTATAGTGCTCAAAAAAATATCAACTTTCAAAAAAATAATCACCTTGATCTGAGGTCATATGTAAAAGTTATAGCCATTTGAAGTTCCAAAAATAAGAATTGTCCTTCAAATCTTCTGAAAAACATTATTTTCTAGAAGATATGGATCACTTGAGAAAAAATAAATTACTCCATTGTGAAGCCTACAAAATTCTACCCCAAATCAAAAAAAATTCTTGCAAAACGGAGCCCGGATGACTGAGTTAGAGGACTCTAAAGTTCGGATACAAAATGCAAAACTCCAACAAAGAGGGGGTCTATAGAAACATTTTGATTTAGTTTCTAAAAAATATATAACCTATATACAAAAATACCAATGACCCAGATGGTTTTTTTCTGCTGCGAACAAAACCCAGATGATGGATTTTCTTTAAAATATACAAAAAATATGGATCTAGTGTAAAAAAAATGCCTTTAGCAACCAAAAAATGGCATGCAAATGTAGAATCAGTTACCTAAGACAAGCAAGGACATGCTAAAACCTGTAATACTAATTAAAACACTCACAAATCTCTCAAATTTGAGAAGGGGCTTGCAGATCTGACGCTCTGATACCATGTAAGAGTTGATGAACTCGAGCACCCAGGATCACCTGCAAAACCAAGATAATACTTTTACACGAGAGTAGCAAGAGATCAAATGTTGGAATATGGTGCAATAACAAAATGATGTTATTATCACACACTAAATGATACAATATGCCTCAACTCTCCCTTGAATTGATCGAGTTGATATGAGCTCATCTAAACTTCATAGGAGGGAGAGGTAAGTGTTGATTATATAGCACAATATGGGAAAATATTTCCAAGAGGGGAAATAACTCCCAAATAACCAAATTGGGTGGGAGTTATGCCTACTTGGAAAATGCCAAATAGGTGGCATAACCTACTCAGAAAGAGACAAATGAGTGGTTTTGTGAGGTGGCATAAAAGGCCAAAAAATGGTGTGAAACTCAACCACCCAAGTGTGGGTGAGAGCAACACATGTAATTGATGAATTACTCCATGTGTCCTCACATGAACCACATCTCCTATAACCTAAGGTATGCTTAATAATGTGTAGGAAAAATAATATTAAAAAACCTACACTAACAACTTATTATAATGCAAAGTGTGCCCATATCTTATTTGTCCTTTGTTGAAATGCACTATTCCATCACTTACCAATTTCATGAACTTAAATCTTGAGATCTCCATAGTCATAGTAACCTGCAAAGCAACATTAATTAATATGTGTTAGTGTAATTAGTTAATTAATTATTACACTAGCATAAGTTAACTTAGGTCATATATCGTTTAGTCCTAGGTTAGATTTTAATAAATCATTTAAGAAATAGGGTAATATTCCCTTCCTTGTTTGTAGGGATAAGATTCTTTCTAGAAGATGAGTTGTTCTTCTAGAACTTATCTCAACATTTAATAATTTTCTAGATAGGGTTCACATGTTGTCACATGTTATTAGATCATGACACATGGCAACATCTCATGCATCTTAGGTTTTCTCTCTTGCCTATATAATTAGGCAACTTGTTCATTTGTAACATATCAATCAATCTAATCATTAATATAGAATCTCTATTGTGCATGCCTAGTTACAACACTTTCTATTTGGTTGATTATCTTTCTTGGCAAAGGTCCTCCATTGAAGACTGCAGCTTCAAGGACCCTGTGCATCCATAATCTCAACATGGTATCAGAGCTTGTCCAGTGAAACATCAACCCAAGATCGAGAAAGTTGGTGTGCGAGATTCTTGTAGGCTTGAAGGTTTCCATTGTAGGCTACTTGATTCCACCCAGGGACCAAGCTGATTTCTGAAGTAGATGGAGTCAGATCTGAGCTTGCCATTGTCTTCAGAAGGCCTTGAAACCCTAGGATTGCCTGCCCATTCATCAAAATTGGATACATCAACCTGGGAGCCATCAAAGGTATTTTTAAGGTTTGCAAAATCAATCTTACTATCTATACAATTTGCAACAAAAAAATCATCCCAGTCAGTTGTCCTCTGAGGTAAAAAAAATTTAGCAGCAGGCCACTTTTCATTTCATAAAAAAAGGGGCTCAATTTCTCTATATTTTGGCAAAAAAATATTTTGTGATTCTGATATAGTTTGCAAAAAAATAAATTTAATCAACCTTCAATAACATCATCGGTTGGCATACTATGGGGTTTATTTTTTAAAATCTGCGGGCTTTATTACACTGTCAGCATTTTATTCAAATATAAGGGGTTGATTTTTTAAAAATCCATCGACATTATAAAGTTTTTTTTTTAATTTTGCAAAAATATTTTTTTTTAATGGCCGATATATATTAAATATCTTTTTATTTTTAATTTCCATTAGGAAATATTAAAAAAGCAATACAAAGTTTTTTTGGCTCATTTAATCGCAATCTGCAAAGAAGAATCTCGTCAGCCACATTTAGTGTTGTCTACAGGGAAGGTACTGACAGTCGTGTATATGTACGTCAACCCATTGACTTTCTTGTCCACCATCATCAGAGTCTTCGCCAACCATCGCCAACCCATCCAAGCTCTAGCCAGCCCATGTTCCTTCTATCGGCCCCCACCAGCAGACTCTAGCCTCATCGTTGGTTCTATTGAAGACTGTGGGCTCCACCCTCTCCAAGCGGCACCGCCTTCATCCACCTACACGCCGCCCGATAGTCGCTTTGCCACCGTTGCGCCTAGTGGCATACTTTTTTTAGCTGCCAACGCTTTTTTTTTCCATTATTAACCCCGCGGTCACATCAAGGACAAGGAGCAATGTTTTTTTAGCCCTGGGTGCTTTATTTTTGCACTTGATTAGCCTGCGAGGCCCTAATAGGGCAGTGTTTTTCAAATCACCATATCTTCGCACCGCGGTGTCAAAATTTAGCAAACGAGATACCGTTGGAAAGGTAATTCATTCTACTTTCCAATGGTGACATCCATTGTGTGAAATTTTTCTTACAAAAATTTATACAGTCAACTGAAGTGCAAACCCTAATTTGGACATAAAAGCTCATAACTTTGTAACCGTTCATCAGATTTTGGTGATTCCAGTGACATCAGGAAGGTGATTCAGAGCCTTTTTCATCCATCTAGACCCCTTGATTGTTTTTAGCTCTAGGTACTCTTGTATGATATTTTTTTCAATTTGGTGCATTTGATCAATAACCTGGTTATTTTGAAGCTTGGGACAATATTTTTTGACCCGGGTAGCATCACTTAAGTTGCACGTCATATTTGGAAGCTTCTATTTTCTATTAAAGGTCAATTTCTTTATTTTTTGTGGATAATTTTCATTATGGGGCTTGCATATACTCCTTCTTTGTTTATGTTGCACATGGGTAACTATAAGCAATGGCGAGATGGGATCATCCACCATCTCCAATCACTTGATCTGTTGCCTCATATGTTTGGTATAGTTCCTCATCCGAGTGAAGGTATTCATGAACTTGCTTGGAGTTGTTGCAAATACACTATTTTGGAGATCATTGAGATGCAAGTTGATTGTAATGTTTTGAATTCTATTGATCATTGTGGCTTTCCTCACATCCTTTGGGCTAAGCTTTGGGAGATATATGGAGGATTAGACACTCCACCCTTCCCTGATGGTCATGATTTAGAATATCATTCTTCAGATCAAGTACCCCATGATGATATTGTTGTGCAGGAATTTGATTTCCTTGATCTTTCCAAAGAGGTTGACAAGGTTCCTTCATGTGCTTCTTCTCCATCAGAGACTATTGGTATCTCTTCACAATCAATGATTCCTTGTCCAGATTCATTGATTGAGGCTTCCACCATCATCATTCATCAAGATACATTCAGTTTTTTAGACTTGGCATCATAGGATGGCTTTATTTCAGGTATCACTGACTTGGCTACTTCTATAGGTTTGGAGGACATTCTTGAGGGGATATCACTCCTCTATTCAGAGATTTCATATCTAAGACTTCTTCCTTGTCATTCCATTCAAGATTTGAGGTTTCTTCAGCATCTACCATTGGATTTTCTCTAGAATTATTTTAGTGGTTTTGAGGACACTTCATTCAAGGGGGGCTATCAAGTCTCCATCATATTCATTCCATCTCTATCTTTGGATATTGTTTAGCATCAGTTTCTGCATCGTCCTAGTTTGTCACCCTCTTCATTGATTGTGGCATCTTCATCTTCAGGCAAGGAGACATTTGAGAAAATTTCAAAGACATCATCATCCACCTTCATCCTTTCTTCCTTCAATTCCTATCTAGAATGGGAAGCATCACTACACTTGCACTTGGTTTTGTTTCTTCTGAAAGGGAGACAAGTTGTTTGTCAACATTGGTCATGTTTTTCTTCAGACACTTACCATTTTTGCAGGTGATCACATCTTCTAGGGGGGCTATATTGTCTCTCTTTCTCCCTATGGGGGAGCTATTGTATTGTATCCATGTGACAGATGGTGTACTTGGGGGGTATTTCGGAGTCCTCCATCCTTCCCACCCTATCTCACATTTTTTCTTTTTCATCTCCTTTTTGGAGAGGGGTTTTGTTCCCACTGGGTTTTCTCCTTTTCTCCAGTTGTGGGAGATTTTCTACATCTTTTTCATGTACATGGGTACCTAACATGGCCTCGTATTTGGGACCCATCTTTTCATCTTCTTGCATAATCATTGCATTTTCCTCCCTAAGTTGAACTTATGGGGGGGTGTTAGTGTAATTAATTAATTAATTATTACACTAGCATAAGTTAACTTAGGTCATATATCATTTAGTCCTAGGTTAGATTTTAATAAATTATTTAATAAATAGGGTAATATTCCCTTCCTTGTTTGTAGGGATAAGATTCTTTCTAGAAGATAAGTTGTCCTTCTAGAACTTATCTCAACATTTAATAATTTTCTAGATAGGGTTCACATGTTGTCACATGTTGTTAGATCATGACACATGGCAACATCTCATGCATCTTAGGTTTTATCTCTTGCCTATATAATCAGGCAACTTTTTCATTTGTAACATATCAATCAATCTAATCATTAATATAGAATATCTATTGTGCATGCCTAGTTGCAACACATTTTGTGTGGTTGATTATCTTTCCTAGAAAAGGTCCTCCATTGAAGACTGCAGCTTCAAGGACCCTATGCATCCATAATCTCAACAATATGAGTCTTTTGAAGACTCAATAAGTGTCCTCCTAGACCCTTCAAATTTTTCCTCATTTCTTTTCTTCCATTTATTCCAAAATATTTTAGTTGAATGGAAAATCCAAAATAAATTATACTTTTTATCTAATTTTTTTATCCCCAATAAGAATTTCCTTATAATTAATTTCCCCTAATTCTCCCAGCTAAATCATTTTTCAACCACAAAGAAATTTCTAAATTTCCTTGATATAGAAACAATAAAAAATATATTTAACTGATTCAGGCATTCTTTATATATTACATATTTCAATATCAAAATGATATAGTTTTTAAGGAAACCTTTACAAAATAAGTAACCATCTAAAACAAGCCTTTTTGGGCTCCAAAAAAATTGACCATATTAATTTAAAAATAATTTTCTATTTTACATCTGCTAGTTTAACAATCCAACACTTGTTAAGATATTCAATAATGAAAAAATATTTAGACAAAGACTTATATATCATCCTAGTTTTAACATCAATCAGAGGAGTACCATCTTGCCACTTGAAATATTTATAGTGTTCATTATTCCAAATACACACTATAGGAAAGTGAAACCCCTTACAAACTTCCCTCAAAATTATATAAGTTCTCCAATTTGATTGAGGCAATTCATACTCACAACTTAAGGAGACCCAATCCTTCAACTACCCATTAAGCATAATATTATTGAAACATATGATTCCTTTTTGAGACCAATGTTTGGTAGAGAAACCTTGCAATAAAGCAAGGGTTCTACGCTTATGTTCTAAATTCCACCAAATGGATCTATGAGAAAGGATTAGATTATTTTTGTTCTTGGTGAAATGAAAATTACTCACTTTGTTCTTGATAAGCTCCCAAGATTTCTACAGACTTTTAAATACAAATGAACCTGCAAGAGTTATTGAGTACTTGCTAATGAGAAGATCATAATGATAGTAATTTCTAAGTCTTATCCTACTAGGGAATATTAAGTTGGATATTATTCCTCACCAATACTTTTCATGGTTCATCACCTTATAAAGCCTTAATGATCCATTTAGCAACAAGAGTAATGTCATGCATCCTTACTCCTTAGGTCCTTAAGGCCTAAACCCCCATGAATCTTATCTAGAAAACACCATTCCCACTTGATAAAATGTTTCTTCCTCTTGCCTTTACCATCAAACCAAAGGGATTTTTTGATATCCTTTTGGATTTCATTGACTTGATAGCTACTAAGAAGTAAAACAGAGGTAAAGTATAAATATAAGAAGATAAAATATTTCAACAAATTTGAATTATGCCTACTAGGGATAGGTATTATCTATTCTAGCTATCAATTTTATTATCAATTTTCGTTTTATTCCACATCCACATATCCTTTATATTGTTGGAAACTTGCAGCCATTTAAAGATAATTTCCACATAACCCAAAACTAGAGAAATCTATGTAACTAAGTATTTTGAATCAACATGCAAGAGAATAGACAACATACCCATGAAAATATGACACAAAATATACCCTAGGAAACCCTTAAGAGGGAAAAAATAGCCTCCAAAAGCATCCATCTCTCATGTATTATTCATAAATAAAGATAACAATACATCTTCAGAGTCTCTATGAACACCATTGAAGAATCAAGACCTCTCCAAGAAATCCATGTGAAATGCTAACCAAAGCTAACATTAGGGAAAACTTTAAGAAACCCCCCCCCCCTCGGTGAAGGTGTAAAATCCTGGTCAATCTTGTATACTTCCCGATAAAAATATTAATTTCAGTGGCAATTTTTTTCATTTTTCGTGAAAAAAATAATGTCCATTGGTGAATCTTTTCTAATCACTAGAAGTCTGTGGAAAATCCTAGCGAAATGCAATTTTTTTAAAACCACTAAAATTTTTCCGTTGGCAATTAAAATTTATTTTCAAACCAATAAAATATTTTGATTAGCGAATTAAACCTATTTTCAAACGAGAAAAAATATTTTTGTTGGCAATTAGAACTTTTTTTAAATGATTAAGAAAAAAATATTAGCGAATTAAACATAGTATCAAACTAATAAAAAAATGCAGTGGTGAAGTGCCAGTGCAAATCAATCTAACCATGACCATTTGATGAATTATCAATCTAACTTCGCTAATTGAGGGTCAAGAGGTAATAATTTTCCAAACTCCACACGTACCAATCTTAATTACCCATCGATCCTCCAGTCATGTTCACTTGCTAAAATATTCCCACGATCTTCACTTCATAAATGCACCGTCCTTGCCACCTTCCCTATCTTAATTCACCAAAGTTAAGGTTTTGGTGCTTTTCCTAACCTTAGTTGCAAGTCTTTCTTAGTCATCATTGTAGTCAATGGGCTGGAGGTTTTGAAAACTTTGAAAATTTAGACTTTGGTTCTAAGGAACTCCAAGTTTTAGTGACCATGCGACATTATGGACCACAACCATTCGATGAATTTTCGATGGATGACTATAGTTGCATTCCAAAAGTATATCTCTCAAGCACTAGATTTGTGAATTGAAACCTCTAGAATTACACTAGAACCGTTAGATGCGTACATGTGGGGAGATCAAGGCTCATCATCGTGGTAATGAACCTGATGGGTTGGATTTTGGTGATGAGCGATGGAAGAACTTAAGTGGCAAAAATATGCATGTGCAAAAATTTTATTTTAAAAGAGGGACCACCTACGAAGAACATAGGACCAAGGCTTAAAAACTTAAGAATGTTTTACACAAAGGATGTAAAGGAAAATCAATATAACCACAACCATTCGATGAATTTTTGATGGATGGCTATAGTCACATTCTAGAAGTAAATCTCTAAAGCAATAGACTTGTGAATTGAAACCTCTGAAATAACACTAGAACTGTTAGATGTAGACACATGGTAAGATCAAGGGTCATTTCTCTCTTTTTAATGCCTCGATGTATTACATTTAATTTAATTGAAATTATCAATCTTTTGAACATCTGAAGCGATTGTTTAGACAACTCATAGCTTTAATGAAACAATATTTGTAATGATTTCATATCATTTGAGTGGCACTAGTAGTGTTGACTGGAGTCTAGTGATTTTGATAGCTTTTCAGATTGAGGTACAATTTACATGTATCCAGGTGTCAATCAAATTAAGCTACATTTTAATTGTACATGTAAGGCTTAAGATACATGAATCAACTAAGTTGGTATTTTGGTTTGCACGAATCAGGCTGGTAGCAGCACTAGTGGCTCATAAATTATTAAATAGGGTTAGTGATAGTGGATAGTATCATAAGGGTTTTCATTTTTTTGGGTTAATAAGGATTCAAGAAGATGTTGTGGTATTATTGGGGATACTCTAAAATCTCCTGCCTCCAGTTATGTAGTTACAAAGTAAAAGACCAATTTCCTTCAAGTTCAAAATGGGTGGAATTGGAAAGAGGTTGATTTGGTTCGCCTAACTTCTCAGACAGGTTTTGAACTAGGATGAGGAGCTCTGATGGGCATAAGTGTTATGCCAATGCATGGAGGTTGTAGGTAGAAGGTGGGAGCAATTTTACTACCCCTCATCTTCTACATGACTCTGGTTCTCAAAGGGGATATAAGCACATTTTTTATCTTCACAGCTCCCATTTCCCCAACATGGTTTTCCAGGCAAGTTCCTTGCATTTATTTTTAGTGCCACATTTGTACTATGTTCTAACTAGCAGAAGCTTTGGAATCATGCATTTATTTTTAGTGTCACATTTGTATTACATTGTCACTGGCAGAACCTTGGAAATTGGAATCAATTTGTAATCCATTGTCATGAGCAACAACTTGGAATAAATTGTGTCTATGTAAAGTGACTTATGCTATTTATACAAAACAAGAGCTTGCTTGCTCTATAGCTACTCATCTTTAGAAAGATATGTAATAATGTGACATTGTAATTTAGTTGTAATAAAATAAATGGTCGTTGTGTTAATCTTTGTTATAAATTTACAGTAAAGAGTTATTTTATGAGTTCAGTGTCTATGAATCTATTCAAATCAGTTTTTTTTTCCTTTGAGAAATTAAGTATTATCTATTTATGAAATAACTGCATGTAGATTTAAAAGTAAAACATAAAGCAATACAAATGAAAAAAGAAAGTTGCCATCAAATTGACAAAAAACCATTATAAACACTAAAATTTGTCACTCTTGTTAGGGTTTACCAAAATGTTATTGATTTCTAATTTGTCATTGACCTTCTCCCCTAGTTCTCGACATCATTATTCATTTTATTAAGTCCTTTGCAATGTTAAGTTGCCGACCCCTTGGCCTTGATGTCAATCCTAGCGCATTAAAGTTTAAAACAACTTTAAAACACATGTTTATTATTTATATCATAATTCATAAATTACTCAACTGTTCGATGAACATTTGATGTATGGTTGTGGTTGCATTCTGGAATGAAATGCACAGAGAGCTATTATTGAAAACTTAAACCTTTGAAATTACCCTTTAATCGTTAGATTTACAATGATCAACAATTTAGAATTTGTTGCTAATGCAGGACTAAATGGCTAGTGAAACAAGATTTGTGATGATTTCATATTGTTTAAACTTTGAGTGGAACTGGCGATTTTGAAAATTGACAGCTTGTCAACTTGAGGTATATTTTGCATGTAGCGAGGCTATCAGAGTCTAGACATCAATCCATTTAAATAAATGTAATGCTTAAGTTACATGAATCAATTAAAATTTAAGTATGTTTTTTGGTTTGCATGAATCGTGATTATGAATCATGATTATACCTAACCTCACACATGACACATGTGAGGTGTACACAGGGACCAAGCTAGTAGTGGCACTATTGGTAGCACTGTTTCCCATAAATAAGGATAGTGAGCACAACTAAAAATTGAAATCATTCGTTGAAGGCTAAAGGCTTTACTATTGATTGCAATGTTTGAATTGTCATAAGGGTTTTCATTTTGTGGGGTTAATAAGGAATAGGATTCAGGAAGAAGATGATGTGGCATTATTAGGCCTGATACTCTAAATTCTCCTACCTGCAGTTATGTAGTTACAGAGTAAAAGACCAATTTCCTTCAAGTTCAGAATGGGTGTAATTGGAAAGAAGTTGATTTGGTTCACCTGACTTCTCAGAAAAGTTTTGAACCAAGATGAGGAGCTCTGATGGAGATAAGTGCTTTCCTAGTGCATGGAAGCTGCAAGTAGAAGATGGGAGTAGTTTTACAACCCCTCATCTTCTGTATGACTGATTTTCAAAGGGGAGAAGTACATTTTGTATCTTCAAAACTCCCATTTCCTTGGTTTGATTAGCCCGCCTTTCCCCATGCATTTATTTTCAAACACCATGGCTGATCCCGAAAGTCCTAGGTGTTTATTTTTAGAGCGCATCGTTGACCTAGCAAGTCCCATTTATTTTTAGACACACATGTATTACATTTACATTTTCACCAGTGATCCAGCAGAAGCTTGGCGCTTGCACTTACATTTGTATTTGTATTATGTAATAATGTGACATTGTAATTCATTTGTAATAAAATAAATGGTTGTGCTATTAATTTGAAATTTTAATTCCTTTTATTAAGTCCTTTGCAACGTTAAGTGTTACTATGCTATTAATGGTTGTGCTATTAATGTGACATCAAGTAATTCCTTTTATTAAGTCCTTTGTAATTGCAACGTTAAGTGTTACTATGCTTAGTGCTATTAATGGTTGTGCTATTAATGTGACATTGTAATTCATTTTATAAAGGCCTTGATGTCAATCTGAGTGCATTAATGGTTAAAAGTAAAAAAACTTTAAAACACATGTTTATTATTTATATCATAAATTACTCAACCGTTTGATGCACATTTGATGTATGGTTGTAGACTTAAAATAAGGGAGAAAAGAAAGCTTAGTTGCTAGTCCTCCAAGTTTTATAACCATGTGACATGTCGCATTGTCACAATGTTCTAAATTTTCATAACTACCCAATTCCCCAACTTGGTTCACTTTGTTGAGTAGCTTAGTCAGTGGGTCAGAGGTTTTCAAAACTTTGAAACTTCAGACTTTAGTTTTGAGGTTCCAAGTTTCAACGACCACGCAACATGATGGACTTATCTTGCCTTTCAAAGGCGTCATCATCTAACATCTCATTGAATGCTATGTATGGAATAAACTTGAATTGTCTTTTCAGGAATTTCTAAAAGCATGCAGGTTTAAAGGCTATCTTTTCTAGGAATGAAATTGAATGTCACATTTAAAGTGCATCCTATCAAAAATAATGACATAAGTCGGTGGCGAAGTTTTACTCAGACATTTAGCCTGCATTCTCATTCTTTACCAAGGCCAGTACTTCTCAAGTGAAAACATTCTTTTTACTCAGACCTTTAGCCTGCATTCTCATTCTTTTCCAAGGCCAGTACTTCTCAAAATCTAATGTGAAAACATTCGTTCTCCATGAATTTGTGCTCATACAGAGTGAATGTTGGGTCGATGTAAGGGATACGACGCTTAGACCTTTTAAGTTAGACAAATTTTGGGCACGCATTCAAAGAGGGATGACAAGTCTAAAGTGGATATAAAACTCTTACAAAGTGGGCTAACTCACACTAGAGGGTTTCCATAAGTTTTTTTGAGTGTGGACCTGATAAGTTCATGTGCAAGAAGGTACATTCCGCAGACACGAGAAATTAAAGCCGCAGACAAAACTGTAATTGCAGAAATTTCTCCTGAAGTTGTTTCCTGCATGCTAGGGATTCCAAAAAGGGAACCTATAGAAGACATGTTTGTCCCAATGGCAGGTGAATTTTTCAAATTGAATAAGGATTGGTGTAAGAAATCCATGGCCATAACCTGGTTGAAGTCTGAAAAGAAAGGTAAGTTGCAAATGTCAAGTAAACTCAAAAGATTTCATTTTAAGGGAGAAATTGCAAATGCTATTGATTTATTGCACCACGTTGTTGGGAATGCACAAGTTGAGTTATTTGAGGATTGGATGTATCGATTTATCTTCCATTTTAGTAAGCAATTAATTAATTTCCATAAGATTGCTACTTTTTGTATGTGTTCTTGCCTGATGTACATTGTAGGTAGTCAGAGGTCCTTTTGGCCTAGGTTGGAGCTGCAAGGAACCACAACTTCTGATATGCCTATGTATAAACGCTTTCCTTAGTTCACTAAACAATTTGGAATGGGTGATTTTTGTCGTGTTAATGATGCATTTTTAATGAAAGTCGTGAGGAAGCTAGATGGAAATCAAAAATGCCCCTTTCCCCTGAATCAATTTCTCTTGTATAAAAATTTGGGAGTTTTTATATCCAATTTGATAAGTTTTCCTATTTGAGAATAGGTCATTTTAAGAAAGCCCCATTTAAATTACCTCGGTATCCTAAAGATTTATTGATATTTCTAGAATTTTGTTGACAAATGGTCATGGTTAATATTAAGTATACGAACATGGGGAAATGAGGGTATGTCTTCCCATTGGATACCCCTTCTTTTGTGTGCAAAACAAACCAAATGGATAGGGAAGCTAAAGGAACTATCAAGGAATATAACCTAAAAAAATCTATCTATGAGAGCTAATTTTGATAGTAAGGGTTTTGTGAAGCAAAATCTCTATGGAGGGAGCTTATATCAGCATCACCGATCTATCAAAGATTTCTAGGAAGATTGTGTCGATGAGAAAAATTTTTGAGAAGAGATTATATGATGTTAATGCTAAAATAGATACAGGCTTTTGGTCTGTCATTTCACATTCCTAAAAATGTAGCTAAGGATTCAACAATCAGAGATCCTACATATGAAAAATTGCCCAATAAATCCCACCCTAGGGTTGATTTGAGCCAAAGTGATATTTTAGATATGAGGGTGTGTGTTGCCCCAGTGCTTAAAAGAACCCAAGGCTGGTTGGATGGGAGATGGCGGCAAGTTGTCAGTCTTGTTTAGGAGCCTAAGTCATCACAAAAGAATGAACAAGGGTTTATGTAAGCATCTAGTGCAAGTGTATCATCGGGGAAACCCTTTGTGAGGTCCTCTAGTGAAAATTCTCAGTTAGGAGGTGATGGTGATAGGCCAGAAGAAATAGTCAAGTTGAAGAGAATCTATGAACAAGACAGTGTGCTTTCTCCTACCCCTAAGAAGAAGACCAATCAAGAAAAATGTGGTTGCAGATTCTAAAGATATCTTTAAACAGATCGCTGAAGATAATATATTTCCTCCTTTTTCTGAATTTCCCTCTTCTTCACCTCTGATTGATAATCCACCTATCACTCCTAATGCCCCTAAAGAAACTATTAGTGGAAATGAAGATTATGGTCTAGTGGTAGCCTCCCCAAGATGGTTGAAAAAAGTTGTGGAGAAGAAGAGAAAGCATATTCCTACAATGATAGTTGGAGTGGATACAGTTTCAAAGTTACTTCAAATTTCTTCAAAACCTAAGAAAGTGAGGAGGATGTCAAGGATGGTGACTGATGCTACTTCTGGAAATTAAATGTTAGAAATTGTTGAGCCTGTGAAGGATTTAAATGAAGATGAAAGAACAGAGGCGGACTACAAAGTCACACATGTTGATATGGGGCCTCCAACACTGGAAGGTGATGTCTACCACGCTAATTATTCAGTCAATACCTTGATTAAAAGAGAAAGAATAGAGGAAAGAAAATATAAAACTAGAATCTCAAGTCCTTGCATTGAGTAACTTTATTTCTTCCATGGCTACTCCTCCTACATCTGATGAAGCCTCAATTTCTCAGGTAGAGGGCATTGATGTGCTCACGATAGAGAAAATTAAAAAGAATTTGAGCTATTCCAAAGCTACTTGTGAGGGGATTGATAAAATATCTCAAGAGGCTATCTTCTTTCTGAATAAATATGTGCTCTTTTACACTTGAGTTTTTAACAAGAGGGAGGAGTTAGTAACAAAACTTCAACAACTTCTAAAGAAAAGATCAAACTAGTCTCTATGTGCTCTCTCAGGAAATGAAAGAATTGAACTATATGGATCCGAAGATATTAATTGGTGAGCAAATTGTGAATAATCCTAAGGAGCTAGACCCTTCCTAGTTGTTTCATTGGAATGGAAATTGAGTATGTATGATAATCTAGTGAAGGAAATTAATAATACACTTGATCAATAAATTATGAAATGTTGGTGGAAGTTAAAGAAGATTGTTGTATTATGGGAGTGGAAATTATTGATGAGTTTGATGAAAACAATCTAGATATAAGAGAGATCTCTCTGAAGTTTAGGGAGATATTCAAGAAATAAATTGTTGATCCTACTACTGTGACATGGGAGTCCTTCTTGAAACTCAGTGGAATGGAGATCCACCTAAAGACTTATAAATGTGGAGAAGAAAGAATATCTCAAATGTTGGTTGAGTCTAAAAATTCTTTGGTCACATGGAGAAACAGGTTACATATTACAACTCCAAGAAGCAAAAATATCACTGCAATTTTCAACAAGTACAGGGAATACTAGCAAAGAGTAAAGGCACGGGAGGTGTTACTAAAGGAGAAGGAGGCATAAATAATTGAAAGTGAAGGAGTTGGTGCTGGGAGTGGGACCACTGTTTAGTTTTTACTTTTTATGTTATTTTATTTAATTTGGCTCTCTTGACACTTCAAAGAATTTTTATTTTTATTTCTAAAACGGTTGTCTTCAAGAAACCGTTATCAAGACAAAAAAAAAACTGTATATTTGTCAGTGGATTGTCTATTATTGGAATGATAGATTTTTGGATAGTTTCATTGTTGTGGAATGTTTATCTATGAATAAATATTTTATGGTGATGGATGCATAAGTATTTCTCAGTATAATTTAGGTGATTTGGTAGTTTAAGAGCTCTTTTATTGTTTAAGTTGGGTGGATGCCTTTATCAGTTATTTATGTTGAATTGTTAGCTTCTGTTAGCTTATAACTTATAAGTTATGGATGTTGAACTATTAGCTTCCATTCAAGGAATAGATTAATAATATTCCTTTCAATTGTTTATCAAAGATTGTGTGAATGGAAATGAAATAGGAATTTATAAGTAGTGTGATAAGTGTTGTTCTTTAAAAATGATGCAGAATCACATATAAAATTCAATACCATGGAATACAATATAAAAATTATGGCTTTTCTTAATCTTAGTCACTAGTCCTCAGAGTTTTATAACCTTTTCGTGGAGTTCTAAATTTTCATAACTTCTTGATTCCCTGACTTGGTTGATGGTTCACTTTGTTGAGTTGCAAGTCTTTCTTGGTCATCTTTCTACTCGATGGGTTGGAGGTTTTGAAAACTTTGAAACTTCAGAATTTGGTTCTAAGGTTCACTTTGTTGAAGCAAGAATGGAAAAGAGATAAAGAAAACCTATTATCATAACTAATAACACTATGAAGAAATGATCACTCACCTTTTAATTCTACGTTTTCGGCTTTCGCTTACTTCTGAATCAAGAAGTAGAACCTTAGAACCGAACAAAATATGTAAGAATAAATGACACTTTCGATTGTATTTATAACAATCCATGATTCCATATTTGGAAAATTTCACAGGATTTTTAAATGGTATATTAAAAATTTGGCAAATCTTGCATACTTATACAACGATACGTTGTAATTTTCAAGGTGAAATGTGTCCTCAAATGTAATTATTTTTTAATGTTATTGGTGAAATAGGTCCTCATGAGCAACTATTTATAAATTTTAATTAGCGAAATGGGTCTTCACAAGTAACTATTTGTAAATTTTAATTGGTGAAATGGGTCCTAATACATTGTTGTTTTAATAGTATTGGAAAATATGTAGGTGTTTTATTAAATGCTTCTAGGATTCCAAGCAAAAATATTAGTCAGTCCAATTGAAACGTATAGTTTGACAATGGCAAATTTGTTGCTTAAATATGCCTCATAAAAAAACTCATTGGTGAATGGACATGCATTGGACCTATAGTTCATAAAATCTAGGTGATTTGGACACCCTATTGGGTGCGAGAAATTTGCCAATTTCGAATTGGTTGATTCCTAGAATTCACCAATTGGCGAAGATTCGCCACTAAAGTTTGCATTGGCTAACATGCAAACTTCCCATCCTAAACAACTACCTTTGTGGTTGATTTTATAGAATCAAGCTCCCAAAAAACCACCAAGTGGTATTATACAAAACCATGTGACTAAAACCATGAGATTACAAAACCATGTCCCCACATTTAATATTGGGGACTTTATTTATTTATTTTTCCCAATATTAAATAATTACATTTTAGCAACTTAACTTATGTTCCAATGTTACATACAATATAAAGTGGCCCCAAGAATAATTACATTAAATACATTATGCAAGGTGTACAACACACCTTTCCCTAACATTCTTCCACTTGTATACATTGCATAAGGGGAACAAGTAACCTCAAAACATGAATCAAATGAACAATCCATATAGCCATATATAACATCATGGAATCAAAGTGCTCCATGTGCTCCATCAAGGTACCTACAACAAGAATCAAAGTGACCACCATCCCAAGCATGAATGCTCTCATCCTCCATCATCCCAATGCACAAAGATAAGAAGCCATCTAATAGATAATCCACACAATCTATCACAACAAAGCATAAGTCCTGCTCAACTGATATCCCAAACACATACACTCAATCCAAAGGTAACAATATGCACCAGTAGTTGTCAAGATACAAAAAACCCATAGATGAAATAACATCCACAACAACTGCCAATACATGCAACTATCCATACCTCCAAGGTATTAAAAACATAGTAAACTCATGCCATAAACATATACACCCATAAACTGCAATCATAAACTCCATGTGCAAAACCTGTTAAAGAATGACATACACATCCAAGAGCTCCCACTGCATGGGTAATGAAAATCTAAAAAAGATCAAGGCATACCAAGTCTCCCAATAGCATCATATAGAAAGTGTAAAAAACATCATGTAGTACCAAGGAATCATCCACAATGATATGCAAAAGTTGTAAACTATAACCTGTAAGAACAACTCTCATCACAAGTCTCCATAGCTCTCCCAAGTTCTCCACACCCAACAAAGGAAAAATATAAAGGAACCTTCATGTCATCACCCAAGAACATAAGTGAAAACACATGACAACAAGCTAGTGATTACAATAGCTCCAGCCAAACCTCAAACCAGTGTAATGTGAAACCAAACATCTAGGAAGATAATGAAGACCAAAGAGAGAAACTTTACACATCATATACCTGTAGAAAAATGTCCTACATACACCTCTAAATTCCAACTATGTCAAGGGTGATCTCCTCCACAACACCCCAAAATAAAATCCATAACAATACCCAACCATTCAGTCACCAAGATCAAACATAACATATGTATCATGTAATAAACATGGATATAATCCTCTCATAACCAAAAAAATCAAACTAAATCCATTCCCAATGAAGGAAATAATCCCAATACATCTCTTAAACTCAACATCAATGAATGTAATCATAATGCATAAGGATATTAAACATTCCAACAATCCTCAAATGAACCCTCCAAAACCATATATCCATAGCTCAAGATCCAAATGCATGAGAAGATAAAGCATAAAACATAAAGCACCTAAAAGTAACAATGAGCAATACCTCTCAAGTGAAACTGCCGAGAAGACCTAGAGTGGGGAATGGGAATGCTCCTCCAACATATCCAAGTCATCATGACGAGCATCCAAGAACACTCTCCTCATAGGTCCATGTTGAACTCATGTCCAACCAAGTGTCACATCTCAGCCTTAACGTAGGTTGCTTTTGGTTTTGTGTGGATTTCTTATATGACTTGATGTGTTTGGTAGAGTAATAAGGAATATTATGGTGTTTTGGTGTGGAGAGAAATGAAAGTTTTTATTTAAATTTAAATTATGAAAATTTGAATAGTATCGAATGTGTTTTACTTTTTAAATGAAGCAAAATAGAGTAGAAATATTTTAATTTATGTAATATATTGCTTGATTTATATCTCTATGTGATACTAATTCAATTATTGTTGTGTTCCTGAGTGCACTTGAGATGTAGGAGGTCGAAGACCAAGGGTGTGATTAAGGAGAGGAGGTTAGCTTCTTGACAGGATAAAGCACAACATCCTCTCGATCACACACACGAGCACTTAGATTCATGTAGATTGCATTTAGGAATGTCAATTTTAGTGTGTTTGTTTTGAATTATTTGTAAATTAAATAACAATTAGTAAATTAAATAAATGATGAAATGGAAGCATGATAAAGTAGAGGAATTAATTTTAATTATAATTTAACTTTGGTTTTAAATGATTATCATGATATAAATCTAAGTGAGAATCCTACTTTCTTTAACTTGTGTTAAATTTTTGTGATAATAAAAATAAATAATAATTAATTGACATTTATTTAAATGTTAGATAAATACTTATTTTGAATTAATTGACATTTATTCAAATTTTAGATAAATATTTATTTTGAACTTAGCCTTGGGTGAGTATTTTCGAAAGGTTGTCCTTTATGCAACAGTAATTGTGGGTTATTTTCACATATCTCTTATTTATGAATATGAAATGTAAAAAACACAAAGTTATATATTTTAATTTCATTTTTAAAAATCAATTCAAGATTAGGGTAGAAAATGGAAAAGTGAAATATTATTAAAAGGAAAAGAATTTCCCGAGAGAGGCAACGGTTCTTGAAATCATTCTTGAAAATAAGCTCTACAA
This sequence comes from Sequoia sempervirens, assembly GCA_007258455.2. Taxonomy (NCBI): domain Eukaryota; kingdom Viridiplantae; phylum Streptophyta; class Pinopsida; order Cupressales; family Cupressaceae; genus Sequoia; species Sequoia sempervirens. Next base: position 100,181 of record VDFB02390186.1, on the reverse strand, counting down.
TTTTGCTCTAATGGCTGCCAAGAAAATGTTCAATTTATCAAAATTAGAGGTTTTAGAATGAATCTTTGGGAAATAGTAGGAAAATGAAGAACTAGTGAAGCTACAGGAAAGGGGAGAAGAAGAAGAAGTCTTTCAAAAAACCGGTTCAAGAAGAGGCAAAGAGAAGAATTTGTCTGGAGAGCAACTCTAGTTGGAAGCGAAATATCCAGGTTTTCCACTCTTTTTCCATAAATCTTGTTTGAAATATGAAAATACTATTGAAGAATTTGAATGCCAAGTGTTTGAATTGTATGCAAAACTATGAAAATTGAGAAAATATTCTATTTTTTTGTGTGCGTTGAAAGAAATTGCATAATTTCTCCCCTTTCAGATTGGGGTTTCTCTCCTTAGCAACTAAGGTTTATATTTTGTTTTTGCATGTCAATCTTGATACAAAAATTCTAAATATATATATATATATACACACTTATATACACATCTATTCTTGTACATGTATATAAATATATATTAATATATTGTATATATTTATCAACCCAATTTACAACTTCTGTGAACTTAACAGCAGACTGTATGTTCATAATTCATAGGGTTTTGTTTTATTAAACATGCAATAGTAAATGTGGATTACCCTAGCCCATCCCCTAGGAAGGGAGTTGCGTTGTGAGGGGCAGCGCCCTCCACAGGCCAATGCCTATGGAGGGGGTGTTGCCTCCCTCACAGGTAGCGCCTTCCCCTTGGGGAGAGGCATCAGCCTCAAGGCGAATAGATTGTATTTTTTTCAAAATTTTCTTTTAAAATTTGCGTATAAATATAGTGTTGTTTGTAATGAAATTAAGAACATATATATATATATATATAAACACAGATATATATATATACTTACAGACTTATATATATTTTTTCTTTCTTCATAAAACATCACTCTCTGTCATTGACATTATACAGAAATCATAGCATTGTGAAAATGTTCACTGCATTATGGTATATGCATTTTGTAAATTTGTTTGAATTCCTTTTGATATATGAATAAACACATATTTATATATATATATATACACACACACACACATATATATACATACGCTGACATAGATATCACTGTTTTCTTCAGTAAAATTTACCTTCTGACAATGGTAACATATAGAAAAACACAGCATTGTGTACAAGGTCAATATGTATATTCAGTTATAAATCTACTATGTTTATATATATATATATATGTAAATATTATAAATATATATATATATATACACAGGAAACATATATACAAATCTGTACGGTGAATTTTTATATCTAAAAATTAAAACTTAGAAAAGATGCAAAATAAATTCACATACATAACTCTGTGTACAGTAGCAAACTTGTATTCGTATCCCAATTTGGTTATCTACATTGTTTTTCTTTTCTAAAACTATTTATATTTCTAAATATTGATGCATTGTATGAACCATCATATATCATTTCTAAACTTAGTGAAATACACATAAGGCTATATTAAGAGCTAAAGATGAATCTTTATAGCAAATGTAGACTATTGAAAACACATTTAAAATTAGTGAATTTTCTTAAAAGAGTGGATTTATTTTTCTGAATCTATCAAGACTATTTACTTTGATCAAGCTATTTTAGAAAACAGAACTTGGATTGATTTTAAATTTGCATAGTAATTTTCAGTAGAAATTGTATAGAAAAACCTCTCTTTCTAAGTGTAAGTTTGAAAATTTATTTTGGTAATCTTTGTGTGAGCATTAGAAAATGATGGAATTACTTTGGAATTAGAAATGGGTATAATTGAGGGAAAACTATAATGGAAAATGCATTATTTACTGTGTTTTGAGAAACTTCTGGGACTAGATGTCGAAGGTGGACCCATAGAGACGATAGTTTTACCTTTTCTAAAACTATCATGTGTTTTGTTTATGCTTGGCCAAGCACATGCACCATTGAAATAGATGGAATTAAAATCCTAGAACTAAATGTATATAGGTCTCTTCCAACTCTTGTTTGCAAGAAATATGTGATTCTCATTTTAGGAATGCATATAGGCATCAGGCTTGCATCGAGAGTTCCCTCCTGCATTGTTGTTCCAGGTTGTTAGGCTCCTCATGTAGGGTCAGGGATTTCTTTGAGTTAGGAAGAAACCCGGGGAAGTCTTGTACTTCGTGGTTGGGCAGAAAAGGCACCTTAATCACACTCTTGGTCCCATCTTGCAAGAAGACTAGTGGTGTCACAGTGGTTGAGGATCAAAGGTTCACATGCTATAAATGTATTCATGTATTATTTTGAATGGATTGTAAAGCCCACTTGTAAATGTAACTCTATTTGAAATTCAGTATTGTAACATTGAAATAGATGTATTGGAATGAAAGTTTTGATGTAACATTGAAATAGATGTATTGATTGAAAGTTAATGATGTAACTGAAACTTGAATGAATTTATGGAAACTCAATGATATGCAAATGGAATTTACATATGTATCATTGCAATGATCTTTGTTGTTAATGCAATTTACTTCTTTTGCATACATGGAATGAAATTTATTACTGAATTTTTCTTTTGAGCATTTATGGAAAGATGTGGATCTATGCATCCTCTACTTTTAATGTACTTGGAATGTAATGAGTTTTGTTAAATTATGTGGTTATAAGAACATCATCTCTCGAGCATTACACCAAGGTGTAGGCTCCTCAGACTTCCTACTAAAATATTATCAAGAGTAACCATCTCAACACATGTCTCTAACCATAAGATAAATCAAGCCTCACCTATGTCTCGAAGTATCTATGAGTACCTATAACCAAAAAATCCATTCCAAACTCCAAATGCAACATAGCACCATCATGAAGCAATCAAAAAAATGATCAATGCACTCTATACAAAGAGGACCACCAAGATCAATAGTCAAAGTCCTAACAACTGAATCAAGAACATAACCATGACATCATGATCTAACCATCTCCTCCTAGGAGATCACATAAAACAATGGATACATCCTGGTCTCAAGAGAACAAGTATCATGCCAAAACTCTAACATGTGATCAAGATTAAACCATGAAATAATACAATAACACCCTAAACCAAGAATCAACATATGTAATCAATATGAATAAAACCATCCCATGTCAATGAAACCAAAAATTCCAATGAACCATCACTACATAAAATTAGAAACCAAGAGTCCATCCATGACACCAACAATCACTGCAAAAGACCATCCACCATCAAATGGTAAATCCACATCACTACCAACAACTCCAACTGAACTGTGATACTGAGTCTCACATGGCATCATGACAACCATCCTCTCCATGAAGATCATATAGGTCTACACACACAACTGAACTATCAATAACATAACAAGTAGAACCAAAATCTCCAAGCCAAGAAGATACCTACAACTACCAAGCCAACATAAACATGTCCAACACTACCAAACCATCACTGTCAAAAAGCTCCCACTAAAAAGTGTAATCAATCTATACAATATAGCATGATAACAATCTCCTCGTGAAGATAAACCCAAAAACCCTCACACAATCAAAGAACTCAAATGTAACAAGATCTCCTAAAAGGAAAAGTAAAACCATGATCCTCATACCAAGAAGATACACCGCCACAACCATAATCAGGAACCAATCCAACACCACCAAAAATGTACCTGCATAGACCATCATGACATGCCAAAGTCTCTAAAGCTCAATAAACATCCATGACACCATGATCACCACCAAATGTACCAACAACTCAACCCAATCATGTCCACATATCTACATAATCATAGTCAACTACATAGGTCTCATATCATGACTATACCTAGTAATATCATCTCATCTCCTCAACATGACAACAAAACTAGAAAACCAAGTGATTAAATTAAGCCACCAAAATTGAACATGCATCAATACTAAAATATCAATGGGAAAAGACAACCCATGTCCAAGTCATAAATGCAACATGTAAGTATAGACCACCTACAACATTGCACAAGTTGTAGATACAACATTGCAACATACAAATCCAAACATATACTAATAACCATGTCAAATGAGAGAATAATTTGAGATGTACAACCAAGCATAATCCAACATCAAATCTCCAAGATCTGTTCATCCATAAACTCATAATATCACCATAGTTAAAGAAACCCATAAACAACTTAGATAAAGAAAATAAAAAATAAAAAATAAACCATGCCAAAATATCTCCAAACTTGATCCACTATGTAGTGCTCTGAACAAGCTTTCCATCAACTATTTGAAGTCCAAAATCTGACTCTGTATGCACCTAATATCACCTCTCAAAGCTCAAAATGAACACTAGACTTCCAACATGTAAAATATTGTCAAAACTGAAAAATATCAGAAAATCACTAGCACCACAATGTAGAGTATCTAATCAAATTTCCAGCAAGTCTAAGAATTCAAAAATCTGACATCATGAGTGAAATTTATGCCTTCGGGAACAAAAACTATCCAATCTAACTATAGAGAAAATTTTGGTGGACTCCACCCCCAAAGTCAATATTAAAAAAAAAATCACTTTAACAAGGGTGGCGGATTTTATTATTTCATTTAATATTTTGAAGTCATTTTAAAGTCAACCTTTAATAATGGGATGGGTGGACAATTTTATTTAATGACTTAAAACATTTAGAAGGGGCGATTTATTTTTAAAATATAGTTCTAAAAACTTTTAACTTAGGTGATTGAAAAGACAATGGGTTGGGCTCATGCAAATATTGTACTCTAATGGTACCACAAAGTACTACCTTTGCACAGGCGTACCAGTGGGGTATGGGGGTCTCACAGGCATACTAGTGGGGTGTGAATCCCCACCCTATTAATTTTTTTCTTCTTCAAATCAAAACGTTTTCGATATGCGTTAACTTTTGATTTTTGCATTTTGAAGGTAATAATGAAATTTTCACCCGACAAATTTTATTTCTACAGATTTTTATTTTTTTTTACAACTATTTTATTATTATTTTTTCTGCACATTGTCAAATGGGTCTTTTTCTTAAAAAATTGCCTTTTTTTTTCAACTTCTCCAAAATAGGTCAAATTTTATGTCAAAATCAACCAACCCATATCAAACTATGAGGTCCATTTTGATCCAATAGGTCTTCTATAAATTTCCCCCCACAAAAGCTCCACTTGAATGCAAAACCAAAAACCTCATTTCACCCAAATTTTCATACACTCCAAATCTGTAAACAACCCATCAAAACAGCAAACCCGAAACCATCATAGCTGCAATAAACAATTGCAAAACCCTCATATCTTTCCATGCCTTTCATTCTCTTATGCAATGCATAGATTCAAACTCAAACAATATTTTTCTCAACCAAGGGTTATACAACCACAACCATGGCTCTAATACCACTTGTTGGTTTTGTGGGAGCTTGCTTCTATAAAAGCAACCCCAAAGGTAGTTGTTTAGGATGGGAAGTTTGCATGTTAGCTCTAGTTAGCATTTGTGGGGGTTTGAAGTATGGCATGGGATGTGTGGTTGCATGCTTGTTCACATGGATTGCTTGGAGAGGGCTTGATGCTTCAATGGTGTTCATGGAGACTCTGAAGATGTATTGTAATCTTTACTGCTAAATAATACATGAGAGATGGATGCTTTTGGAGGATGGGTTTTTCCCTCTTAAGGCTTTACCAGGGTATATCTTGTGTCATATTTTTATGGGTATGTTGTCTATTCTCTTGCATGTGGATTTTGAATTCTTAGTTGCATAGATTTCTCTTTTGGGTTATGTGGAAATTGTCTTTAAATGGTTGCAAGTTTCCAACAAGTGGTATCAGAGCTAATGGTTGGGTAAAGTTTGGAACACCTTTCTCTTAAAATTTTGAAGTTTTTTTGGCTATAGAGGGAGCTTTTACTATTGTGTTATTACATATTTGTAAAAGAAGTGTTCTTTATCTTCTTGGTTTAGAGATTATGGTTTTCTTGACCTTTTGGGAGCTATGTCATTTACAGTGGATTCTTTGATTGTGTTGAGGCCATCAATGATATTCATTTAGGAGATGGTTATCACGATGTCATGGATAGCTTGGCTACATGTTTCAGTGGGAGCTTTTGATAGTGATGGTTTGATGTTTATCGTGTTGCCATGTATAGCTTGGTATCATAGTTCAGTGGGAGATTTGGTAGGATATGGTTATCTTCATGTGATTTGAAGAGGTTTTAACATCTTGTTTCATGGAGGACCCTTAGAGACTTTGGTAAAGGTGTTATTGTTCTTCCTTTCGAGAGGATGTAGTTCTCTTTGGTTTTGATTATTAATCATTTGCTTGGAGCTTCATGATTATGTAGGTTGCATTTGAAGTTGGCATGGATTGATTGGTAGGTGCTCATGGATACTAGAGAACTTGGGTTAGGCTAGATATTTCTTATGATAAGAGATATGTGTTGGAATGGTTACTTGTTATAAAAATTTTACAATAGTAAAGACTGAGGAGCCTACACCTAGAAATGGATGTGAGTCCATCATAGACCTGATGAAATGTTGTATAATAATGATTCCTTGTTTAGAATAATTACAATGTATAATGTCAAGTGGGAGTATTTTGGGAATAGGATTTTGTTAATGTGCCAAATTGACCCACAATATGCAGGTAAGAAAAAAGAAAAAAATATCTCACCTCTCCTGAAAGAGACAATCAGTAATCAAACTAATCACCTCCCAAGGTCTTTGATGTTGGTTCACAACATTGTTATTTCACAAAGTGGTCAATATAGTTGTAATGTTCAAGGGGCCTGCTGGTGTTGAGCTTTTGGATTGTTACAAGATCAAACATCTATCTAAACCTATTTTAACCAGTGGTTTTAAAGAAATAGAAAAAGGTAGATCAAGTTTTTCAAACTGAAAAGAATGTTGATTCATTCAACTAATTAGACTTGTTGCCTTCCAAGGAATTCCTAAACTAGAACTGCAGAATAAAATTAACTTGTAATTGTTACAAAGTTTCATTCATACACAATGCAAAATTTTAACCATAGATTGCAAATCACCATTCAAACAAAACATAAGATAAAATTTCATTCCTTAAAAGCTTTTCGAGTCAAATGATTAACCCAAAATGAATACCATTCTAGAGCATAATATAAAGAAGGTTCAAATTTGGCTGTTCCTACTATTAAGGAAATAGATAAACAAAATTTACAAATTTGGCAAGATTACCAGTGTACAGAAAACCCATGTCTTTAAACTATCTCCATATATGCTAGGAAAACCAAGAAGATACATCACCTCCTCTTCCTGCTGAACTGTAAAAAATCGTCTAACTTCTTTCAAAACCCCAACTTTCCTTTTCTAACTCTTTTCTTCTAACCTTCCTCTAACTCTTCTAAAAATTTCTAACCCTTACAAAAAGAGGCAAAATTCCATATTTATAAATGCACCAAATTTTTTTGGCCCCGTTTAGGGTTTACAATAAGTTGGCCATAGAAGAAGTCGGCCCTAGAGGAGTTTGAAACAAATTCAAATGTGCATTAAATGTGTGCACTCTGTCCATGTCGGCGAAGGATCTCCCACATGTACGGTCCCCTACAATACTACAAAATTGTTACAACCACCATCATTAACTCACAGCCCTCATCCTTGACCTCGAGACTCCTTTACAGAGTTGCCTTGAATGTTTTGAAGCATTGTCATTAATGTCAATCTACCTTTGCCAGTAGACGTCTCGTCTGCCATCAAGACTCGTGGCTTCTTCCTCTTAGGTTTTCCTCTCTGCCTAGAACTCTCTGCAGGTTGACTCCCTTGAGAAGCAACGTCCATCATTCCCAACACCTTGCAAAACAATACCCTCGTTAGTCCTCTAAAAGCATAGAAAATATCATTCTTAGTATTTCCTTTCATACCTTCCCCTTTTTCATACTTAGCAAAACTTAACTCTAGCAGAGGCAAAACCAAATCAAAACTAGGAACAACACTTACCTTCAATACCAGTGGGATGGGAACGAAAATGAAATCAGAACCAGGACCGGAGTCAAAATGGGGACAAAACTCAAGACTATTCGTTAACTTTAAATTCTTCGCACTGTTCCGGCTCCGACCCCGCAAGAAAGAAAGTATGTGAAAACCAAAACTTGACCAAGCGGTCAGAACCAGAACAAGAGTCAGAATGAAAACTAAACTTGAAAATGACCAACATCCCCAAATTCAACCCACATTCCGGCTCCGCGTCTGCAAAAACGAAGAAACCCTATGACTTGTAGCAGGGCAGGGGCAGAGTCAGAACCGAATGAGGAAACAAAGCTTAGAAAAAACTCTAGATCCTAAATCCTTTCCGAACCTGGCCCCACAAAAGATACCAAACACAAGCAACAAACAAACAAATGCAATGGGTGGAACTAGAACCAAAACTGGAATGAAAACTAAACCCAACGGGGGGCAAAAGCAGAACAAAAACTCAACCCTGAAACTTTTCCAAGTTACAGGTTCAGTTTCCATCCCAAATCTACCTCCAACAACACACAAAGAGACGACGTGGAAAGAGAAAAGAGAGAGAAAAAGAAGGGAAGGAAACACCCCACGACCAAACGCAAGGATAAAAAGGCAGAACAAATGCAATAGGTGGAATTGGAACCAGAACTGGAACTTGTAACAAATTCCAAAGTTTGGTTTAAGTCCATGTTCTGCATCCGCCAGAACAAGGAAAAAGGCCCAAGGAAGAAAGAAAACTCCTAAGGCACAAAAAAAAACAAAAGGAAAACAAAACAGAAAGGGGGAACCCATTTTAATCAAGTTTAAAATAGGGTGGTTATGCAACGCATAACAATTAGCGACTTGGCTGGGAAAATGGTTTAACCATTTTCAAGAAACTAAAGGATTTAGTCACCCAGAACTCCTGGTTTATGGATATCATAATTCGAGTTAGGTCAGCTTCAATAAACAAGGTTGAGCTAGAGTCTCAAATGTAAATCAACACTGGCTACCCCTGAATCTATGTGTGTGCTTGATGGTGCATCACCCTTTTACAAAGTTTTCCTCATCTTTTGAACAATGATGCATAAGATTTGAACTAAATCAGTTGATTCCTTTTGACTATTGTGCAATGATATCATGGGCATTGCTCCGCTGCTAGTCAAGCATCCATAGCTCTGACGGAGATACCTCTAGTTTTCTCACAGCATTGCTCTACTACTAGTCAGGCATCCATAGCCCCGGTAGAGATACTGGAATCACCCATTCAGTATTTAGTTTTCTTTTCTTTGATATTTCTCTTTTCTTTTTTTTTAGATAGTTCTTTTGAAGTTCCTTCATTCAATTTCTTCTCAATATGTGAGATGTCCAACATCTGTACTAGGTTGAAAACTACCATGGACTTCATAACAGCATCTAGGGAATCAGATTTTTCACTCAAATCTTGCAACACCATCACACTAAGACAAATATATCATTACAAAAGGAGATGTTTCTGATGATTTGTGATAGATTCAATCGTAGTTAGTGAATATTTCTTACTTTACACCTTGTTCTTAATGACTTTCCACAACTCTCATTGACAATGGACATAAAACAATGAATTTAGAACAAAATCATCCAATCAGAAAACCTGAAAATATCTAAACCAATTTCTCTACTAGCAACTAAAGTATACTTCAAATAATTACCCCCTTACAACCGCATAAAATGAAGGTCCCCACGAAGAAAAACAAAGGAACAACAAGCCAAAGAACGAAAGAAAAGGAAAGCAAGGAAAACAAAAAAACAACAAACACTCAATACAACAAAATATTCACATATATACAACCCATTGAAATACCAGACCTCTTACAACCCAAAATAATGCTTGAGAAACTATCCATTGACGGGTAATGGAACAGGTTCTCCTATTAAACTACTCAGCTGAAAAGCATTTTCTCCTAGGATTTCAGTAATTTGATAGGGACCCAACCATAGTTTATCAAATTTTTGGTGGTCACCCTTCTTTACATTAGCTTTATCCCACAGTAAAACAAGGTCTGATATCCTAAAGGCCTTGATTTTGGCTCTTTTTTCAAACCAACGTTTGACAACAGCCTGGTGTTTAAAGAATTGCTGCAAAGAAGCATCTCTCTACTCTTCTAATTTTAGTAAGCCAGCTGACCCTACTTCAATCCTATCATCACTAGAGTAAAATTCCTACATAAATATTAGGACAGGTATTTCCAAGTGAATAGGGAACACAGGCTCTTGTCCATACACTAGCTTAAATGGTGAGGTCTTCAACGCAGCCTTGATCCTAGTCCTATCTACCCATAACACAAATCTTAACCGGGTATGTCAGTCTCTAGGATTGTTCTCTAGCAATTTTTTTATTACTCCTAGGAGATTTTTATTAGTAGATTTTGCAACTCCATTTCCTCGTGGATAATATTTTGAAGAATACTTTAAAAAAATCTTATGATCATAAGCCCATGAAATGAATTCGGTAGAAGAAAAGGCAGGGCCATTGTCACATACCAGTGCAAAGGGTATTCCAAACTTAGTTGTGATGCATTCAGTGAGGAACTTGATTACTACCTCTGTTGTGTTATTCTTGCAAGGTATATCTTTTGTCCATCTCGTGAAGTAATCTGTGGTAGTCAAAATGAATTTATGTCCTGCACAAGAATTTGGGTTAATTACCCCAATAAAATCAAGTGCCCATTGGGAAAATGGCCTTACCTCATAAATAAACTGCAATGGCATGGTTGGATGACTCTCTCTTGATGCATAATTTTGATTTATATGACATGTCCTTACATGTTGGTGGGCATCCTTAAACACACATGGCCAATAATAACCAACCTGAGGATCTGATGTGCCAAAGAATCTGCAGAACCATGACTAGTGTCATGTTTCCCATGAAATTCAGCAATTGTGTGCTTAGCTTCTTATCGATCAAGGCATCGTAGATAAACCCCTTCAAAATTATTTCTATATAACAATCCTCCTTTGAGCATATAATGGGAGCTTTTCATTCTCAGTACTCTCCTTTGAGTTGTATTCATTCCCTCTAGGCACCGATTATTGAGCATGAAATAAATAATATCAGCATGCCAAGGGTCATTAGAAAAGGACTGTGTGGTGTACTGCTGACAAATAATGTTCTTACCAACCTCTTCCATTGCTTTAGACAGGCCTTGACCTCGAACAAGTTTCATAGGATGAATCTCCAGATCTAACTCTTGCAAAATAGCCATCCAATTCCCCCTTCATTCCCCTAACTCGCTCTACATGAGTAGAGATTTCACAACAGCATCAGGAACCACAGCAATGATCTGACTTCGAAGGATATAATGCCTGAACTTCTTGACAGCTCTAATCAATGAAAAAGCTTGTTTCTCAAGAGGTGGGTACTTGACTTCAACATTCTTAAATGGAGAGCTCATGAAGGCAATTGGCCTCTCATCCCCCTCCTCTCTTCGTTGCATCAGGACAACTGCACATGAGTGTTTAGAAGCAAAAGAATAAATATAAAATGGCTTCAAGTATTCAAGACTGGTGAGGGTTGGCGCCTTCAAAATGGATTGCTTAACCTAAGAGAAAGTAGCCTTTACCTCATTACTCCATTCTATTCTAGCATCTTTCTTCATCATTTCGTTCAAAGGTTTAACAATTTCTGTAAAAACTGTGATAAACTTCATTACAAAGTTGATCTTTCCGAAGAAAGATCTCATCTCCTTACTTCTTGGCATGGTTAACTTCAGGATAGACTCAACTCAGTTTGGATCTATCGATATCCCTCTTTCCGAGATTATGTGTCCCAAATGTTTCCCTTCAAAAACCCCAAACACACACTTTTTAGGATTCAGAGAAACACCATATTGGATACATCTTTCCAAAACTTTAGCTAAGCCTGAAGCATGGTTTAGTCTATCTTTAGAGAATACTATCAAATCATCCATGTAAATGATGATACACTTACCAATCAAATCTTTGAACGCTACGTCCATTGCATGCTGAAAGGTTGCTCTAGCATTTATCAAACCAAATGGCATCCTTCTATAAGAAAATGTCCCCCACTTAGTGGTGAAGGTTGTCTTCATTTTGTCTTCATAATTAACGATCACTTGATTGTACCCAAAATAACCATCTAGGAATGACATCATTTGAGACCCATTGATAGTTTGCAAGACTTCATCTAGAGAAGGGAGTGGGTAGCTATCCTTTTCTGAAGCTTGATTAAGATTCCTGAAATCTACACATAGTCTGATCTCCCCATTCTTTTTACGGACTGGAACCAAGTTAGCCACCCATGTTGAATGTCATTTAGGGAAGATTATTCTTGCAAACAGAAATTTTTGAACTTCCTTAAAGATCAGTGGTTCAATCAAGTCGTTGACGAGGCATTGTTTATGCCAAAATGGTCTAGCTTCAGGCTTCAAAGGAATAGTATGAGTTATCACAGAATTATCAAATGTTTTTAGATCTTCATACCCCCAAGCTATTGCAGCAATATATTTCTTCAGTTCCCTCAATATATCTTCTCTAATTGCTTTAGGGCAAGCTTTCCCTATGTAAACATTTCTTTCAAGGCTAGAGTCAGCTAAGTCAACAGTTTCATATACACCTCCCTTATCTTCTATTGATACCTTCTCCCAAGCCCTTGGATCTGAATCAAAAATTCTTTCTAAGGCCGCCATTCCCTTGGGAATGCTATTACCTTTTAAATTGATGATACCTTCTGTATCATAGTCTTCGAGGTTCTAGTCTCCTTAATCCCTGTCGAACTCATCGATGATCAGTTCTTCGAAAACATCTAAGCTTGCCAGAAAAGTAAGGATATGTCGATCATCATCAAAGACTTAAAATCTCCTGACATCATTAGGGACAACTAGGGTGGATATCAATTCTACTGAGAATCTCTTGAGCTTGGAGCTTTGCATGGGCTCCAGGGTACTTGCGGCAACAGCTAATGAATCAACTATTTGATTCTCCTCTCTAGGGATTAAACTAATCCCAAAAGCATCAAAGTCTTCAATCAGGTTCTAAACATGATTTCTATAAGCTGCCAGCCTCTTATTGTGGCATGTGTATTGGTTGCGTACTTGCTTGATAATCACTTATGAATTTCCTTTAACCATCAAGGCAGTAACTTTCTTTTGATGTGCAAACATCAGTCCCTGAGCTAACACTTCATATTCTTCTATATTGTTAGTGCATCCAAACTGTAATCTGTAAGAAGCAAAAAATGTTTTCCCTTTCGGGCTGGTTAACTCAATTCCAACACCACACCCTGTTTTAGATTTGGATCCATCAAATGTGAGGGTCCATAGCTGATCATGAGGTGGGGTTGATTTCTTTGAGCTTGTTGTGGGTGCTTGGATAAGATGAACCATAGGTGGGGCCACCTGATCTTTTTCATTCAATATTGGGAATGGGTGATCAATAGGTTCACCAGGTGCAATATTCAATTCCCTTTCAGATATATCATGTAATCCTAGGATACCTTTATGACAGTTATCTGTATCTTTGATTAATCCCTTGGGTTTTGGTATACTTGTGAGTGTAGGGGTATCAAACAAACCTTGGGGTTGTTCATCGTAACTATGTTGGTCCGGTATTATGACTGGGTAAGTTCAGTTTGAGGAGGGACTTCCTCTAAAGGTATCTTAGCCCTGGTTAACATTATTGCATTTTTGGCTTTGAATGAGAAGTGATTTGAAACGGTCTCAAGGTGACTTGGGCTAGTTGCTTCAGTTTGGAAAACATGATTTAGAACACTGATCATGTTGCAGCTTCCTAATCAATGTCTTCTAGTTTACGCTAATCATGGAATCAAGGAATTCTTTCATTGACAAGTCATTAGAATCAAGAACCGAAAGATTGAAAATTTCCTCTCTTTTATAAACCCCTATCTCGGTTTTAAAATAAGCTACCTTGTTGGGACAATCATACTCAATGATGATATGCTTGAGGCGAGGTTCACTCTTAATCATAATCTATGTAGGCATTCCCCTCCATGGTAGCCACATATGTGAAAAGTCAAGGGAGAGATATCCCCCTATACTCTTCATCAAATCTCTACTCAAAAGCATACTGTAAGTCTTAGGAATGTCTGCTACCTGAATATTCATATTGGCTTGAATCCTAGGGTCAGACCCTACTTGCACATGTATATTTCTCAATTCTCCAACTACATTAACCTTTGTTTTATCAAGTTGGATGACCTTCTTGTTTGTTTGGATAGGATTCAATCCCAATTTCTTGCATAGAGAAAATGGCATAACATTGCCAGAAGCCCCTGAATCTAGCAGACAATTGTGTAAATTCTTCCCACAAATTCTTAAACTTAAAAGAAATGGTGGGGTCCCTACCTTGTTTATGAACAAAGTTGCGTTCATTTCCGTAGTGGGTGCCACCTTGGTTTTTCCTTTTGATTTATCAACTTCTTCCAAAGCTTTCAGCACTATATCTCATTGGGAAGGGCACCATTTTAGGATGTCAAAGTATGATAAAGAGGTTTTTTGTTTCTGCATTTTAGAAACAATATCAAATTCTATGTTATAACTTGCATTATATTTGAAAACATCAAATGAATTACCTTTTCTAGGGAATTCAGGCGGACCCTTTGGTGGAGGAGGGTTTTTATTAGCACTCTAATTTGGAGGCACCTTGTGGTCAGGTGGTGTTGATGTAGTGAATGAACCATTATTCTAGTTTCTTAGGAAGTGTCCTCCCTTTGTCTGAAAGGCTTGGGCATCATACACATCTTCTTTTGGTTCATTCTCATTTTGCCTTGGGAATGAAGGTTCTTCTTCAAAGAGGTCATAAGCCATCGCTATATCCACTAAGCCACCTCCTTTATTTGAATTCCCTTGGAACGTTTGGGCATCTTCCTGTGCCATCTTGACAACCTTCTTCATTTCAGGATAGTTCACCTCGGAATGAGTTGCAGTATCATGCAGCCTGCACCAATTAGTCATAAAATTGAGGTCAGCCACATTTGTAATATGTGGCTTGTCCTCATTGGCTTGATAATTGTGAGAAACTCTGTCATTATTTGTCCATTTGTTCCATTGTCGGTTGTTATTAGGCCTCTGGTTATATCCTCTATTATGATTTTGATAGCCTTGGTTAGGGAAGTTTTGGCCTTGATAATTCCTCTGGCTGTGATTTTTGTTGTTTTAATAATTACCCTGATTATTATTATTCTGATTAGGATAGTTACCTTGATTAGCATAATTACCTTGGTTCTGAGAGGTTCAATTTAAGTTGAGCAATGTCATTTGTGACTTGAGAAAGAGTTTTCTTTAGGGTCTCCACCTCATTTTAGAGTTGAACTGTCCTTTCACTCTCAACATTCTTAGCAACAGGTGATTAACCAATAGGATGAGCTTGATTATGATGACCATGCGGACTATGATGAGCCTGTGATTGTTGAGAGAAATTAGGAGCTCCATTGGCAAAAAATGGAATAGGAGATTGAGTATGCAACTCAAACATAGGTCCATAATGGGAAGGAGACATCCCTGGGACCATATTGAATAAAGGGGTTGGATTAGGCATCTGATACCCCATGGAAGGAAAACCTCCTCCCAAGTTCCCTTGTTGAGAGCTAGTTTGTAGTTGTAGCTTGATGGCTAGATGATAAACTTTAGACAGAAAATTGATATATGCAGGCTGATAAGTCCTTTGCAAGAACAAGCCAAGCAAAGGGTCTATAACTCTAAAATATGCTTAAATGGCACTATTCTCAGCAACTAGATAGGGGTCCTGCAATCTCCTATACATTCATTGAAATCTTGTGTTAAACAAGGGCAGTGATTCACATGGCTCCTTCCTAATGGTAGAAAATTGATGGAACAAAATGGCGGGATCCACATAAACTCTGAACTGATTGATGAAAGCATTCTCCAGATCTTTCCAGCTCAGAATGGAACCTTGTGGAAGATTTAGGTACCAGTTGTACACCATATCCCCTAAGGAATAAGGGAACAACCTACAAACCACATCATGGTGAGCTATCTGGGCTCTGGTACAAGCATCCTTAAAATCTTGTATGTGCTCCTCAACACTTCTTGATTCGCCATGAATGTATTTGGGACAGAATCTCTCGGGATTCTTACGCATATCGTGAAAACCTCTAGGAATAGTCCCCAATGGAGAGGGATTATTCATGAAAAATGCTATTGGTGGCGGTGGTGGGGGTTGAGCCAGCTGTTGGATGGGTTGAACCAGCTGTAATGGCACTTGAGATGGATTTGGTGATGGATTCATGGGTATCAACTGGGGTATTGGTGGAAATCCTAGTGGAGTGAGTGGAGTTGACAAGGGTGGTAGAATGGTTGTGCCAGTCCTGTAAATCTTGTGTCTCATTGGGGTCTTGAGTTCTATCAAAGGTGGTGGGTTTTTAGTTGATCGAAGAACTCTATGGGACCTCTTTGGTGAGAAAACCCCAATATTATCAAGTTTTCTCTTTTGGCCCTCCTTCTAGCACCAGTTCTCTGTTGATGTTCCAAATTGACAGACAACATGCAAGTAAGAAAAAAGAAAAAAATATCTCACCTCTCCTGAAAGAGACAATCAGTAATCAAACTAATCACCTCCTAAGGTCTTTGATGTTGGTTCACATGTTGTTGTTTCACAAAGTGGTCAATATAGTTGTAATGTTCAAGGGGCATGCTGGTGTTGAGCTTCTAGATTGTTACAAGATCAAACATCTATCTAAACCTACTTTAACCGGTGGTTTTAAAGGAATAGAAAAAGTTAGATCAAGGTTTTCAAACTAAAAAGAATGTCAATTCATTCAACTAATCAGACTTGTTTCCTTCCAAGGAATTCCTAATCTAGAACTGCAGAATAAAATTAACTTGTAATTGATACAAAGTTTCATTCATACAAGTGCAAAATTTTAACCATAGATTGCAAATCACCATTCAAACAAAACATAAGATAAAATTTCATTCCTTGAAAGCTTTTCAAGTCAAATGATTAACCCAAAATGAATACCATTCTAGAGCATAATATAAAGAAGGTTTAAATTTGGTTGCTCCTACTGTTAAGGAAATAGATAAACAACATTTACAAATCTGGAAAGATCACCAATGTACAGAAAACCCATGTCTTTAAACTATCTCCATCTATGCTAGGAAAACCAAGAAGATACATTAGCTCCTCTTCCTGCTGAACTGTAAAAAAACGTCTAACTTCTTTCAAAACCCCAACTTTCCTTTTCTAACTCTTTTCTTCTAACCTTGCTCTAACTCTTCTAAAACTTTCTAACCCTTACAAAAAGAGGTGAAATGCCATATTTATAAACGTGCCAAATGTTTCAGCCCCATTTAGGGTTTACAATAAGTTGTCCATAGAAGAAATTGGCCCTAGAGGAGTGTGAAACAAAGTCAAGCGTGCATTAAATGTGTGCACTTTGTCCATGTTGGTGAAGGATCTCCCACAGGTATGGTCCCCTACAATACTACAAAATTGTTACAACCATCATCATTAACTTGTAGCCCTCATCCTTGACCTTGAGACTCCTTTACAAAGTTGCCTTGAATGTTCTAAAGCATTGTCATTAATTTTGATCTACCTTTGCTAGTAGACGTCTCGTCTGCCATCAAGACTCACAGTTTCTTCCTCTTAGGTTTTCCTCTCTTCCTAGAACTCTCTATAGGTTGACTCCCTTGAGAATCAATGTTTGTCATTCCCAACACCCTGCAAAACAATACCCTCATCAGTCCTCTAAAAGCATAGAAAATATCATTCTTAGTCTTTCCTTTCATACCTTCCCCTTTCTCTTACTTAGCAAAACTTAACTCTGGTAGAGGCGGAACCAAATCAGAACTAGGAACAACACTTACCTTCAATACCGGCAGGATGGGAACCAAAATGAGATCACAACCAGGACCAGAGTCAAAATAGGGACAAAACACAAGACTATTCGTTAACTTTAAACTCTTCGCACTATTTCAGCTCTGACTCCGCAAGAAAGAAAGTATGCGAAAACCAAAACTCGACCAATCAACCAAGTGGTCAGAACCAGAACTGGAGTCAGAATGAAAACTAAGCCCAGAAATGACCAACATCCCCAAGTTGAACCCACATTCCGGCTCCGCGTCCGCAAAAGCAAAGAAACCCTGGGACCTGTAGCAGGCAGGGGCAGAGTCAGAACCGAATGAGGAAACAGATCTTGGAAAAAAATCCATATCCTAAATCCTTTCTAAACTTGGCCCCGCAAAAGAGACCAAGCACAAGCAACAAAGAAACGAACGCAACGGGTGGAACCAGAATGAAAACTAAACCCAATGGGGGTGAAAGCGGAACAAAAACCCGACCCTAAAACTTTTCCAAGTTACAGGTTCAATTTCCATCCTGACTCCACCTTCGACAACACACAAAGAGACAACGTGGAAAGAGACAAGAGAGAAAAATAAGGGAAGGAAACACCCCATGACCAAATGCAAGGATAAAAAGGCAGAACAAATGCAACGGGCGAAACCAGAACAAAAATTGGAACTTGTAACAAATTCCAGAGTTTGGTTTCAGTCTGCATTTCATGTTCGCCAGAACAACAAGGAAAAAGTCCCAAGGAAGAAAGAAAACTCCTAAGGCACAAAACACAAAACAAAAGGAAAACAAAACAGAAAGGGGGAACCCATTTTAATCAAGTTTAAAATGGGGTGGTTATGCAAGGCATAACAGATTCCATTTAATTGCAATCCTAAACATATTTCATGTATATCCTAAGTCCTTGGAAAGTGGTAGCTTAAAACTCATAAAACTATGAGACTGTAGATCTAGTTAAGTGTTTTTTGTCACAATTCCTTGTGTATGATTAATCTGTTTAGATCAATTTTACCAATTGTAGAAAGAGATAGAATATTGTAGAAGAATGAGACAAGAAGATAGAAGTGACATAGCATATATGTGGAGAAACCCTTTCAAGAAGAAACTCCACTAGAATCAATAGTGCTTGTATTATTTAGCCTTAGTACAAGATTACAATAATACTCTATCAATCCTTGATTGATATGCTTCATTTTCCTTCAACAATCCTTCTTCACAACTTGTAATAAACTCTCATATACATTCTTCAACACAAGCTATCCATGCATTCCATGTGACCAAGCATGAATCCACACAACCCATGCCATGCTTCAAACCATCACACATGCACAAGCTTAACCTGCTAACCTATTGTAAACTCAGATGCACTTGTTGCAATTAATAGATAATTAATGAGCATGTAAACTCATAAGAGTTGTCAATTATAAGATTATAAATCTCCTCTCAAAAATTTATGCCTAGATTGTGCAAGTAGAGTTCCACAATGTAACTTGTGATCAAACCAAAGTCTTCCTCAATTTAGGCACCCCAAACTGAACACTTAACTAAACTTTGGTCAAGAAAATATCTTGCAAGAAAAACCTCAAAGTTGGTGCCCAAGAATGATCCCACTTAACTAAGCCTTGTAAATATCTTCTCATGCAAAAGGTGTTAACTCAAAGATGCCAACTTGGGCACCTAAGGTGGGTCCAAGTCAATCTTAGTTAACTAAAACATATCTCTCCACTAGTTCATGCAAACATTATGCATGATTGATCATCCCCACTTAACTGAAAGTATCCACTTTTTATTTGTCATGCAACTGAATTCATTAGTCATGCAACTCCAGTTAACTAGCATTCAACTCAAACTAACTACATGCAACTGAAGATAACTGAACCATAACTGAATTGAACTGATACTAAACTGAACTAAATTGAACTCCACTCATGTAAATATCAATCCCTACTTTTTAGGATCTAAACATACATTACTAAAGTGTTATCAATCCTCCAAATAGTTAACTTAAGCAAGGTGGGTTCCATCTTCCATGTGGGCACCCCATGTGCTCCTATTTTGTAGGATCTCTTCTTGGACATCCCCACATGTTCCTATCATTTAGGAATAATTACAAATTTCAATTTACATGTTCATTTCATTCGAATTTAATCTCTTTCTAATCCTAGTTTTGGGGAACACTTTCCAAGGACTTAGGAGATACATGAAATATGTTTAGGATTGCAATTAAATGGCATCATATTCCCAACTTATATTAGGGCTAATTCCAAAAGGTATTCCCAAGTATTTGACATGTTTATGGGGACCCCTCACTAAAATTCATAATTTTTAAGCCAATCAAGGGGAAAACCTAACCATTCGAGCATGTTGGGCTTTGCATTGGAGATATTTGCACCTGAAGCCTTATAGAAGGAATTTAACTTTTGAATCAAGTTATCCACATTATTTTCCTCAAGTCAACAAAGATTGTAGTTTCATCAACAAATTGAATATTCAACAAGTCATTGTGGTCAAGAAGTTCCAGGCCCCTAATCCTAGGGAAAGAGATGATTCTTTCAACAGGTAGTGCACATCATTTGAAGCAATTACAAAGAGTGTCAGGGCAAGGGAGAAACCTTGTCTACTTGATATTTCCAAAGTAGACACCTTAGAGAGGGAACCACTCACTTCCACTTGAGCAACAACATCTCTTAACAGAGTGTTAACCATGTTGCAAAAGATACTAAGGAAGCCAAATGCCTTAAGGGTCATTCCTAAAACTGACCATTCAACCCTATCATAAGCCTTTTCAAAATCTAAGAGAACCATAGCATATTTTTTCTTAGAGTTCCTTTCCCATTCCATAGCCTCCCAACTATTAATTATGTTTTCTAAGATATAGCTACCTTTGATGAAACCAGTTTGAGTACTATTGATAAATGTGGGAATAATACTAACCAATCTCATAGTTATGATTTTGGCTAAAATCTTGTATGACATATTTAGTAGGGTAATTGGTCTCCAATTCTTTATTAATGATTTTTCACCATCTTTGGGAAGTAGTTAATTCCTTTGTTGATGTTCTTACTCAAGGACTCTCTATTGATAGCTTCCTTGTACACTTGAAACAAATCATCACATACCCAATCAATAAATGTTTTGTAAAACTCTATAGGAATCCCATCATCCCTGATGGATTTATCATTATTCAAAGTCTTAATGGATCTCCTAATTTCATCTTTGGACATTTCTTCACATAATCTAGCCACATCCTCCTCACATATTTTCTTGATGAATTCTCTAGCATTGTTGCTAGCAACATTTTCCTCTTCAAATGTAAAGAGATTCTTATAAAATAAGAAAAAAAATCTTTTGATATCTTCTTGATTAGTGAGAAAGATCCCTTCATGCCAAATTTTGTTAATTTTTTTCCTTGATGCCTTTATCTTTAATGTACCTTGAAAAGAACTTGGTACCTTTATTGAACCATTGTTCAAGTAGTTTAATTTAGATCTTACTTTGACCTTGAATTCTATTTACTTTTAGTCTTCTTAGTGATTTATTGGCTAAGGAAATCTCTTCACACATATCCTCATTCAATGGATCATCATGTAGACAAGTTTTGGCTTTTAGCAATCTTTCTTGAAGTTTTTTCTCCTCCTTTATTCTATCCATGAATCTCTTCTTGCCAATGGTCTAGAATAGTATTTTTCATTCATTCACATTGTGTTCTCATTTCTCTATAGCATTCAAGTCCCTTTAAGCATCCATTTGTTAATTTCTCTAAGGGTAATAATAGTTATCTTGTATTCTTCATTGTGTAAGAGGTTTGTATTAAGGATGAAGCAACCATCCTTCTTCTTCTCATTTAACTTGCCACTATCCAAAAAAATATTATCCCTTATAGTTTAATGATCAAAAAGTGAATAAGGGTATATAATCACTTTGCACCCCTCTCTAATTGGGTCAAAATTGAAGTAATCTCTATTAGCATAGAACCTATCTAATCTAAGTATATTCTCCTTCCCCATTTTTGAGCATAGCACCAAGTGTATCAAATGTTGGTGCTATTTATTTATTTATCCCTTCAAGAGGGATAAATAGGTTGAGTTTAACTTTCATTCTCTACCAAAATTGTTTCTCATTACCCTTCCACTCCATGTTTATACCCCCTTTTTGTCATCATTATGTTCAATCATGTTAAATTCACCCCCCAAAATCTAGGGTAGATCATGTAGATTTCAAAGCCAATTCCACAAATCTATCCTAGATCTTTGTGCTCATTAGAAGCATAAATTGAACAAATGTCAAATCTAATATCCCCTTTCTCAATTGTGACCCAAAATAATTTTTTGTATGGAGAGATACTAGATGCAGTTATATATTGGGCCCAATTCTTAGAATTAGGATAGTTGCACCACCTCTCCCTTTCTCATGGTCAATGATAAAGTAATGAGAGTTATTCCAAATGAATTTGAGATATGTCTCGAAGGTAAAGACAATGGCTTTAACTTCTTGAAGTAGGACAACATATTTATTTTTATCCAGGTTAATGAACCTTCTGACTATGTATTTCTTATCAAGGGATTCAAGCCCCCTGATATTCAATGAAGTATAGTTAAGGTTCATGGAAATCATAATTTGGGGGCCTCTATCACATTCCTAAAGCTCACAAAGAATTTAGGGATCTTTTCTTCTATTTCTATCCTTTTAGAGGTAGGCACTGATACCACCACACTTCTTTTATTCCTTTTATGTTTGGTAATTTTTAGACTACCCCTACCAAAATATAGGATAATTTCCCCCTTTTTCCTTGTTCCTTTTTGGCCAAGGGGAGAGCCAAAACTAGGGACTACTTGCCTATCTACTTGGTCTTATCATTATCCAAGGACCCACTAGCTACTACAAGATTCTAAATGATGTTAGTATTTAATTCAAATCCCTTTTCATCCTCAGTACCACATTAAACAACTTTAGTTTTGCAACAATTGCATCTCTTTTTTTACAATACCTTTTATTCCTATATCCATTCTTGGGCCATGCTTGCCACAATGGTTGGGTATAATCACAAAGCAGTCAAGGAAATATTGCTCTTTGTTTTTACTATTAATATTAATAATGTCTTTGCAAATATCAACATTATTTTTAACCTCGTCATCTAAGCCTCTAACCAGCCCTGAGACATCATTTTCATAGTGGTTGGGTATAGTCATAGAGCTATCACAAATAGTTTTCTCTTTTTTTTCAACATTCATATTATTAGTAGCCTCCAAGGTAATAGTAGAATGTTGTTCCACTACTCCCTCAGGATTGGAGATCAAGTTTTTTTTTTTGGTTCTGCATCAGGGCTAAAGGGATCCAAACTCCTACTATTACCTTGCAAGTTACTAATAGTCTAACTTTTGAAAATTCAGATTTAGAGATAATTTTTCTCACTAAAGATGATATTATATTGATATCATGTTGGTTTGTTTCATTCAAGTTACCCAAGTTCAAGTTATTTCCCCTAGTACTTTTATTAGTTGAATTGTATTTATGGAACTAATTACAGTTTCTTCAAACTCCATCAAGTCCATATTATTGCTATTATTTTTCATTTGTTTATTCATTTCACTATTTTAATCTTATCCATAGCAATTTGTTGTGCATTTTTTCCCATTTACAAAATTAGGCTCCTTCACCAATGTGGAGCAGTGATTATTTGGAGGGTCTAATGGTAGCATAGGGGTTTTATTTTTAACACTTTCTGAAAGCTTAGGATCAATTTTAGAGTTTCCCAACTCTTTAGTCAAAATATTGAATGAGTTTAATCATTTAATACTAGAGGAGTTCCCAAGCAATGTAAAAACCCCAGTGTTCTTCACAGTAAAATTTCCAATGTTTTCACCTTAAGTGAATAAATCATGACGCCATGAAATAGCAATAAATTATTTTTTTCCAATAATGTAAACTACATGCATAATTGACATAACACAAATTCCAATTTGTCATTGCAATCCAAAGTAATTTTACAAATCTTCCCAAAACATAGATATCACATTGAATGAACTTAAGTATATCATTCATGATTACATCATTCCATAAAAATGGGTGCAAAATACATAAATAGCTCCTCTAAGCTTCAACTAGAAATAGGTATACAAACTAGTCCTAATTTCGTCGCATTGGTACATACATTCTAAATGTCCTTGCACTCGCAGGTGCAAACACTCCAATTGTACCTGATACTGGCGCAAACATCTCTAAACCTCAACTACTGACTGATGAGGAGAAGCATCACTCAAGTGCTTCTCCGCCAACCATGGACTTAAATGCAGTCTCTCGTACATCCACCTCGCAAGTTAGATCGCCCTACCCTTCAATGAAGAGATTGGTTGGGAAACCTCATAACAATTTCCTATCTGAGCTTAGTGTTGTGTTCCACAAACTAGAACTTAATCATACTGTAGCTACACCTACAAGTATGAAAATTCCAAACTAGAATACGTACAAGGAACATAGTGAAATGACAGTGTAAATAGTGGCAACTTACACTACTTTGGCCAAAGTATTCTCACTAAGTACTTCAAGTGACAGTCCTCACATTCACATACACTACTACGGCTCAGTTTGGTTTATGACCATTCATATACTATGCTTAGGTCATTTCCTCTTGTAGACACTGAAAAATGTCCTAATCGATGTCATACACTCAAATTGGATTTATTAGCATCATTTCCTCTTTATCCATCCTCTTTTTGCTTAATTGATTCAATTACCTTAGCTAATTAATTAATTAAATCATTTTTTCATCTATCTGGCCTAATTAATTAAATTGGGTTAATTCACCTCTTTTTGCACTAACACTTCATCTTATTAAGTTGAATAGATCAAAATATTTAATTTAATCTCCTAAGTCATCTTATTTTATTAAATAACCCTAAGTTATTTAATTAAATATCATTTCACCCCTCCCCTATTTATTAAATCATACAATTTAATAAACATCATCTAATTCCCTTAATTGCATAAATGAAAACTTGTTTAATTAGCAATTAAATTAACTTTACTCTAATCAAAGGGAATATTCCCATGGAATATTCATTATCCTTTTTGCATAATTAAAACTTTGTTTTAATTTGTAAATTAACCTTTTTTCTCATTCAAATGGAATATTCTAAGGAATATTCCCTTTCCTCCAATCAAATCACTTAGCTTCAAAAGCAAGTAAACCCTTAACCTCTTTGGCAAGTTACCTTTGACCTATGTGTGCAGGTCAAAAGTGTGTTTGTTTGAAGAAAGTGTGAGCCCTTGATTAAATCTCATCTTGCATTCTCACCTGTTGATGAGAATCCATGATACATGCCTCTTATTTCCTCCATCTTGAACCATTGATTGAGATTTTTGATCTCAACCATCCATTCTTCATTTGTTGTCCTATAAATAGATCACTATTTGGAGATAAATGGATCCATCTTTTATTGAAAACTTATGCTATTAAATTTACTCACATCCATACTCTCAATTTGCACACTTTTAGCTTATTTTTAGTTTATTTTAGTTGCATAATAGCTTAGAGCATCCATTAATAGATTCCATGCATCCATCTTAGTTTGTAAATAAATTAGGGTTTTCATCTTTTAGCATCATTTTAGCTTAAATTAGCTTAGATTAGCTTAGATCATCTTAGCAATTGCATAATTAGATCATTTATAGCATAAAATCATGGTAACTTAGCTTGCATAATGTACATTTTTAGCATAATTTAGGTTTTCACACATCAAACACCATGGTTTCATCTATTCTCTTCCATAGAATCGACTAAAACAAGCTCACTGTCACGAGATTGGGAAAGGGTCGTCAGTCCACATCAACATGACACCAATTCCACAACAAGATAAATTTTGAATGGATTAGAATAGATTTTTTTATGGCTTTCGTAGTTTAGTATGTTAGGTTTTGATTAAATGTTTAGTTTTAATCTTGTTCAAGATCGATCTTGTTGAGATTTGAGTATTGGTGGCTCTATTATGCTTTGATTCTTCATGGATCAAGCGTAATTTGGCCCATAATGAAAATCCTCACATCAACACCTCCCATAGGTATATTTGTTACCTTAGAAACAACCCTTTCCCAAAACACAATGATTGCTCTACCAATAAATCCTAAGCACTAGTTACCTCGTCAATGGACATTTCTATCCTAGGTATAACATATGAGCTTATCTTTGCATAATCAAGCTATTCCCTTAGAAGACAATAGATAGTCCCAAGTATAACTTTATAATCTAGAATATAGCTACATAAGTCTCATCATAACCATAGATTATATAACTAACTCCACTTAGTAAAATATCACATAATAAGTGATACGGTCCATTTAAGAGTATAGCCTTATCAATGAATGAACTCAATCAAAGAATTGTCACAACAATAGACGATTCCATTTGGGAGTATAATCTCCTTATCTAAAAGGTTTTAAGCTATGATTTTTTTTGCCAATACAACAACTTTGTATTTAAGTGTGCATTGACACTAATCAAGTAACAATTTTAACTCACTAGGTTTCACCATACCTCTCAACCCAAGAGTAACCCACTAGCTATCTATTATAATAAAATAACTTAGCTATGAGAAACCCTTATGCTACCCATGTTTAATCATATCTAGTATGTAATACTTACATGATAAACATAATCCTCCTATTATGGGGTACATACAAGTGTTGCATAAATAGTATAAATAGATTAACTCCTTTTCAAAGCAATACTATGTTTATTTAATTGCAAATATTCTCAATAGACTAACCAAAGCATTCATGAAACAAGATCATTCAAAAAATAAGACAAATAAAGGAGAATCATCCTCGTGCATGTTAATGCTTATCCAACTGACTAGCTACAACACAGCTTTCCTAGAACAACAACTAGCTTAGTTTCGATCTCTCTCACAAAGTCATGCAATAACCTCTAACTCACAAGCTTTCAAAATACTTCTCTCAATACATATGATAAAATACTCTCACCAATACTCAAAGCTCGCTCTCAATATATAGTAGAATAATGCAGAAAGGAATGCAGATAGAATGCAGAAACTTGCTTAAGGAATGCATCTCAAATAAGTGAGTTTTCTCTACTATTTATACAACATATTGGAGACCTCTCATCCTACAAAATAGACATGATTTTTGACAACAATTATCATGCATAGCCACTCACTTGACTTAGCTAAAAGGTGGCACACACATAAGAACATAATCAGCAAAACAAAGCTACAGGTCGACTTTATTTGTTGACAACAGTATGAGACTATTTCAAATAAGCACATGATAGAAAAGTGTAATTCAAATTACCCTCATAATGAACATCTACAGAAAATAGGACTCATAAGGTGGCATCAAGGAAAATAGATCTTTCCAATAGTTGATGGGGTTTACAATATATTTGAATCAATCAATATCAAATATGCAACACATAACTCATATCGGCTAAGTCTTACATGAGTCATTTCATCACATTTATCAATTTGGCCCATTCATTGACCTGCTATATGTAATATTGTTTGCATTTATCTATTGTAGATATTTACCAAATGATAAGGCATCTAACAATTTACTAATTCAAAGATTTATCACTACAATTGTCAACCAAGTCTCTTATTCCATATCGACTTAATGTTGTGAGTTACTTATGTAGAATACTCATTCTTTTATGTCTAGACAACATTAGTTATATTCGGCTTCCAAAATACAGTCAAAATTATTACATATTCAGCCTCCAATCATTTATTCATTGCTTAACACTCTTCTCCTATGTGCAAGAACTAATCTCCTTCCTACTCACATTGTTTAACTCCTCTCAAGGCGGCATAGCTATTGAGGTTTCACATCAAGGTTTAATCACTACACTATATAGTGTTTAAGGCACTATATAGTATAGTATCATTTATAATATAAATAAATTCCCACATAACTACACCCCTTGGTTTATATTCACCACTTTATATTCTCAAAGCGTATATATATACATATTTTTCAAGCAATAAAGTAATAATCCATTCGATAATCGAATGATTACATCTAAGTGATATATGTATATCATTACTTCATATATACACAAGATAATAATATTGTACATAATATCGATTGTATATACATATATATATATGTATGTATGGGTATGTGCAAGATCGTCATGGAAAAAATAGGCCCTTACATGGCGAAAAATTCAGAAAAATCAGAGTTAGGCAACTTGATGTAAAAATTTGAATAAGTTATCTATATTATTTCAAAAATATGTAAGAATAGAATCTGTAGAAAATTGAATGTAGTTTCTAAACTACTAGGTTTATTTAAAAAAATAAAAAATCTATTTGGTGAAAATTTGAAATTTCAATGCAGTGGTACTTAAATTTCAGGGAAAAAATAAGAAGTAGGTGTTGTCTGACCACCCTAACCACAATAATTTAATGATGATATTTTTTTATAAGATTTTATATATAAGTAGAGGAATCATGTTCAAATGTGATGCATATTTTTTTGTAATTTTTTTCCAAGTAAATAATTAATTATGAATTTTTTATTACAACTTTTAAAAATATAAAAAATCGTATGTCTAACCACCTTAATTTGGTCAAAACTTAATGAATTTTTTTTTTTTTTAAATCCTATAGTATGCAAAGCATAGAATGTGATGCATGTTTTGGATTCAAAAAATGTGACACCGTTTGAAAGCTATAGATGTTTTTCAATTAGCCTATCAATCGGGACTTTAGTAATAATTCAAATAGAAAATTAATAATGATTATTTATTAAATTCAAAGTATAGCATAATTTATATTGGTGGGAATCCGAAAATCTCCTTTAAAAACCCTTTTCGTTTCATCAATTTTGGGTAAAAAATAGTCATCAGCCACATACTCTACACATACCCATCATATCGCCACTTTTTGGCCCATCATGATCCTGCACATACCCGTATGTAAATATACACATATTCCTCTTTGCTCATGTATACTTATGTATACATGTATATTTATGTATATATCCTATATATATTATGTATTCATTTGATCTTACAATTAAGCACATACATATTTACTATCTTATCGATAGGAGGTATACATGTGATGAATATATACTATACATCCATTGCATGTGTGCTCACCTTATTAACACAAGCATAGCAATATAGGGAGGAACTCACAAGACCAAATAGATAAACATCACCTAAGCATGCATTCAATAGTAATCAAGACCCTTACTAATGTAGACATATTACGCTAAGGATGACTTACCAATTCCCAACTCAATGACTAGACTCAACCATTCCACTATGAGTGTGTGTTAGCTCAGATAGGTTATGTTACTAGTTACTCGACCAAAATCTTCTCCTGGGTGATACTTCCCCTCCACTTGGAGGAATGAACATATAACTGCATCCACATTCTCAAAATATTCCCAAGGTAGTCAACTATTCTTGATAAAATATGCATTACACATAATACATTTCATAGTTAGAATATCAATTCAATAACCATCCATTTCACATATAAGCATTCCTTCATTTATCATTAAATGAGATAACATTCATTCATAATTCTTTTGATAACAAAGTACAAGAACAATTTATTCATCTTTGGAATTCACATTTTACCCTACATAGTAATAGTAAATAGTAATTACAAAATTTGGGTGTAACAAGGAACACAAAGCTTTGACTTTGTTGTTCCACCATAGTCAGGGTTTCCATCAGACTAGGATTAATAGGACAATTGATTTCTAATCCATTCTTGGAATTTCTAGATTTAAAATGTATCAATTCGGGGTTAGGAGCCCCATTGGTAACATTAATATTGTATTTTCCTATAGATTTTTCTATTGGTCTAATAGTTATGGTCTCAGAGCCACTATCTTCACCTTTTGCCTCAGATTCTTAGGAATCCCTTTAGGTTTACTAATATTATCATATATCTCTATACATTGGATTTGGAATTATTAATTCTACTGAGAATTAGAGGGAAATTCTTCCTTATCTTCCCCTCCTTTCTACACAAATAGCAAGCATTAATGCCACCCAAAAATTCTAAATTGTATGTATGTGTTGAATTTTCAAGATAAATCTCCAAAATTTTAGGGATTTCCACTCTAAGAAACAAAGACACCAAAGCTTGAGCATCCATATGAGGGAGATAAGTTATCTCTTCATCAACCCTAATCACATTCTCAATCGATGCCAACACCTACGATAGAAAATTCCACAACATTGGTGGAAAAATTTTTACTATGACCCATCTAGGGCATGAAAGAGCCAAGATTTCATCATCGAGGGTATTGAGTGACCATGTAAGGGCATATAAAATGCAATGCCTTATATTCCAATATTTGTTTTATACAATAATTTCCTACATGTTGCATTCTTTTAGAAAAATTAAGAATAACCCACGCTAGATCATCCTATAGAAGAATATATGGATACTTCGTTTCTTATACCAAACCTTTAAAAACCATTCATCTAGATATTTCCTAATTGGGAGTTTCAAATTATCCATGACCGCCATAAACACAACAATATTCTTTAATCTATTACTCTCATTAGAAATTGCATTATTATTTTTGCATTAGGAGAAATGATCATTTTTTAGGGTTTGCAAAGGAGCACTTACCTAGTCCTCTACCAATAAGACTATTTTTTATTTCCCTCTCTATTGGCAAGCACAAAAAAAAAATTGCATCAGATGAAAGAGTGGTTTTGTCTTCTACCACTATATCCTGGAAGGATCGAGTTTGGAAGTTAATGCCCATCTTCCCTTCCAACCCATTTGCAAGGTCCTCAGGGGTATTTGTATCCCCATCCATAAATTCTCAAGTTCCATAAAAATTAAAACCAAGAGTGAAAGCATAAATACAAGAAAAAAATCAAACCACCCAAGTACACAACACACACCCAGACAAGGTTTCTAGCAAAACATGTGAAGAAGCAAATAAATGAGGAAATGATTCAAAAGGTGTACAAGGACACCCACATGATAGAGAAAACCTCTATGGAGGAGGGATCTACTTCCTCAATAATCAAAGCCTACAAAAACCCTTGTCAGATGTTGCTCCCCTCCTTGCCTATGTAGTAGCTCACTTTCCTTTAAATTTCAAGTAACAATATTTTATTGCAAGATAGTGTGGGATATAGTTGGAAGGAGGTTTAATGAGATGGAATATTGAGTAGAGGATCCAAGTGAATCTCACAAGTGTCATGGTTGTTGTTTTATTTGTCACCACACCTCTATGTAGAGAAGTTTTATATTTACCTTCACATAGTTTCTACACCATCACAAATGTATTGAATCATCGATTTTATTAAAATTCACAAAAATTAAAGTTAACTTGGAGAATTTGAAGAATATTTTAAGTCACACTCACCACAAGAGACTCACCAAGATTGATAATGAGAGCACTAGGATGAGGAGCAACAAAGATCCAACCTCCACTTTTTTTCTCAACTTGTAAGCCATCACAAACATTGTCTTGAACATGTATAGTAATTACATCATGGTCTGTGTGTGCATGAGTTCCCAACACCTTATTTAGTTATAAGTAAGGGGGATAATAATTCACCCTATAGAGAAGATTGTAACCTACAAATTCCTTTCCTAGACCCTCACTGGACATCCCAAAATCTTTCAATATTATACTCAATAAATACATCATAAGTCTGTTAGATTCCTTCCCAAGATCTTCTATTATTTCTCTACAAATAAAAACCAAAAGAGTAGAGTATTAAAGTAAAGAAATATGCTAAGGAACTATAGAAATTCGTTTATCAAATTTTGGTTTAAATAACACACTCTAAGCTTTGAATTGTTTAGATGGTTTATCTAAAATTGCATTAGCTTCTTAAACCTAAGATTTGATAAGAGTTGTTATTGTTCTTTTTAAAGGCTATATAACACTTCCTTATGTTCAACTTCTTCATTGTATGATATATTGAGAGGAAGATGATATTTCCCAATATCATATGTTTCTTTATCTAGATAACTCATGCTAATAGTTTGTGCATTATAGTGTTTATCCACTTCATCCTATCACGAAGTGCATATGGTTTTTTTCTAATTGAATCTCTTATTGCTCAACAATTTCCATTTGTCTTTACATCTCCACTCTAAGTTAATCTAGAAATTTATCTAACTCTTCGTTACAATAATATGATGTGCTAGGAGAATGGGAAGACTAGAAAATAGGATATGCAATACAATATCTATCAATGTCCCTTCTACCAATAATATATAATGTCTTTCTTTATAATCAAAATTAGAAATTTCTATATGTTTCCTAATTATATTGCTACTTGAATCCTCAAAAGTGTATAGGCATTGATCTCTAAAATCAATGCATGAATAATTTATACCTATAAAACAAAAATTTGAGATTAGATAGATAGGTTTAAATTACTTAGCATTACTTTGAACTTCCCATGATAGATTTTTTTGTGCACTGGTGGAAGCTCCAATGTCTCCTCGATGATACCTAGGTTACCTTCTTCTATCCAACACAAAGTATTTTAATTTGATTATTAATTCGAGGTTGACTAAAATAGATTCACCATTCTTCACTTCTATAAGAGACAAAAATATTTTCCCATAGGTAATAATTCAAATACCAAACAAGAATACTTACCTAGTTTGAGTTGTAAATATATATAATTCAAAGTAAAATCAAAAATTCAATCCCTAGCAATAACATCATTTGTTGGCATAAGTTGGTAGGATGTCAAACTTAACCAAACACAAGTCCATTGGCTAAAAATACCAATAAAGTTGAAGAGGTGTTTCAAGATATGCACTAGGCTCACATCTCACCACCAATGGCTAATGTAATTATATTCTTCAATAATGATATCATTTTGTTGGTGATCTAATTTGTGGACTTCAAATCCATAAGGTTGGATAATTTTCCAAGTGCCAAGGGTGTCAAACTTAGGAAGAATATCACAAAACCTATGTTCAGGTTGGGTAACTTAGAACCAATTATTGAGGTGGGTATGACCTCATCCACTTCTAATGATACAATACCAAGGGGGATTCCCTAAGGTGCTATAGTATATTTTACCACATAAGCACAATATTTACCCTAACACAAACCATACCCATTGCATAGTGCACCCCTATATCAGTTGTCACTTCGTGTACCTATATTTTGGTTTGAAAAACTCAAGGTTGGATACCTTATTAAAACAGATGATCTACCACAATTTTTAATGAATTTGTTTTATGATAACCCATTTTTTATGTTATGGATATTCATACATGGCAGTTGGAACACACTAAAACTAATGAAATTGAAAAGATGTTTAAATTGATATATTTTGAGTGTATAGAGGATAATGAGGAGAAGTTGTCACTAGCATATCAATGTCTTTATCTAGTTGGACAAAAAAACTTCTAAATTCATGCAAAACATGCAATAACTGAAACCAAGGTGATATTTTGATCTTGAGAAACCACAAAAGACTACATGAACCTTTCAAAATGCATAAGCAAGTTGGGCTCTACAATTGATAGGTGTAGAATATTAGGTGAGTCTACTTAGTAATTTATGAACACACCCATACATTTCCTTTATTTTTTGAGAAGATACTTTTCAAATTCTTTACAAGGAATTTATGGTTTGAATGGCCAACTAATAAAAAACACATCTAAAAATATGCACCATGCATAGGAAGATACTCAATCAAGATTGAATCTACCTTCAATCACTTGATCTATAATAGTTATATGTTTTATTACATACTTTGGATAAACCTAGATCATTATAGTAACAAAAATGCAATACCTAGATTTAGAACTATGAACCCTTTGGTTCTGCTAGATCATGCACGCTACCACAATAGTGGTTTACAATTTCTAAGAGATCCCAATTTTTGATAAAACCACATATTTTTAGAAAATATAATGATTTAAGCCTTTAAATGGATTCCAATTGAAGAGGGTTTGATCTAACCGCCTTAGACCAAGCCCCCTTGGATAGAACCCCGCTAGTTTTAAACCATACCTATAACAGCGTCTCCTTTACACCTATCAAAATGTTGATAAAAAACCACTTTTGATTTACCTTTTGGGGGATCAAATGAATTCATTTAAAAAAAAAAAATTCAAGTATGTATTTCTTATTATAAGATTCCAAAAGTATAATTTTAATAAAATTTAATTTGATTATTATTATTTTTTATTTCTTGTGAATGTAGGTTTTTCACCGAAAATCAATCTCTATTCTACACATGTGGAAAAATAGTAGATTATCAAAAAAAAAATTGAAAATATGAGTGCACCAGATATTGAAGTCCTTGATCCAACAAAAAAAAAGAAAAGGAATTTTGATGCATACAAAAAAAGTTACGTGTTATACGGTCGCGCTATGTCTGAATTGTAATTGGTTTGACTTCAAAACTTGATTGAAGAAAAAAAATTCAATAAAAAAATATCTAACCAAGTGGAAGCACTAGATATCAGATTCAAAAATCTAAATTTGAAAAAATTAGAATTTTATCCTTCATAGAAAAAAAGTTATGCGTTATACGGTGAGTGTCACTTTTTAAAAATATTGTTTTCTGAAAAAAATTAGTTTTTGAGGGAGATGGAAAAAGAAGTACAATCTGATTCCAAAATTTTTGAAAAAAATATAGTTAGAATCTACAGACAAAATTCCATGGAACTCTATTTTACATCATCTTCAAATTCCTCATGGTTTAGCCGCTATAGGTGCCTGAAAGTGAAAATTTATTTTTAAAAAATTATTTCAATGTCCAGTTTGGCCAAAAATTGTAAACCACTATTGTGAGATCACATCTTATTTTATATATTATGCACCTCTCTAGTCTAAAATTCATCCCCCTTGAAAATGAAACATAATTTTCTTGTATCTTTCAACAGGCTACCCAAAAAGGGAGATATAAAATAAGAAGTAACACAATACACGATGTTTTTTTGTTTGATTTCTTCTTTCACAATTAATCATATGCATAATGACCATTTTCTTTGAATGAAATACACTACATAAATATTTTATTTTGTGATTTGATGTTTTATTGTGCTAGAAAAAAGAAGAATATATAGGATCATCTAGGTAATTGTGTTGACAAAATTCTTATGCTTTGATAATCTAGAAAAAAATTCTTTCTTTTGGAAGTAGCAGAATAACCTCTTTCAATCATGAAATTATCTTTCTTCTTTACACATTGGCTTCAATTCTAGATAAGAAGTTTAAAGATAATATCAAAATTAGGCTGATTTAATTTTTCTATTAATTATAACATCTCAAAAAAATTAGTGTAAGTGGAATTGAGACCATCTAGTATAATTAAAACTAGCAAATTTCATCGTTAGTTTTCCTCCTTATAACACAACAATCTTTTTGAACATTTTTAATCTAGAGATATTATTTAAAACACCATTTTTCTTCATTCAATTTAGTGTTTAAAACTTGAATCAACAAATTGATTTTACTATGTGCTAGATGTTTATCATTAGCTTTCCAAAATTTTCAGCTATTTTTTTATGATTCTATCTAAACAATCACTTGGAGAATGACAAGATTTAATCAATACAAGTGTTTTTATTTTTTTAACAAGTTACAAAACAAATTTACGAGAGATGTTAAATAAGCTTCAACTAAATCATAAATGTCATTGAATTTAAAATTGTTTTTGGATACTGGATTCTTTTTAATTTTTAATGCTTAACCTTTCAATGTCCAATAACAAAATTGACAATTTTTACCATAAAATTTTGCACTTTTAATGTGTGTGCAATTGACCCTCTACTGATTAACCACTTTTAAAATAAATTCCCAACTTATAGGAAATCGTCTATAATAAAACATTTATATCTTTCCTTATAATAGTTTCACTCTCTATGGACCAACAATCCAAATTTTGTGGAGTATAATAGAAGAATTCAGCAAAATGATTTAGTGTCTGATTTTCTTTGACTTATTTTATATTTTTCATTAAAATTTTGTAGCCGCCATAGAAGCATCTTGAAGTAATAAGTTTTTATAAACTGATAAAGATAACTCTCACATATAAAACATAGACCAGGATATAAAGCTCTGATAGTCCATGTTGTAACAAACCAAATGGTCTTACTACTAAACCACACAATTTTCAGCTGCTAACTATATATATTCAAAGACATCTGCAGAAAATATATAGATCTTCGGGATATAGTTGGAAGGAGGTTTAATGAGATGGAAGAGTGAGCGGAGGATCCAAGTGAAGCACAAGTGTCATTGCTGTAGTTTTGTTTGTCACCACGCCTCTGTGCAGAGCAATTCTGTACTTACCTCCACACTGTTTCTGCACCATCACAAATGTATTGTATCATCAGTTTCCTTGAATTTCACAGACATTACAGTTAACTCACAGCACTTGAAGAATATTTTTAAATCACACTCACCACAAGAGATTCGCCAAGATTGATAACCAGAGCGCGGGGAACAGGAGCAACAGAAATCCAACCCCCAGTTTTTTTATCAACTTGTAAGCCATCGCAGACATTGTCTTGAACAAGTATAGTAAGTGCACCGTGGTCTGTGTGTGCATGAGTGCCCAGCACCTTATCTGGATGTGGGCATGGCGGATAATAATTCGCCCTGTAGAAAAGATTGTAACCTGCAAATGCCTTGTCCAAACCCTCACTGGGCATCCCCAAATCTTCGGATATTATACTCAGCAAATGTGTCATAAGTTTGTTAGATTCCTTCCCAAACTCTTCTATGGTTTCTCTGCAAATTAAAACCAAAAGAGCACGGTAGCAATGTAAATCAATATTCTAAGGAAATGAAGAACTTTGAGTAGTTTATACGGACATCTGCACAACTTTGAGTATTTTATACGGACATCTGCACAACTTTGAGTATTTTATATGGACATCTGCACATCTGTTCATTAAGGTTTGGTTTAAATAGTATATTCTGAATTTTGATTTGTTCAGATAGTATATTCTGAATTTTGATTTGTTCAGGTGGTTCATCTGAAATTGTATTAGCTTTTCCAATAGAATCCATCTATTAGTACAATTTCAGATGAACCATCTAAACAAGTCAAAGCTTAGTGTATTGTGTAAACTTGACGAGTCACCTAAACAAGTCAAAGCTTATAGTATACTGTTTAAACCTGATCATTGATCAATCACAATTATAATTTCGGCAAATATGATTTTAAAGAGGTTCAAACTTCAAAATAAGAAATGTTGCACTTTAACATCTAAATACATAATATTATGACTAGCTGTGAAAATCTAAAATGTTCAATAACATCATGGATTTTGTCAGTTTGAGCTTTTGCCTAACCTATAGTGTGTGGGCATTGAGGGTCAGCTATGGCGAGCTTTGAGTACACTATAAGTTTTGAATTGTTTAGATGGTTCATCTGAAATTGTATGAGTTTTTGAGATAATGAGTCACCCAAACAAAACAAAGTTTACAGTATACTGTTTAAACCTGACCAATTGATCAATCAGAATTATAATTTCCACAAATATAATTTTAAAGAGATTCAAACTTTAAAATAAGAAATACTACACATTAATATCTAAATACATATTATTATGTGTAGCTGTGAAAATCTAAAATCTTCAATAACATCATGAAATGTTAGTTTGAGCTTTTGTTTAACCTATAGTCTGTGGGTGTTGAGGGCCAGAGATGGGGAGCTTTGAGAGAATCGGGAGCAAGGAAGGCATAGAGGGAATCCATCCAGTCAGTATGGTGGCCTCTGAAGCCCTCTGTACGTCCATAACCAGCAATCTGATCTGTTTTCCCTTCCTCTCGAGCCCATTTCAATTTTTCATCAACTGGAAGCTCAAAGAAGCCTCTTGCTGCTTTCCTTGCATTCTCCACCACATCTAGAGGAATACCATGATTCACCACCTGTAACAGATCACACGAGTGTTAAACTAAGCAATTATAACTTACAAATTTGTTGGGTAAACTGAATTGGTGTTGATTATGTATATCACCTGGAAAAATCCCCATTCTTGACAAGCAGCAGAGATTTTCTGCTTCAGTTGGTGAGGAGGCTCGCTCATGTCAACCAAGGGCAGCTCCTCAAAACCGCCATCTTCAAACAAGGGCCTGCCTTTGGCTGGAACAAAGAACTCCTGAGGCACTTGACTGAGATTCTGAACATAATGGTCTACTATGGTTACCATCTCAGAAACTGTGTGAGAGCTATGAACTCTAAGTCCATATATATAGGAATATATGATGAAGAGTGTAATATTTAACTAGAGTTGTGTAGAAATGTTATTCTTTAGTAAAGTAGAGTTGTGTAGAAGTGTTATTCTTTAGAAGACTACGATGTTTGAGTGTACATACATTGTATGAATTTATGTTGAATAGTCATGAAAGTCATCTTAACCAATAGAAATAAAATAAAGATTCATTACTTTTGACTAAAAATAAAAAATAAAAATATTATTTAATAACATTTTGTTTCCACAGTCCATGATGCTGGTATGCAAGATTTTTGGATCATCCTGATGATGGATCATGGAGTATGATCCGAAACGTTGATGATATAAAAATCACACACAGTTTATCCAAAAATCTTGCATACCAAAAATATTATTGTCTGTATACCTGTTAAAGAATATAAAATTCAAATAAAACAATACATACAATGACTGTGTGCGCAAATGTCGGCGTGAAATAAGGGCATGCATACGACCATTAGATATAAAATTAGGGGCGTTGAAGAATACTACTTACTACTCACGAACGTTGTTATTAATTTGTAGCTAATGGTTATTAAAAACTAGGGGCATGCATACGAGCATGAGATATAAAACTAGGGTTAGTAATTTGTATCTAATGGTTATTTACGCCGAAGGCGTATCCTATTTGAGAGAGATCAACCTATTTTGAAATCCACGGTTGACCTTTCTCCACAGCACCTGGCCAACGATTGAGAAGGTTTGAACCGTCGATCATCATCTGCCGTTTACAAGTATGCTGACTGACTGTCTTATTCAAGATAAGACATAATGCATTAAAGTCCAGCAGATATTTCTTGCGTACAAGTGGCTCTAAATAACAGCTGACTGTCTTATTCAAGATAAGAGCTGTGACGTGTGGAATGCAAGCTTTTGATGGTTCCTCAGACAACTGCCCCCTTCAAGAATACTTATCCTATTTGATTGAGAGAGATCAACCTAGATTTTGAAATCCACGGTTGACCTTTCTCCACAGCACCTGGCCAACGATTGAGAAGGTTTGAACCGTCGATCATCTTCTGCCGTTTACAAGTATGCTGACTGACTGTCTTATTCAAAATAAGACATAATGCATTAAAGTCCAGCAGATATTTCTTGCGTACAAGTGGCTCTAAATAACAGCTGACTGTCTTATTCAAGATAGAGCTGTGACGTGTGGAATGCAAGCTTTTGATGGTTCCTCAGACAACTGCCCCCTTCAAGAATACGTATGTTAAATTCAATCCATGGGAGCTTTAAAATATCCCTGCAGACAACTATAGAATATTGCACATGCAAATGCAGATAAACATGCATAGCAACAACAACTGTAGAAAAACTGTAGAAAAAATAGGGAGAACTATTGGTAACTTTATTGCATGATGCTATTGTGAAGCCATTGATCACACATTTCTTTAGAGTGTTAGCAATTTTTCATCGTCTCTTTTCTTCTACAAATAGACCTTTACCTTTACTTTTCTTCTACAAATAGACCTTTACCTTTACTTGTAAGAATTAAAAAATCACCAATCTGCTACATTTAGGAAGAACAACCATTGCACACAGAAGAGCAAATTGAAATTTGTACAACAGTGAAGAAGAAATCAGGTATTTATGTTCGATAATTTGCATAATTGTTTTGAAATTTGTTGGTACAGATTCTGATAATAAATATTGTCATATGATAGAAACACTTCATTCAAGATTTATTTTAATTATTTTTTGTAAAAATGTTATGTATTGTGATATAAGATTAAAATATGTAAAGAGGATTGCTTCTGCTAGGGCATAACCAAAAGAACATTTTTGCCATAGTGATTGTTGAACAATAAGTAGACCATTGATAATGAAAGAACCTGATTTGGAAGTTCCATTAACCTCTGAAGATACTCATCTCATTTTTGTGGATCTGCTTCAGCTTGAATCATCTGCCCTACCTGCAAAAAGTAATGTTGTATATAGGTTAGTCTAATATGCTTTTATAGAAGAAAAGAAAAGCTGTGATATTTAACTCATTATAAGACAAATTTAGTTGCCAACATCCATAGTCTTACAGATTCATAAAATGTATGTATCTGGTGGGGTTCAAGATCAACAATTGTTGTTGCAAGGCTGGTTTAAAGTTCAGAAACAAATGGCTCGCCTTCTACAACCTGCAAAAGCCCACAAGAAAAGCTTTATTTTTAAGATTTGAAAGCAAGGTCATATATCTACCATCAAGTGTCTGGTTTCAAGATCTCAATTTCTAAATCTACTATTCTAGAGTGGTCAGAGCAACCTCCCAGTTAGATTCTCTTTCATAGATGGTCTTGGGGTACAAGGGATGTGGGGTTGCAGGGAGGCAGAGAGAGGCTCATAAAAAATTGGTTGCCCAGGGTGGCTATATTTGAATGAAAGCAGAGATGTTCCATTGGACGCGTGGCGATTGATTTGCATTGCTGTACTGAGAATAATGGAAGCAATCCTAAGTCTTGTCTTGCTGTAATGTATACAAGTGTTGGGCAAGTAGCAACGTGGAAGTTAGGGAGTTTTTAGGTTTTCAACACCTCCCGAATGCAAGTAGAGACCCTAATTTATGCGACAATATATTATTTTCATAAAAGATCTCTCCTCTCTTGTCAAAACGTGTAGAAGAGTATGGGGAGCAGTGTTTTCTTCCCAAGCGATTTTTGCTCCTTTTTATTCCATCCGGGAAGATAATAGTCAGTTCAAGATAGAATGTTACTAAATTTAATAAGCATAATTTGTTTTGGTTGCTAAAATGGGGTTATCTAAATACTGCAAATTCAGGAAACAGGGAAAGATAAGATAGAATCCAAGGCCCCGTAATATTTTCCCCAAACAACAGGCTTCTATTTTCTTGCTCAATCAGCAATTTAATTTCACAATTTTTCAGCAATATATATATTTCCAACTCCTCACAAGGGGAGAGATTTCATGAGGGAGTTGTCATCCTTGCAGTGCTTTCTGTCTCAAACAAAACAAACCATGGTTGTAAGAATATAAAGCAAACCAAACAAAACAAGAGAATTATATATATGTTCTGCTGTATATCCGCCATTCCAACACCCTCCTCTAATCACTGGGAAACAAAGATAAAATAGAAAAACAGGGATTAAGCTATGGCAGCACTGGAAAGTGTTATCATACCCTTTTGCATCCTACAAATGATTTCTCTTCCTTTGCACATAATAGGAAGTGGAACCACAATTTTTTTTACACTTTTGCCACATAATAAGGGAAACATTCCATTTTCTTCTTGACTGGTAAAGGTTACTCGAGATTAGATGCATATTTTTCTTTTATAGTACATCATGAACCCATTTAGATGATACCTTTTACTCACAATAAGAAGGAAAACATGTATCCATTTTCTAGACATTGCAGACCGGTTCATCTTTGAGATAGAGAAGTTTGAGCATGAAGGACTGGGAAAGAGCAAAAAACGGTCCACCAGCATGGACAGTGAAGAGGGCAGGTATTCATCTCAGCGTAGTGGCATTAACAAGCAGGGTAGTGGGCAGAGTATTTGTCCTGAACCTGGTGAATACACTGGAGAGAGATAATGAGAAGGTTGTGAGGGGGTGGGGTCAGCATCGACGGAGCAAAATGATGCAAAATGATGCTACAGTCGACGGATCAAAGCAGGTATGGGTGTTGCCGTGTTAGTATGGATGCCAGTTCAGGCCTAAATCCGAAGCAGTAAGGGTGTTGAACACGGCCAAAGCTGTCTTCAACAATCTACCTTATAAACCCCATTCCTCTAAAAGCATTAGAAAATTTGATACCATAACAACATTTCATTGTCACTCCATAATAGTAGAACCCAGTGAAGCTATAACAGATAGATGTATATTATAGTGAAGATTCCTACACTCATTAGAAAATATATGATAAGTTGGAAATTCTACTCATAAGAAAACTTTCTTAAGAGATGATAGTATCTTTCTCAAAATATAATTAACGAGAAATATTATTCATGCTTGCTACCCTAGCCATTCAAATACATTATACAATTGAAGGATCTTCTCACAGTAGCCTTTCTTGTCATTCTTGCAGGGTGGAAATAGCATATAATTCTGAGGTGTTGTAACGTGATTACTTAATTTTTCCCCAGCCAAGACTAAGGAGAATAAACCAAGAGGCATTGCTACTTTTACCAGTAAGTCATCTTTAAATTCTCTTCATAGTTAATTCTTTATAAAATGACCTCTAGACTTTTATTGGCATTGACTAACAATTTTTTTTCTCACAAGTAGAAGGTAGTTTTGGGTTGCCTTAAGGCATATGCTTTTGGCTGTGTTAGAATTGATAAGTAGGAGGTATTTTTCCACAGCGCGTCAAATTATGATATTGCTATCAGGATTCAACCGTGTAGTTTCAAGTCAAACTCATTGACCCATGTTTCATGAGTAGTGGTTCAACAAGAACCCATCTCTCATGATATCGAATGGTCCACATAGCACTCATTGCATCTAGGTGATGCTCCCGCGAGGAGGTTAACCAACGGTCGTCAGGAACCGCACCTTGGAAAACTCCACTGGTTAAAAGCAGGCTGGAGTGGGATGGGTGACCTCACGGGGCGGACCGATTAACTTCACCTGTGAGGCATCACCTGGAATGCGATGGTGAATATCGAAGATGGGACTAACTATTAATTTCTACATGGCTGTAATTGACGAAAATACGGTTAATCTGATAACTATCATAATTGTTACATCTGTCTCTCTTAAGCTTAACAGTCTTGAAGGTTCCCAACTTCCCTCAGAATTACAGAATACACTTCGAATCTTCTCTCTTGAGTTACCAGATGAAATACAAGACTAAGTCTAATGGGTAACAAATATCATTCATGCATTTTATTTAGCACTTTTGAAACCAGAAATAAACAAGTGTATTTATTCATTTATTTTATTAGAAATTAGAAACATAATGGTGTGATATAAATTCTTTCCTTAAGAAATAGGATGCTTATCTTAAACAAAACACACTGGTTTAAACAAATTGCTTTTTTTCTTGTTGAAACAAAATATATTTATGAAAAATGGCCACCCCTAAAAGCAAAACATAAAAATTGCTTTCGAGTGTGCTAGAAGGATAAGCAAGGTTTCACCTTTATTTGGATAGAAAAGTAAAATTGACACTTTTTTACTCTCCCTCTGTATATATTTATCTTTTCCATATCTATCCAAACCAATCAAATCATGAGTACATGAACTCCTTCTATACTTTTCATTTGCCTAGTTTATCCCAGTTCAGATTAATGTGTTCTTTAAACCATTATTTGCATGTCTCATAAATAATGTATGTTTATTTTGTATATTTGTGATTTTTTATTAGAGTTTGAGTCAAAACTTTGAGCTGCAATTCTTTTAAATCTAGATTCATAATGCTTTATGGCCTTATCTATTGATGACTTGTAGGTTGAGAGGGTGCAACCCCTAATCTGTACAAAAAAAATTTGTGTAGTCCCTTGCATTTGCTGTGGTGTTTCGTGAATTTTTTCCCTCTAAACCTACTACAATGTCTTCTAGAGTTGAAAAATATTAGTTGATTCAGCTATTCATATCTCATTTTTGTAATTCTTCCTGCACATTTTTAGGTTTATAGATAGATTAGTTGATGCAATTCGACTTCCTTTCTATAAAAGTTTATTGTAAAATATTATTAAAGTAGTTTTTTAAAAAATAAACGATAATATCATTTTGTTTATAAATTTAATAATATTAGAGATTGTTAGTCGTGTTGAAAATAATATAAAATAAAATATTAAATTACACAAAAACAAATATACCCATACAATTTTTTGGCGTACCCCATTGCACACCAAAAGTGCAATAGCTAGTTTTTATTTATTTTATTTGTTAAATATTTTATTTGTTTTTATTTGATTTTGTTTGTGGGGGAAGTTTTATCTAATTTCATTAGGGAGACTATCTAGTCCTAAGTATGTTTCAATAGTTATGATAGTAGTTGTTTATATAATGTCCAATATTTTTATAATATTGGATCAATAGTTGTGACTTTAAAGTTGTTAGGGTTGATGATGACTACCCATAATTAAACAAAATGTATTCCTTTGATCTAAAAAGCAACCAATCATGTGATTCCACATCAGTGCTCAATAAAACACACTATGAATGCACAAGTATTGGTCTCACTTTTTTTTTGTCTTTTTGGACACCTTGACAAAAAGCATGTTGATATGGCATCATATTTGATGATGTGGCCTTGAAACCTTAGTTATAAGCAGAGGACTTGCCAAGTAAGCTACTGTAAAAAAATGAGAGTGCACAACTATTGGGCGTCTCCCCTAGTGGTGTTATGTAAGGTTAGTATTTTGTATTTAATTTGTTATTTTTTATTTATTTTATTTGTTAAATAATTTTATTTAATTTTAAAAGTTTGTGGGGAAGTTTTGTCTAATTTTGTTCGAGGTGTTATGTAGGATTAGTATTTTGTAATTGTTATTTTATTTAATTTTATTTTGTTGATTTCCAAAGTTTCAGGAGTTTTGTCTA
Organism: Sequoia sempervirens; assembly: GCA_007258455.2. Taxonomy (NCBI): domain Eukaryota; kingdom Viridiplantae; phylum Streptophyta; class Pinopsida; order Cupressales; family Cupressaceae; genus Sequoia; species Sequoia sempervirens. Next base: position 55,697 of record VDFB02390186.1, on the reverse strand, counting down.
ATTTTGATAGTGGTGTTATGTAGGGTTAGTATTTTGTATTTAATTTTTTTATTTTTATTTAGTTATTTTGTTAAATAATTTTATTTATTTTCTAATTTGATTTTTAATGTTTTTGTTTAATTTTATTAGTGGTGTTATGCATGGTTAGTATTTTGTATTTAATTTGTTTCTTTTATTTATTTAATTTGTGTTTATTTGATTTTGAGAATTTTTGGGGGACACCTTGACAAAAAGCATGTTGATATGGCATCATATTTGATGATGTGGCCTTGAAACCTTAGTTATAAGCAGAGGACTTGCCAAGTAAGCTACTGTAAAAAAATGGGAGTGATTTGAAATTTCCACGTAGGATAAAATTTAGAAGCTCGAAGTTAGGAAGTTAGAGTGCACAACTATTGGGCCGTCTCCCCTAGTGGTGTTATGTAAGGTTAGTATTTTGTATTTAATTTGTTATTTTTTATTTATTTTATTTGTTAAATAATTTTATTTGATTTTAAAAGTTTGTGGGGAAGTTTTGTCTAATTTTGTTTGAGGTGTTATGTAGGATTAGTATTTTGTATTTATTTATTTTATTTTATTTGTTTTATTTTTTGTTGATTTCAAAGTTTCCTAGGGAGTTTTTGTCTAATTTTATTAAGTGAGATTGTTATATGTAGGGTTGATATTTTGTATTTAATTTGTTGTTTTTATTTTATTTTATTTATTAAATAATTTTATTTTATTTTAATTTGATTTTTTAATTTTTTTCTAATTTATTTTATTGATGAGTGTTGTTATGCATGGTTAGTATTTTGTATTTAATTTGTTTTTCTTTTTATTTATTTAATTTGTGTTTATTGATTTTAGGAATTTTTGCAGGGGAGACACACCTTGGCCAAAGGCATGTTGATATATGCTGCACGATGATATAGCCTTGAAACGTAGTTATAAAGGACTTGCCAAGTAAGCTGTAAAAAATGGGAGTGATTTGAAATTTCCACGTAGGATAAAATTTAGAAGCTCGAAGTTAGGAAGTTAGAGTGCACAACTATTGGGTCGTCTCCCCTAGTGGTGTTATGTAAGGTTAGTATTTTGTATTTAATTTGTTATTTTTTATTTATTTTATTTGTTAAATAATTTTATTTGATTAAAAGTTTGTGGGGAAGTTTTGTCTAATTTTGTTCGAGGTGTTATGTAGGATTAGTATTTTGTATTTATTTATTTTATTTGTTAATTTTTATTTTTTTTTATTTGATTTCCAAAGTTTCTAGGGGAGTTTTTGTCTAATTTTATTAGTGGTGTTATGTAGGGTTAGTATTTTGTATTTAATTTGTTATTTTTATTTATTTTATTTATTAAATAATTTTATTTATTTTTTAATTTGATTTTTAATTTTTTTTCTAATTTTATTATTGGTGTTATGCATGGTTAGTATTTTGTATTTAATTTGTTTCTTTTATTTATTTAATTTGTGTTTATTTGATTTTGAGAATTTTTGGGGGACACCTTGACAAAAAGCATGTTGATATGGCATCATATTTGATGATGTGGCCTTGAAACCTTAGTTATAAGCAGAGGACTTGCCAAGTAAGCTACTGTAAAAAAATGAGAGTGATTTGAAATTTCCACGTAGGATAAAATTTAGAAGCTCGAAGTTAGGAAGTTAGAGTGCACAACTATTGGGTCGTCTCCCCTAGTGGTGTTATGTAAGGTTAGTATTTTGTATTTAATTTGTTATTTTTTATTTATTTTATTTGTTAAATAATTTTATTTGAATTTTAAAAGTTTGTGGGGAAGTTTTGTCTAATTTTGTTCGAGGTGTTATGTAGGATTAGTATTTTGTATTTATTTATTTTATTTGTTAATTTTTATTTTTTTTTATTTGATTTCCAAAGTTTCTAGGGGAGTTTTTGTCTAATTTTATTAGTGGTGTTATGTAGGGTTAGTATTTTGTATTTAATTTGTTATTTTTATTTATTTTATTTGTTAAATAATTTTATTTATTTTTTAATTTGATTTTTAATTTTTTTTCTAATTTTATTAGTGGTGTTATGCATGGTTAGTATTTTGTATTTAATTTGTTTCTTTTATTTATTTAATTTGTGTTTATTTGATTTTGAGAATTTTTGGGGAGTTTTTGTCTAATTTTATTAGTGACTTTATGTTGTGGCCGCGTTATTGATCATGGATCAAAATTTTCTATGGTGAGATCTTCGTAAACTTAGATTTGACCAAGGAAGCATCATCTAAACATTTGTAAGGAGAAAGGTTTTTTTTCTAATTTTGTTGTAGGAAATACTATTGCAATGAGTTTTGTTAATTAGTTATTAATAAGTTATTTTTTAGTCAATTACAAACAAAAAATAATAATATTCTATTGAAATAAAATTTAATCTTCTAAAGTGAGGATATAAAATATTATCTCAATTAAGATGTGTGCAAAATAGTGTGTCTCAAAATCTCTTTGTCATGTGTCAAAATTAAATATCCATCACTCTTCATATCTCAAATCTCATGATGTGTAAATAATTAATTATTTACATATTATTAATTTAAAATTTTAAAATAATTTACATTTTTAATTGAAAATGTATAATTTTATATAAAAATTATGTTAATGATAATTGATTATTTTTCTTAAAAACATATTTTATTAAATTTTTTATAATGTATTTTTTTTATATAGATAAGAGAGGAGTTATATTGAAAATGCAAAAAGTTTACAATGCTAGCCCATGGGCATAGGGGCAAAAGATTTTCACAGTCAATAACCCTATAGCAACCCACAAACCCAAAGCATCCGTAGCAAAATGAAACTGAGAGCACCCCAAAATTGACTACGCAGGGTCATATCCATTTATACTAGTATAATTGACTCTCATAAACTAATCCTAATAACACCAGATGATAGTAAAGCCAACATGAACACCATTATTACCAAAGATTTTATTGGGAAAAGACCCTAAATTCATACTTCCATGTAGCACACTGCACCATGAAAAGATGAAAACTTTTCTTGAGAAACTCCACCCCAACGATAGCTAGCTTGCGGTGCTCGATCAAATCCATGCCCTGTAAGTCTAGGAGGAATGGATAATACTTGAGAGTTTCCCCTGAGACCTCGAGGAGACTCAAATCACGAGGGCGAGGGATTCCAACCCCAAGTGTAGTCGTTGCTAGTTTCCTCTAACGCAACCAACATACCTCCTTCTTGAATAGCTTTTGCATTGGAACTTTAGCTTCCTACTCAGGCACATTCGCGTCAAAAAGACCAACCAATACTCTGGAAGAAATATTAATTTCAAGTCAATACCCTTTAGTGCCTTCCATGAAGCCCTTTCCTGTGATGCATATCACCGCTATGAAAGTGATAATCTAGGTGGCATATAATGCACCTCATCCTTAATGATGTCATAAGGCCCAGAAAGGCCAATTTTCATTTGCTACTCAGCAACTAGACTGGTGTATCCATGCTACCACAAGCTAATTCACTCATTGAGACACGGATAATGAACATCGCCATATCAAAATTGACCAAAGTTGTTATATTTAACCCTCCAAATAGTCTTTGAGAGTCCCAAGGCTTCGTCAAAATGACAGCTCACAAGATGCACTGAACATTATATGTAATATTCCATTGAACGTTCATTGTAGTAAATTTCCTAAGTTTTTACTGTGCAAGTAAATAAAACTATGTAACAAGCCATTGCAATAAAAAAATTCCTTTTCTTTATTGAAAATATATGAACAAACATGCTATACAACATATAATAAGGATTTTCATTCCATTACAAAACTTCACAAAGTACAATTTTCCAAGAAAGTACAAAACTACATACATAGCTCCAACAAGCTTCATGACATAAGATATAGATGGTCCAAGAATCTTCCTTTCAAAACCTTGGTCCTCTATCACCTGCTGAGGAGGAGAAGCACCACTCAAGCACTTTTTCACCAACCACGGACTCATAAGCAATCCCTTGCACATCTATCAATGATAGATGGCCCTACCCTTTGACAAAGGTATTGGTTGGGTAAACCCGTACGACATACCACTCTAAGATTAGTGTTGTATCAAACATGACTAGGATTTATAACCTACACTAGGTAACCTTCATTCATTTAAGTGGACATAGTGAACTGACAATGGAGTCTCAACTTACACACTACTCCTAGTGGAGTCATCAGACACCCCCACTACTTTGGCCAAAGTGTTCTCACTCAGTATAATCGAGTGAAGGTCTACCATTCACCTACACTATAGCAGGCTCATTTTTACTTGAGGCCATTATATCTATGCCTAAGAAATCCCTCTCCACAAGAAAACTACTCCCTAGGATAACCTAACTTTCAAACACAACCTAAGGTAACACAACTCAATAAGAAAAGTACAAGTTCCCTCCCTTCACTAGACAACATTCCCATGAGTAACCTACTAGCCATCTAGCATAAATAACTATCTAGTATTGAGTATACCCTAAGCTTGTCTATGTTTAATCATAACTAGTATAATAACAATACCTATGGTAAACATAACCTCTTTCCCATGACTACACATGTCTAATATGATAATACCCAAGAAAAATAGTCTCTCCTATCATGGAGTACTTACAAATAATGTACAATCAAGTAAATAGATTCTACTTTTCTTTAAACATTACTTTTCACTACATGCAAGTATCAACAAGACTAGATCAAACAATCAAGACACAACTCATTCATAAATAGAATAATCAAAGTAGAATATTCTCATGCCTATTTAATAGCTTCCCAATTTGACTAGCTACAATCACAACACCTTTAGAATAGCAACCCTTTTCAGCAAAGACTCACAACTTCTTATCTCTTAAGCTGGCAATTGCTCCTTCTCAAAAGGTAACTAAAACTCTCCTAAATCTCAAGACTCTCTTTCACTATTTGGATAGAATATTTTTAAAGGAAAACACACAGAGAGTAGATTTGATAACAAAAAAGCGCGAAAAGAGGAGAATAAGGCATCCCAAACTCAAACTCAACTTTCTACCATACACAAGAAAAAACTAGTAATACTACATCATGAGCAAACATGCACAAGCAAACCCAAACACAACTTAGAAAGGTGGGAATATAATAAAAAATTATCAAGCCATTACAACAATTGACCCACAGATTGACACAAAATCTTTCAAATCAACTCTCCATATGACATCATTACTGCAAAATTCTGTTGATGAGATCCCAAAAGTTTCTATGTTTTCTACCAATAAAAAAGTCAAGAAGAAAGAAAATACCCAATTGCTCAACTTTTCCATATTAATTTTAGGCTCAAAACTCAATTGAATAGAAAATCTTTGGTTGTTTATATATTTATATTGTTTCCATTAATCTAACAATTCAAAGTTTGTTATTGTTCAATTTAAGTTAATAAAGGCATCGAACTTTCCATATTTCATTGTATGATAATATAGATTTGCAGATTTATAGAATGACATACAAATCATAAAAATCTTTATCATGAATACAATCATATTCACTTCAATGTTTAGCCACTTAAGTCACTTCATGATTATCAACTTCTAAGCCAATATTTTTTCTAATAAAATGGCTACTATTTATTGTTTGAACATTTCGATTTCAAAGTAAATGATGTTTAATGAAATCACCATCTATACATATATTATATAATATGTTATGCTACATAATGACAAAACTACATACATAGGATATATATAATACAAGAATATATATGTACATTATATATATATATATATATATATATATATATAATAAAAGTATCAACTTGCAATTATATTTTCATTTGATGATCGATTGTGTGGTGTGTGTATATATTGTAATGCATGATATATGTATGTATGTAAAAATATGTATTATTATATATGTCTTATGACTCTGGTATTCACGGGAAGAGGATACAAATTGGATATAGGTTGTACACAATTCCTGGGTATTGTTATTCTATAGAAGGTTCCATAGGTTTTCATTTGTTTGAGGGGAGTATGTGGTGGAATTCAGTGGGAAATTTTTTTTTCAACTCAAAGCTGCATTCAATAATGTAGTCTGTTACTTCTGGAAAAAATCATAAAAGAAGAAGGTTGGATTTGAAGGAGAATTTGGGTTGGATCTCTGTTGCTAGATGAATTCAATACGGCAGCGAGGAATTGAGGGTACTCTACGTAGAGGGAATTAAGCTTCTAAAACAAGAGGAAACTTTTGTTGGATTATTTATTCCTCCCAAGTGGTTGTTTCTTTTGTATGATCCCACTAGACTTTGCATTGTAGAACCTCCCTATTACGCAAGCGAAACTTACATGTTCCAAGCCCCTTGATGGGCTTGAGTGTTACCACTCTAGGATCCTATACCTATAAAGCAGTCCAATCAATCACATGATTATTGTCGAGTACATACCTCTTAAGGTAAGACACATTGAAGACATGCATTCTGGAAAGAGCTAGTGGCAATGCTATTTGATAGGCTACCGGATTCACTTCCTTTAGAATCTCAAACATCTCAACATAACGTGGGGCTAACTTGGAAGACTTTCCAAATTTAATGGAGCTTTTGTGAGGCTTTACTCTCAACAACACTTTGTCACCTATGAAAAAAATTTGGGCCACTCTCTTAGCATTGGCATATTTTCTCATTATCGTCAGCTTTAGCTAACCTTTTCTTCCAAATCTTAACTTGCTCATCCATCTCAGCCAACATCTCTTGCCCAAAAGTCACTTTATCCTCTAGTCTATCCCAACTTATAGGAGTTTGACACTTTCTACCATACAACTCTTTGAAAGGAGTCATCTTTATCGCAAAATGATAAGAATTGTTATAAGAAAATTCAACTAAGGGTAAGTAGTCTTCCCACTTGTAATGTTGATCCATGCAATACATTCTTAGTAGGTCCTCCAATACTTGATTCACCCTTTTCGTTTGTCCATCTATTTCCAGATGATAGGCTAAGTTTATATTCAACTGAGTCCCTAGTGCAGATAATAAGGTTTTCCAAAACCTAGAAGTGACTCACGCATCCCTATCTGAGATAATTTTCTTCAAAATTCCATCCAACTAAACACTTCTTGCACAAACTTCCTAGCTATGATAGGTGCTCCATTGGTTAGATTCTCGGGTATAAAATGTGTGACTTTGGTAAGCTTATCTACTACCACAAGAATGGCATTGTGCTTATTTCTAGACATAGGCAATCCTTGCACAAAGTTCATACTTATGACTTGTCACTTCCTCTCTGGTATGTCATGTGGATATAACAATCATGTAGGATAATGATGCTTCACTTTCACCCTTTGACATTCCATACACCTAGCCACAAAATTGAAACTCGTTATTTTTCCCGTCGCACTGTTCATAGAATTATGTGTTGGTTTTATAAATTGTGGTTGTGTGGTGGTTTGGCCTCGGCCGTACCCACCACCCCTTGACGTTTGCGTGTGGCTTGATCTGCTTGGTTTGTCCACGTGATCGAGAAAAGATTTGCCATGGCGATCAGTAGGCTACGGCGAGCATTATTTTCCCATGCCATTGTTGGGATTAAAATTCCCAATTGGAATTGTATGTGTTTAGAAATTATTTTTTTTTTTTTTTAAAAAGTATGAATTCTGTTTTATTTTTCTGTGTATCTACTTTATAAAGATATATATATGTTTATATATATAAATAGATATATATATATATGTATGTTTATATAGATATATATATATATATTCGTATATATATATTTATTTATTAATTCATTTATTCTGATTGCACTGATTTAACTATTGCTGTAACCATTTAATTTTGTCAGTAAATATTCTGTTTCTTTTCCTGGTTAAAATAAAACAGAATTTAGTTATAGTGGAAATAATAAAATAGAAAGAAATCTTTTGTTTATCATTATTATTGATTTGTTAAATTACAAACTTTGAGAGGATAATTTAGTAAAAAGTCAATTTATGAATATATGACAGCATTGATTATTTTATTCTTGTTTTAGTGTGAATATTTTGGGAATGGAATTTATTATGGAATTTATTATGGAATTAAATAAGTTATCTTTTTATTTTTATTCTTGAAATTGAGTCTTGTAGGCTTGTTGGGTTTGGGACATTGTGAGTTCATTGATGTGGGAACCCTTTTTGTGTTAACACTGTAGTCTTCCAGAGGATTGTGATTGTGTTGAATTTATATCTTTTCACCTTGAGTTTCTGTTAAGTTAAGTATTACGAATGGGGTGTACCGAGTTATGAGATTTTGTTATGGTATTTAATTTGCGAGATGAGTTATGCCTCATGTAATATTTTTGTTGTTGCATTTCAATGTTTATGATTGGAATGGTACAACCCCTATTTCTTTTTGGTTTTGGTTGGGTCTCTAGGGAGAGTGACTCCTCGTGGGGGCCGGCGCCCCGCTTAAGGGAAAGGGCATAGGATAACCCACAAGTGAGTTATTAATCAAGTGAAAACCTAATAATTAACTTAGGAGGGTTGGGTAGTAATATCATTATAAGATTTTTAAAATGGATGCCTGGAGTCTTCAGTAGTGCTTGTGATTAATGGAGGCCGAAGAAGACCATGGTCGATAAAGGTCATGACCCGTCACGAGAGGTTCACGGCTCCGCATTGGTCACCCTATGGTGGCACCTCAGGTTGGAGGAAGAGACGCAGGGACAGCCATAGATGGGACCGGCGCCTCCAGTTGGGAGGAAGAGCATAGGACAACCCATGTAGGACTATGCGATGACACTCTCCCCTAGTTGCCCATGTGTTTTACTTATTTGTGTTCCTCTGGAAGTAGGTTATGGGAGTTGGTTTAGATTGTTGTTTGAATTGATTTAAATTGATTTATGATTATTGTTTTAATACATCTTTAGTATGCTTTGTGGTCTTGTATGATCTCATTTATATTTGATTTACATTCTTGTATTTTTAGGGTACTCTGATATGATCTTATTGTTTGTTCATTATAATTTGGAGTATTGTGTTAAGGATCTGCATTGGTACATTTGTATGTTGTACTTTTGTTGTCAGTCTTGGTCGGAGTTACTTCTCTGTCACCTCTTAGCACAGGGGTGGTCGGGTGGAACGTGCTCCGCACACTGTTGGGTTCCCCATCTTTGGCTCAGTCTCATCCGGTTGAAGATTTGTTCCAGTTGATCTTGTTACATTTTGATAATCTTGTATATTGTATTCATCCCACATGATTGGGGATCATGATGTAAAATTTGAAAGATGTTGTAATGTAGTTATCATCTTTGTGGCTTTATTTGGTTATGTGATTTCTCATGGTTTTATCTTGTGATGGAATCTATGTTTATATATATCTAATGTTGTCATCATTAGTTCCTTTTGATATCTTATGAGTTGATGTTTAGTAATGTCTATTTCGATGTGACCTCGTGTGCCCTAAAGAACATAGTCGATTATGTTATTTGTATTGGAATGAAATGTAGTATATGAGTATGTATATGATCTTTTAATATTTGGTACGTTGATTATTTGTTTTATCTTAAAATATATATATATATTTGCGTTCTTTATTTGTTGTTCTTTGGGGCTTGCTGCAATGAGCGTTACATTAGTAATTTATGAACACACCCATACATTTCCTTTATTTTTTGAGAAGATACTTTGCAAAATATTTATGGGGATTTTATGGTTGTTTGAACGGCCAACTAATAAAAAACACATCTAAAAATATGCACCATGCATAAGAAGATACTCAATCAAGATTGAATCTACCTTTAATCACTTGATCTATAATAGTTATATGTATTATTACATACTTGGGATAAACCTAGATCATTATAGTAACAAAAATGCAATAACTAGATTTAGAACTGTGAACCCTTTGGTTCTACTAGATGTGATTATTTTATATATTATGCACCTCTCTAGTCCAAAAGTCATCCCCTTGAAAATGAAACATAATTTTCCTATATCTTTATACAAGCTGCCCAAAAAGGGAGACATAAAATAAGAAGTAACACAATACACAATATTTTTTTGTTTGTTTTCTTCTTTTAAAATTAATCATATGCATAATGACCATTTTCTTTGAATGAAATACACTGCATTAATCTTTTATTTTGTAATTTAATGTTTTATTGTGCTAGAAAAAGAAGAATCTATAGGATCGTCTAGGTAATTGTGATGACAAAATTCTTATGTTTTGATAATCTAGAAAAATTTATTTCTTTTCAAAGTAGCAGCATAACCTCTTTCAATCATGAAATTATTTGTCTTCTTTACAAGTTGGCTTCGATTCTAGATAAGAAGTTTAAAGACAATATCAAAATTAGGTTGATTTAATTTTTCTATTAATTATAACATCTCAAAAAATTTAGTCTAAGTGGAATTGAGACCATCTAGTATAATTAAAACTAGCAAATCGTCATTAATTTTCCTCATAACACAACAATCTTTTCGAACATTTTTAACCTAGAGATATCATTTAAAACATCATTTTTCTTCATTCAATTTAGTGTTTAAAACTTGAATCAACAAATTGATTTTACTATGTGCTAGATGTTTATCATTAGCTTTCCAAAATTTTCAGCTATTTTTTTATGACTCGATCTAAACAAACACTTAGAGAATGACAAGATTTAATCAAGACAAATGTTTTTTATATTTTTAACAAAACAAAAAATTTAATGCCTGACCTTTCAATGTCTGAAAACAAAATTGACAATTTTTACCATAAAATTTGACACTTTTAATGTGCGTACAATTGATCCTCTATTAGTTAACCACTTTTAAAATAAATTCCCAGAAAATCGTCTATTTTAAAACCTTTATATCTTTCCTTATAATAGTTGCACTCTCTATGGACTAACAATCCAAATTTTGTGGAGTATAATAGAAGAATTAATCAAAATGATTTAGTGTCTGATTTTCTTGACTTATTTTATATTTTTAACTAAAATTTTGTAGCCGCCATAGAAGCATCTTGAAGTAATAAGTTGTTATAAATTGATAATATAACTCTGGAATAGAAAACATAATCCAGAGTATAAAACTCTGATAATCCATGTTGGAACAAACCAAATGGTCTTACTACTAAACCACACAATTTTCAGCTGCTAACTATAAATATTCAAAGACATCTGCAGAAAATATATAGATCTTCGGGATATAGTTGGAAGGAGGTTTAATGAGATGGAAGAGTGAGCGGAGGATCCAAGTGAAGCACAAGTGTCATGGCTGTTGTTTTGTTTGTCACCACGCCTCTGTGCATAGCAATTCTGTACTTACCTCCACATTGTTTCTGCACCATCACAAATGTATTGTATCATCAGTTTCCTTGAATTTCACAGACATTACAGTTAACTCACAGCATTTGAAGAATATTTTTAAATCACACTCACCACAAGAGATTCGCCAAGATTGATAACCAGAGCGCCGGGAACAGGAGCAACAGAAATCCAACCCCCAGTTTTTTTCTCAACTTGTAAGCCATCGCAGACATTGTCTTGAACAAGTATAGTAAGTGCACCGTGGTCTGTGTGTGCATGAGTGCCCAGCACCTTATCTGGATGTGGGCATGGCGGATAATAATTCGCCCTGTAGAAAAGATTGTAACCTGCAAATTCCTTCTCCAGACCCTCACTGGGCATCCCCAAATCTTCCGATATTATACTCAGCAAATGTGTCATAAGTTTGTTAGATTCCTTCCCAAGCTCTTCTATTGTTTCTCTGCAAATTGAAACCAAAAGAGCAGAGTAGCAATGTAAATCAATATGCTAAGGAAATAGAAGAACTTTAAGTTGTTTATACAGACATCTGTTCGTTAAGGTTTAAGTGAATTTTGATTTGTTTAGGTGGTTCATCTGAAATTGTATTACACTCTTCAATAGAATCCATATATTTTACAATTTCAGATGAGCCACCTAAACAAGTCAAAGCTTAATGTACTGTGTAAACTTGATAAGCCACCTAAGCAAAATAAAACTTACAGTGTACTGTTTAAACCTGATCGTTAGCCAATCAGAATTATAATTTCCGCAAATAATATTTTAAAGAGATTCAAACTTTAAAATAAGAAATACTACACATTAATATCTAAAATACATATTATTATGTGTAGCTGTGAAAATCTAAAACCTTCAATAACATCATGAAATGTTAGTTTGAGCATTTGTTTAACCTATAGTCTGTGGGTGTTGAAGGCCAGAGATGGGGAGCTTTGAGCGAATCAGGAGCAAGAAAGGCATAGAGGGAATCCATCCAGTCAGTGTGGTGGCCTCTGAAGCCCTCTGTGCGTCCATAACCAGCAATCTGATCTGTTTTCCCTTCCTCTCGAGCCCATTTCAATTTTTCATCAACTGGAAGCTCAAAGAAGCCTCTTGCTGCTTTCCTTGCATTCTCCACCACATCTAGAGGAACACCATGATTCACCACCTGTAACAGATCACACATGAGTGTTAAACTAAGCAATTATAACTTATAAATTTGTTGGGTAAACTATGTATATCACCTGGAAGAATCCCCATTCTTGAAGAGCAGCAGAGATTTTCTGCTTTAGTTGGTGAGGAGGCTCGCTCATGTCAACCAAGGGCAGCTCCTCAAACCCGCCATCTTCAAACAAGGGCCTGCCTTTGGCTGGAACAAAGAACTCCTGAGGCACTTGACTGAGATTCTGAACATAATGGTCTACTATGGTTGCCATCTCAGAAACTGTGTGAGAGCTATGAACTCTAAGTCCATATATAAAGGAATATATGATGAAGAGTGTAATATTTAACTAGAGTTGTGTAGAAATGTTATTCTTTAGTAAAGTAGAGTTGTATAGAAATGTTATTCTTTATTCCACTAAAGAAGACAGTGATGTTTGAGTGCACATACATTGTATGAATTTACGTTGAATAGTCATGAAAGTCATCTTAACCAATAGAAATAAAATAAAGATTTATTACTTTTGACTAAAAATAAAAAGTAAAAATATTAAGAATATAATATTCAAATAAAACAATAAACAATACATACAATGTGCAAATGTCGGCGTGAAATAAGGGCATGCATGCGACCATGCGATATAAAACTAGGGGCTTGAAGAATACTACTTAAAACTAGGGGCTTGTTGAATGGTACGAGCTGTATTCCAAAAAAGCGAGATACGTTGTTGAATGGTTCGAGTTGCATTTCCAATTAGCCTAAGTGGGCAAATATTTTTTTATCTTAAAATATAATTTTTTTATAAATATATTAAGTGTTATGTAGGGTTAGTATTTTGTATCTAATGGTTATTTTTATTTATTTATTTTATTTGATTTTGAAAGTTTGTGGGGAAGTTTTATCTAATTTCAATAATTATGATAGTAGTTGTTTATATAATGTTCAATATTTTTATCAATATTGGATCAATAGTTGTGAATTTAAAATTGTTACTCTTGATGATGACTACCCATAATTAAACAAAATGTATTCCTTTAATCTAAAAAGCAACCAATCATTTGATTCCACATCAGTGCTCAATAAAACATGATGTGAATGCACAAGTATTGGTTTCACTTTTTCTTTTGGGTCTTTGGACACCTTGACAAAAAGCATGCTGATGTGGCTTCATATTTGATGATGTGGCCCTAAAACTTTAGTTATAAGTAGGGGACTTGCCAAGTAAGTTGTTGTAAAAAATTGGAAACGATTTGAAATGTCCACGTAGGATAATTAGAAGTGCCAAGTTAGAAATTTAGAGTGCACAACTACTGAGTCCTCTCCCCTAGTGGTGTTATGTAGGGTTAGTATTTTGTATTTAATTTTTTATTTTTATTTATTTATTTTGTTAAATAATTTTATTTATTTTCTAATTTGATTTTTAATGTTTTTGTTTAATTTTATTAGTGGTGTTATGCATGGTTAGTATTTTGTATTTAATTTGTTTCTTTTATTTATTTAATTTGTGTTTATTTGATTTTGAGAGTTTTGTGGGAGTTTTTGTCTAATTTTATTAGTGACTTTATGTTGTGGCTGCATTATTGATCATGGATCAAAATTTTGTATGGTGAGATATTCATGAACTTAGATTTGACCAAGGAAGCATCATCTAAACAAATTGTAAAGGGAAAATGATATTTTTTTTTTTTGTAAAGTGAACATATAAAATATTTAACTTTATCAATTTTAGGAAGTATGAAGGTGAACTATTATTTTTCCACATTTTTGAAATGATTTTATTAATTTATATTTTTATTAAAAAATTAATATTTTTATATTAAAATAGCATTATTGATAATTAATAAATTTATTTTAAGAAATATTCTTCATTAAATGTCTAATAATATATTTATATAATATTATTTTATAAATATAAAATGTACAATTATAAAATCAATATGTTAACATTTACATAATTTTAATAATTGGTATTATGTGTCATATATTATAATGATTATGCAAAAAAATTAATATGTTTAAATTGTATTTTGATTTTTTACTCTGTGTGTGTGTGTGTGTGTGTGTTGATTGGTAAAAGACAAGCTAAATATATTGATTTCAAACACAAAATATAATAGATGTTCATGATTTTGGGCTGAGGCAACCTCTAGGAAACCACATAAACAAAATTTACATCGGACTAGTACCCTTAGACTACCTAGACACCCATGATGTTTTCAAAAAAATTTCAGACCCTCTGCACATTTTCATTCATTTTCATCATAGAAATCTGTAGTTTCAACCAGGTCTACAAAATCCCTAAGCCACTGCAGACCCAACACCTCAACCACACCCAAGCGCTTACATAGGAAATCCATTCTAATCCTTGCCCAATGTCGATGCCAATCCAACTGCTCTCCCATCACATCCATAATGAAATGTTGCCACTCCACCTGGATGCCCTGTTGGAACATCTTGACCATGTCGTTTGGGATGGGATCCCAACACTGGGCCTAGCTATTGCCACCATGTCCACATCCTCCTCCAGCACCATAGCCATGAACACTGTTCTCAAAAGGACCAGGCATCTCACTTTAGACATGTTTAAGTCTAGCTGTGACGCAAGGAAGCACGAGGATATATTAGAATTCACCTTTGTTTTGTTGCCTGAGAAACATGTCTTATTTCCTCTAACCCCTTACCAATAAATCTTCCTCCCACCCACCACATTTTGAGGCCCATCATTTCC
Organism: Sequoia sempervirens; assembly: GCA_007258455.2. Classification (NCBI taxonomy): domain Eukaryota; kingdom Viridiplantae; phylum Streptophyta; class Pinopsida; order Cupressales; family Cupressaceae; genus Sequoia; species Sequoia sempervirens. The sequence continues at coordinate 40,606 of VDFB02390186.1, read as the reverse complement.
TATCTGATCTTGGCATGACATTCCAATATACAAATATATATTACTTCAAGAGTTATTTAGATGGATATTAAATTTTAATAGTTATTTTTAAAACTACTACTAGACTATTTCTCACACACACACACACATGTATGTATGCATGAATGTTTATGTGTGTGTATACTTACATATAATATATAATATTATTTCAAGTTGACTAAACAACATGAAAAACTATTTACTCATCTTGGCCATTTCTCCTACCATAACTACTTTTGTACCTCTTTAGGAAGTATAAACTAACGAGGATGGTCCAAATGGTACCCCTACTAGACAAAATCCTCTCCATAAAGGATAATTATTTTTATAATTATGAAAATCATACAACTATGTCCTACCACCTACTACTACTTCTATCACTTTTGTTGCTTAGCAACTTTCTTTCTCTCTTTCGATATACATAAGCTTTCACCTTTCCTAAAGAGTTTGGTTATCTTAAAAATAATTTTTAGTTAGTATAAATTCCAATTTTATATATGTGTGTGCATAATATATATGTACGCATATATTATATATTGTATGCATACATGCATGTATGTATGTATGTATGCATGCACATATGTATTTGTATATATAGATGAAATTGACATATATTAACTATAAAGATCTTTAAAAAATACAATATATCATAAAAAAGGGTGGGTGTAGATAACCACACCATAGTGTCTAGGCAAGGTGGATCCTTATACAAATCCAAAGAGAGAATTTACCTTTTCCAAATAGCCAAAGTTATAGAAGCAATAGTAGTAGGTGGATCATAGGCATTTGATTTCCCTACATCCAAAATTTCTCATCCAATAGGGAAAGACTCCTAACCAATAGATAACCATTTGAATTATCCTCATTATTTTACACTTCCTCAAGAGTTTGAGAAATAAATATCATACGAGAATCAACCAAGGAAAACTTAAGGAATTTACCACTATTTCCCTAATTTGAAGCTTCTCTAGAATGACATTGCTCAAAGAATTTGAATGTTGGTGAGATACCTAGGACCTATCATGAGCATTCTAACCACGGGATTTTCATAGACAAATATAAGAACCATAACATCCATATAGTTAGTCTAACTTCTACCACATCAATACCCTCAAATAGGGGATTAACCTTTATTACAAGGAGTAGGGGAGGTTAGTGGCACTCTAGCAAGCATATAATGAGCACTAGGTCTTGTGGTACAAAAGAATTTAAATAAGTGTGCCACCTTGAATGCAACTTTATTACCTTGCATTTGTATCTAAATTAACATATTGTCCAATTGTATCATATATTTAGAATACAATGAGAACCATTTATCAATAGTAAAAACTAGCAAAAGAGAAGAGTTTATATCATTCCAAATTCTAAAAAATATTTTCATGAGCTTAAAGAATGCTAGATATAGGTATATTTAACAAGTATTTTGGGTCAACCTCTTATAAATGTTGTATGCCAGTTAAAAGGATTAGGCTTAAATAGTTTAAAAAATCAAATGCTAAGATTTTTTAGCACAAAATGATAACAAGTATTTGGGAGTTACTAGATTCCCGTAGAAAAGGTAACAAGGATTGGAAACACCATAATGAATTATCTTAGAGATAATAGGACTTGGCCTTGATAAAGTATGTATTGGAAAAACTTGATAAAGATTTGGTTGAATAATAGATTTCTTAGTAGTTTGAAATCTATGCAACCAAATGTTAGTCAAGGACGTGAACGCCCATCTATGATTAACATTTTTCAACATATATTTGTGAAAAGAGACAAGCATAACAGTTACGAGGTTGGAAATTATGAAAAAAATGTATTAAAGGTACTATTTTAGTCCTTCCACCATGGTTTGTAACTTCTAACCCTGATTTCATGTAATATTTCCATAAGAATCAAATTAATAATAGTATAAAAGGATTATCTTTAGATGTAGACCATGAAAAAAATTCCTAGCAATCCTTGAAATAAAAGATAAAATATTCTTAATGCCTATATTCAAAAAATTGAAAACATGGACCTAGGAAATTTTCGTAATAGATTCATCTTTGTATGTGATGATAGGATACGATCAAAGGGACTATTTATTAATGGATAAAATATTCCTAAACACATTTTTATTTCATAAGAGATAGGGAAAGTGATATCTTCCCAAGCTTTCAAAATATTTTTAATGAAAAAAATTCCATGGATTTGAATGGGCTCTCGCATTATAAGAATAGAGTAAAAGCCAATATTTCTCTAAGCTTTACACCCATTTGGAACTCCTATAGAAATGCAATAGTGAAGCAAGGCTTTCCAAGATTTATCTCCCTCGAGGGTTTTGATTATTCCTTTAGCACATAATCATGTACCTTTATATTATATATCAATAAGACCAAGCCCTCTAGAGTCATGTGGGAGGAAACAAAATTATCAGATAGCTCTATGAAATCCTTTATGGTTATTTGATGAGTCTGATAAGAAATATCTAAGATTTTTTCTAGATTTTGGTAAGAATATTTGGAAGGAACCCAACATGAGAAATAATATGCATGACTTTTTTTTCCATAAATTGAGGTAAAATTTAAAATTTCCAACTCCTACAACTTATTCCCACATTTGGATTATTGGCACCAACCTCATCGCAACAATTTCTAGTCAAGTTGTCACTATTTTTATTAACCGGCTTCTTTATTAGATTCAAGGGCCTTAAAAATTTTATTGTAAGAAACAATTACCTCTTCATCATGAGTCAAATGAATGTTACAAATAGGATTCTTTAGAAGTGGTCTCTATAAGAAGCAACCAACTCTCCTTGCAAATTCCATAAGAAAACAATCCCACTATGAAATGTAAAGAATAATATTTTCTCATACAAGAAAATAAATGTAGAAGGCTCCTTGAACTCTCGTTATCTCACTTCAATAATTTCTCAACATTAACCATTTTTAGACATTCATTCTCTTGTTTTAGGAGTATCTTTTCATGGAAGAGCTCAATACAATCAATATTTAAATTATTGGGTAGTAATGCATGGTTCATAGATTTCAAAATAGTGCCATCATCTACAGATAATTGTGACTAATGACATAGAATAGGTTAACTACACCTGATCCATGTGGGTTTGAGGTATATTTAATCCACTAAGCATCAATTCAAATAAGATATTCAATATCAATAAAAATGAAGAAGCCATTAAAACTAACATTCTAAAACATGAAATATTGACAAACATCTATTCTAAGACATTGAATCTTATCCTATTAGGGGAGTGGTGTCACATTAATGTGGAATGACAACCCTTTCCCAATCCCTTTGATAATGAGCTTGTTTCAATCAGTTTTATTGGAAAAAACTAATGAAACTAATGAGAGATATATGTGAAACATAATGAAAGGTAATTTAACATGATATATGCTAGGATGTATATTTTAAAAGTGTGCAAATTTATTCTAAATGTATGCAAGATTTAAAGATGCAAGTCCTAATTCCAAAATATGCTAAATGGATGTAACTAAGTTACCATGGAAGCCATTAATGGATACTAAGCTAACAATGCATGAAAGTTAACCTTAAATTCTTTTAAACATAATACATGGTGCAAATGAGTGTGATTCTTAATAACATATGTTTGCTATCAAGAGATGGATCCAGATTCAATAAATGCAAGGTCTATTTATAGAATAGGAAAAAGGAACCGATGGTCAAGATTGAAATAATCAATCAATGGTCAGGATGAAAAGAAGATGGAGGCATGGATTCCTATCAAGGGTTGAGAATGCAAGTTAATATTTAATCAAGGGCTCACAATCATGTATTTAGAAGCACACTTTCAAAACTTTCTCAAGAAGTTTGTTGAAAGTTTGTTACAAGGAAGAATATTCCCTTTTTTGAATGAGTGAAAAGGGAGAATACTCTCAAAGAATATTGTCATGCAAGTGGATGAAGAAAATTAGTATTTAGAAAATTAAAACAATTTTTTAATGTGCAAAGGGGAGGGATATTCCATAGGAATATTCCCTTTTGGAGGAATTTAGGATTTATCATTAAATAATTAATTTATTTAATGAAAAGAGGTGAGATTATGATATTTAATTAAATAACTAGGATAACTAGGATTTATTTTATTAAGTAAGAAGATATAAGAAGGCTAATTAAATAATTTACATTATTTGATTAGATAGGATGAAAGGGGAATATGATCGAGAGGGAATTAGCCTAATGTCATCCTTAGGTAATTTCCAAATTCGATTAATGGTTTTTTCACTCACCTATTAGGCTATAATTCAACCACATACCTTGTCCAAATCCATTGAACCCCCACTACCATTCAAATCTCTAATGAAACACCATTTGAAAAAGTGTTCAATCCTAGAAGCAAAATCCTAGGGTTTCAATTTTTGTATGTTTCATTTTGGTGAACCTGACTTATTAACATTATATACCTTCTGAAAATTCATCTTAGATCTAGATTTTGTATTGCTTTGCATTTTTCAATAAGGTAGTCATTTTTGCATCATTAAAATCATAAAATTTAAAAAATTACATATCATATTGCATCATAGGTTGCAATGGGGTTAATTTCAGTAATTATAGCTTAGATATACATTCCAATTTCATTTGTAAATCTACATTAGGTCATTTAAAATCTGAAAACAAAATTGAAAGTGTCATTGCATGCATTTAGGTATCTAGCATATAGCTAAAAAGTGAAAAATTGCATTGTTTTGTTTCAAAAGGACATTATCATCATCATTTTTAGATTGTGGCATAATAGAATCAATAAATTATTGTATTTTTTATCTGGAAAGTGTATTTACAATTACCTTTATTGTTTAAATTTTTTGCAAATTATTGCACACTTGCATTGTGAATTACATAATCATAAACTAGGCAAATTCTAGAAAACTATTAAGTGTTTGACCTATTTGCAAATAGATTTGAGATCCTTAAATACCATTATACATAGTTAAATTTTAAATTTTCAAAAACCCATGCAAGAAATAGGCACCCTAGATGCCCTTGTCTAGGTATTTTGAGCTAAAAAATTCTATGTAAATTTATGTGTCTGCTCTTTGTTCAGACTTGGTTTTTTTTTTGCAATATCTTTTTTTCAGATTTGTTTGGTTTTGATCATTTGATTCATAGGGATAGTAGCAACATGTTGCCTTTTCAAATATCTGGTTTTGGTATGCTAACACACATCTTGTATAATTATAATCTCCCTACTTATGATTACAATCTAGGGAAACGAAATGAATTCATTGACAAGAATGCTAGTCATTCTCCAATATCTCTCCTAATTATGAGAGTATCTTGGAACAAGAGAATGAAATCATTGACACATTTCATAATATATTTTCCTAATATACATTCATGTCCTAGCATCTCCCCTACTTGTGAGAAATTTTTGGTACAAGAGGATTCTATCATGGACAATCATAGTTGTTGTTCTCCCGATAGCTCTCCTACTTGTGAAGAAGGTATCTTAGTGTTAGAGGATTCAATCATTGAGCGTCATGAGAATGTTTTTGTTTCTCTCCCAATACTTCTCCTGCTTGGGAAGATATTATAGCACAAGAATATGAAATCGTTAATACACTTTTTTCACTTGATATAGTAAGGTGATAATAAATCCCCCTCCATAGGAGATCGTCAACAAGAATTCAAATCCATTGAGGTTATGAATGCACAATTGACTATTAGATCTCCTTTGATTATTGGACCTTCTGAAATTCCTCTAATTATTGGACCTCCTAACTCACCTCTCATTATAGGACCTCCTAAACCTCATGGACATATCCTAAACTTTGTAAAGAAAATTACTAGTAATCATGTGTCACAACAATCAAGTTATCATTTTGTAGCTCACACATATAACACTATAAATAATAAGAAAACTTAAGAAACTCCAACATCCATCCCATTGCCTCAACAATATCTCCCACCCACACCAAACATTTTGCATCATAGTGGTAAAGAATTTGATCTTGTTGACCATTTTTGTAACATTCCTGCTAAGATATCCTTGTGGGATTTAATTCAAACATCACCTATTTATCATGGCATGCTTCAAAGTTATTTGCAAAAAGTTTTGATCCATCCTAGTGTGCAACAAAATGATGTGACATCTTTGGTTGAGATTATGAATTCACCTAATTTGGAAATTGTCTTTCATCAAAATAAATTACCTCCTTTAGAAACATAAAAACACAATGATTCCTTGATGATAATTTCTTTTATTAATAGGGTTGGGACTAGACATAGACTTATAAATAGTGGTTTAGGGATTAATTTTTGTGGTTTAAATATCTTGGATAGAATTGGAGTAGAAAAAACATCCAGAACACATCAAAAACCCTAAAAAGGTTGAAAACATCAAAAATCTAAAAAAGTAATGCCCCTGTCGAACTACGTTGTCTCTAAGCTTGAACGTAGGAAAGGCCATCATTGATGTGCCCCCGAGACACCCTAGGTCAGTCCTTTAGGATTCCACCATAATAAACTAACATCTTTCACATGTTCATATCTTCATCTTGTAAACGGGTCAAGTCAATCGAACTATGTGGTCTTTGCATGTATAATATAGGCAAGGCTTATCTTTGATCAGCCCCCAAGACCCCTAAGATAGATCTTTTAGGTTAGGTTCTTGGTGGAAATTCTTAGAAAACCCAAAAACTTCCAAATATCTCAGAAAACCCTTGAATAACATCCAAATATCTCAGAAAATCTCAAAACATCAAAATATCTCAGAAAACCCCAAAACATCCAGATAACTCAGAAAATACAAAAACATCAAAATATCTCAAAAAACTCAAAAACATTCAAAAAAACTAGAAAATACAAAAACATTCAAAAATTGAAAATCCAAAAACAATAAAAAACATTCAAAAGACCTAAAAAGCCTCAAATATCTTAGAAAACCCTAAATGGCCTCAGAAACTCTAAAAGTCCTAAAAAATCATATAAACTTTCAAAAAGACCAAACACAGCCTCAAAATATTTCCAAAATACCAAAAACATTTAAATATTCCAAAAAATCCAAAATCATCCACCCCAACTCACTTTCACTAGCAATAAAATTTCACCCATAATAAATTGATTGTTACCTTCATCCTATGGCGAAACAAATAGAAAATAAGCATACCAAGTCATAAAGTGTGAACCTAAATGTCAAAATCTAAAGTATAAGTCATAAGTAAATGCGTCAGTGAAGTTTATATCAACGACTCATCTTAGCATCATCATCCTAACATCAAAAAAACCTCTGATCAACATGTCCTAGGATGTACCCTTCCTGCAATGGACATCAATATTAGATATCTCCTTAGCTAAATTAAACAAGGCAAGAGCTATAGATAAAACTATCTATTTTCCTTTGATATTTTCTTATGATTTATCTTAATGACCCATTCCAAGGACCTCTCAATGATGTCTATCAAAAAAATTTAGAGAGAAAGGAATGGGGCATTGATCATTATCTTTCATTCGATGTGCTTGTGGCTATTCTTGAAAATAATCTTGGTGCGTACTTTCTTAGTTGTGTATAGGAAAGTTGTTTGGAGTATGTTGTTGACTATTGTGTATGCTTTGGTCCAATATATTCTAAGTTTCTAACTTGCATTCCAACAAGGTTTCTGTATGTCAAGATGTGAACAAGAAATATTATATATGTTTGTCGAATCAAAGTCCATTACACTAGATACAATGTCATCTTGGTTATCAATACCTTGATGCATTGTATTATGTGTTATATCAAACATTAAGGAACGACGGAAATCCCAATCCTGAAGTGTGAGCAACTCATCATCCTTCATTTCATCGTCATTTTGCATTGTCTCATCACTATCTCTAATAAAGTCTCGATGGATCATGGACTTGTCGGATCTTTTGAAACAATCATCAAAATCAATAGACATTCATTCTTTATTCTTCTATCTTCTCTTCACGCTAACCTAGTATCATGACAGTCAACAAGAACATCATCAATGCATCCACCCTACATTCACAATCCATCAGCATAATCATTGCATATCACATCATACATTCTACATTATCATTTGAGTTGTGATGAATAATATATATTTGTTATTCTAACCATCTTAAACCATTGCATATCATAAGCATTTGCATCCATACATCCATATGCATACAGAATCATCATAAAATTGCATAGAAAATATACAAAAAGAAATGTATCCACATCATCTGCATCCATATCATATCATAATCATCACATATAATATAGGCATAAGTAGAGTGCATCCATACATAATATAAGCATCTCATATCATATGCATCCATAAGCATGAAATAAGATGAACACATCATGAATCATTTGTATCCATATCATATATATATATCAAAAAATGAGTGTCATGGTATAAAATATGGATCAGTGTATGTATAACGATCAAAAGTACAATATCCACGAGGCTATCAAAAAGGAGCCCATGAATGTATATCTATGATAAAGAATTGGGAAAAAAAATCAAAAAGTGTTTATACATAATGGCTAGCCGTGATGACTACTACCCTCTCCAGCCTTCCTCTCAGGTTGATCCTCTCCTCTCAATCGTGCATCACTATGTTGCAAAAAAATAGGCTTTCTAAGTGCCTATAGTACATCTCGGTGGTAATGTTGCCTATAATACACAGCCTCTATAATGGCCTCTTTGTACAATCTGGTTGAATCTGTCCTACCATGAGTGGCCACCATCATAGCCTCTATCTATTGGTGTCAGGAAATCTCATGGTCTCTCTCTTTCATCATGGCATGTACCTATTGTAACGCCTAATCTCTCTTGGCCATGATGGAAATCAACTACTATCATGCCTAATCCCACTCAGCAGTAATACCCAAAATCTGCTGGCGGGCATGATCTCGCTCACCAGTCAAAGTCAACACATGTTGCTACAGTGTTGAATCTATGCATCCCTAACATCTAGTAGTGGCAGTGGTGGTACTGCTTACTGTTATGGTCCTTGTTACTATACAACTAGACGATGTTGAGGAGGTTGTTGTCTGATCAGTGAAGCCCCCAAAACCTGACCATCCTAGCCATCATGTCCTCTGCCTCTAGCCCCCTACCTCTAGGCATCCCTTGCGGAGGATCACCCACTAGATCTGTCAACTGTCGTAGAGGTATGAACTAGGCATAATATGTAGGCCTAGTATGTACTACTGCCTAACCCTGATCATAGGCCCAAGATTGAACCACTAACTCTCTAAAGCTCTCAATTGCCTCAGGAGTTGGAATGGTTGGTCCCCATGTGGGAACCTCTCTGGCTGACCTAGCACAAATGGCCTTGTACCCGTTATCTAGTCTATTTTGGACCTTCCCAAACTGTCGAGCTACCCTTCTAGTAAATACCTCTCAATAATGGTGTGCTCGTGACCCTGCATATATCTGGTTTTCCTAGCAATGTATAAATACATTTGTACATCATCAAACCATGGTGGAATCTATAGCCACAAGCATCGGCAAAAAACTTTCATATCATCAATGACTCATTGCCAATATGGGATCCCAATCTATCTAGTGTGTCTTAGGGTAGGAGCACACCTATACTACCAGATCACAAGATCATCTAGCTTGACATCTACCATTTGAACAATAGGTCAGAGCACAGTGATATGCTTTCATGCCCAAATGTGAAGCAGAGTCACCCATGCATCAATAGCTCTCCCATGACAGTAAACAAAATTATGCATGTGATGATATAGAGAGGCTAGCATCAAGAGCCCCCACACAAAGAGTGTCCTCCTATAGAGCATCTAATGCCACACCAAGAGCCATCCTAGGCTGAACCCTTTGTTGCATCTATCAGGAGCAACTAGACCTAAAATAATGGTTGCAATGATCAATCTGAACGTGGGCACATGACTTTTATACATCTCAAGGTTGATCTATGATGCCACCAAGGTGATGTCCTCAAGCTCCATCACCTCATGACAAGCTTCAAATCCAGAATCAACATCATAGATTACTCGATCACCATGAATTGGAAAATGAAGGATACGCCAAACATCCTCCAAGTTCACCATCACCTTTCCTGTCAAAAGGTGGAACAACAATGTCTCACTATGCCATCTCTCGCATAGAGAAAACATCAAAGCAAGATGTGTCCAGATGACGGGTGCATACTGTAGATAGGGGAAAAATCAGCAGATTTAGTGTAATGAAAACAATAATCTAATCGGATCCTATCAAGCACAATAGAGTATGAAACAACACAGAAATCGCAATAAGAAGCACAAATGCAAACCGATCTCTGTGCTAACTCAATTTATCTCCATTGCTCTTCTCCAACAGCATGAGAATGCGAAATTTTGAAGGGTTAACAATGGAGGAATGTTTGAGTGCTCATTCCTGCAGCATAACGACTTGACGATGAAAATGGAAAATGGAGAGAATGATAGATAGAGACAGAAGACTAATTTTGACAAAGTCTAGATGCTAGACGAATCAACCCCCTAAATGGATTGTGAGAGGCCATATTTATAGAGCCATGACGTTGACAAAGATTAGATTTGACAAGATTCGACAAGGATTTGATTTTTCACAAAAGAGGAAATACAACGAGATGAGATAAGATGTCAAAAAAAAGATAGAAAGATTTCATTTCATGTTTTAAAGGAAATAAATATTGAAAAAGATGAGAAGGATAATTGATGAATTATCTAATTAAATAAATTAATTAGATACACACGAGTTCAGTTTTGGAAAGAAAACGAGAAGATCTTTTTAGGATTTTATTAATTAAATAAATTTTGGATTTATTTAATTAACATTGAATTTATGATTTCATTAATTAAATAATATAAATTATTTAATTAACATTAGAAGAATGAATAGAAATGATTTAATTAATTAAATAATATAAATTATTTAATTAACATTAGCGAAATGGATGGATTATGAATATGAATTTAATTAAATAAATAAAATTTATTTAATTAAATAGATGATGACATGGGTACCTAGGGCAGAGTGTGCTACAAGATGCCTAAATGATGTAATGCCGAGACAGGTGTTGTAAGAGGACAATTTTGGGTGTCTACATTTTTCCCCTCTTTGAGATGATGTTCAAGATGATGAGATTTGTGTCGAGTAACACCATTTCAAAGAAACTAAGTTATGGATAGAGAAAAATGGATGATGATAACAAAATACGATGATGATGGAATGATGATGCCCCCTCAAGAGGATAGGCGGGTTGGACAAACATGGGTAGGCTCTCGAAATGAAAGGGATGGGTCAAGAACTAAAGAGGAAGGAATGAATGGAAGAAGTGAAAGATGCATTATGCTGCAATGAAAGTGAGCAACCATGATGTTTTATTTAACACTAGACGGTATGCACCAAGGTATAAGGACTAAGGTGACGATTTGTCTCATGCCCCAATGCAATACAACCTTGTCTAGATACAAGATATGAATATTAGCTAGAATAAGTTGGATGTGATGCAAATGCAAGAAAAAAAATGATAACACACACAAGCAATCAAGTAAGCATGCACAAATGATACAAAAACAAACAAGGTATTTCCTGTGCCAAGCTATAAACCGTTGATTGATTGATTGATTGATGATAATAGTGTTGTCATTGTGGGGAGCGACATATCCCTAGAGCAACACAAGGATGATGATAATTGATTGATTGATTGGTTGATTTGGTTTACGACAAGATTAGGATCAAGACCAAAGGATGTGATTGAATAATTTGACAAGATTGATCGACTTGATTGGTATGGATGAAGGACTGACTTGCATTTGAATTATTGCTTGGATATTTGTTGGCTATTTGTTTTTTTTGGATTTTTGACATTTTATGATTTTTTTGGATTTTTTTTTGAAAATGTTTTGATTTTTTTGGACTTTTGAAATGTTTTGATTTTTTTGGACTTTTGAAATGTTTTGACTTTTTTTTTGGACTTTTGAAATGTTTTGAGGTGTCAAAGGATGAAAATTTGAGTAGCCTTTGTGCTAGATACCAATGACAAGGGGAAAACCAAGTCTAGGTGCAGGGTGGGTGATGGGATAAGGGATAAAAGGCTCATGATAGATGGATGGATGGTATTGATGTATGCATCATAAGAGAGCAAGGATGTGATCTCCAAAGACTATGTCGCATAGGAATAACATGCCCCATTCTAGGTACAAGACTTAGGATTTTTCTAGAAAAAATGTATGACAATAGGATAATGACATGATTGGTTTAGATAGGAAGAGGTATGTCAAGAGATACCCAAAACATGTTTCAACCTTTTGCCCCTATATCTTCATTTAGATCAAAAGGACTAGGGTGGATAAGTGGACTCAATATGATAGATATGTATGATGGATAAGATGGTAGGTAGGATGGAAATGATATGACATGAAGGATAGGTTGGATAGATAAGACATTGTGCCCCCAAGTGTAAGTGACATAGAAGATCAGCCTACACATGATGCCTGTTTTCCAGGTTTTCATCATGGTACTTATCCAAGGTGCCTGTTTACCAGGTTTTCACCATTGGATGAAGGGATTTCTCTTTACTCTTTTTTTTATTCTTTCTTTTAATTTTTGACTTTTGACTTTTTGACTTTTGGATAGGAGGGACTTAAGTGTCTAGTTGTATGAAAGGTGATAGTCCCACTAGGGATGGATGTCATTGCATGGGCCATGTCAAATGTCATTATGCTCATATATGTTGGTGAGGGATGACATGAAAGGGAGACAGAGTAGGTAGATGATGGATTATGATGTGGATTATGGAGGACAATAATGGATTATGATGTAGATTATGTCGGGAAGATGATAGGGATTATATGGGACTTATGCAAAAGATGAATGGGGAGGCTTAGCCAAAAGCATGGACCATAGGAAGATGATGGGGGAGATATGTAGGATAATGAGTGAAGGATGAGTAGAAGGAGTTATGTGGATTTGTTGTGAAATGGAAGGGAATCATGACCAATGGTTGCACACACTGTGATAAACGTTGAAGCTTTTGATGTGGATGGGGTGTAGGAAGCAATGGAGATGTTTTCTTAGGAGGTGGTGGATGAAGTTCCTTAGGTACCCACATAGACTTGATATTTGTATGATTTTTGTTTGGCTTGTGGGATGGAATATGATATTTTTGAATGGAATGCGCATTTTGGATGGGAGGGGATGGTTGGGATTTTTGTGATGTGGATGCCTCATTTGACTTGATTTCTTTTTGCTTAGGTACCCAAACCATTTTAGTTTTGGCCTTTACTTTTGGAGGTATGGGCTTATATAGCCTTTTAAATGTACTTGGCTTTGACTTTTTGCAATTGTATGCTAAGGCATTAGGACCATTAGAATTTTTGACTTTATGTGTAGAGGCATCCAAATTTTTATTTTGGAATCCCTTAGGTTTGGTGGAATGAGTGGAAGATTTATGTTTAGACAATGTGTGCATTGATTGGTCATGATTAAGATGTTTAGAGGATTTATGGATAAACGGATAAGAGGATTGAATGGTAGGGATATTAGGTGTTGGGAGTAATGGTGGTAGAGTGGATGGAGGGAAGTGTATGGTCACATGCTTTTGAAATTTGTAGGATGACGGTGGTGGAATGGAAACATATGTTTTAGGCATATGATAGGCTTTATGATGGAAAGTGGACTTAGGATGCATGGAGGAAATACCAACATCTTGAGATTGGTGTCCTTGAGATATATGTCTAAGGCCATAAGAGCGTGGAGGGACTTTGACATGGATGGGCTCCAAAATATCTTGTTCATGAAGGATTAAACCTTTACCTTGGTGGTTCATATTTTGGAGTGTATAATGGACAATGGGACTAGGTGTAGGTGAAACACTAGACATGATTTCGTTATTGGATGGAGAAGATAATGGTTGTTGTTGTTCTAAGGAGGAACATTCATGAATGAGGATAGAAGGATCAATAGGATATGATGGAGGACTTGCAGTGGGCTCCATAGTGGGTGATGAGGGATCATTAGAATCTTGATTAGCATTGTGTTCACTTAGATCCAAGGTGTTTGTTTGATCTTCTATGTGTGTTTGGGAGGCACTTGTCTCATCAAGGGAAGTGAATGTTAATGGATCATAGATAGGACTAGGTGGAGGTGAATTTGGAATATCTTTCTCATGGATGGGTATAGGATCAAGTTGCTCTTAGATAGGATCTTCATCATTATGGATATCATCTTGATCATAAAAACAATATAGATTATGGACGGGTTGCATGAAAATGATTTGATCTTGATTAGGACTAGGGCTTGATGTTTCCACATGCTTGGGAGTAAACTATTGAAATAACTCTTGTGTTGCTTGAATGGAAGTGGAAGGGGATTTCTCATGGAGAGACTTGACATGTTCTTGATGGTCAACATAGGAGCATGAAAGAGGGTGACTTGGACTTATGAAAGGAGACTCTTGAATTGGCTCAAGGGGTTGTGGATGACATGGTTGAATTGAAGGACTTGGCATGATGTTTGAGGATTCTTTTGTATGTTCAAGGATATGTGTTGAATGACATGGTGACAATTGATTCCTTGCTTGTAGCCCTTGGGTCACATCCTTTATAGGTGGATGGGTGGATTTAGATAATGCCATCAATTTATTTTTTAAATATCTAAATGTAGGGCATTGATTTGATGGAGGATTAGATGATGGTGGGAGTAATGAAGATTTTGATTGGTTAGAAGCTAAGAGGCCAATGAATTAGGAATCAGACATGGTGGCTTATGGATAGGCATTTGATTGGATGGTGGTAAAGGTACATGAACTAGAGTGGTGTTCCCCTTGTCAAAGGTGGCATTAAGACTTAAAGGCGCTTGATTTTTTTGCCAAGGTGGACTTGGGATCCTATGTTCTTGTTGTGATATGGGTGGACATGTTGATGTGGCATTGTCATGATAGGTAGATGTGTTCGGTTGGCATGATGATGAAGGTGACACATAGGATTGGGGTTGAATGTGTTGAGGTTGAAATGGTGTTTGGACTTGTGATATGATTTGGTGTTGTATAGGATAATGATTGTTGAGAGGTGGATTGGTATGGATAAGGGTTGACATTAGAAGACGTGTGATAGGTTGACGAAGGGGTAACATGATATGTGGAGGAATGAGGTTGATATGATGATATAGGTGACACACAGGATTGATGTGAAATTTGTTGATGTGCTTGTTGGATTTGACAAGTGGCCATGAGGTATTGATTTGAGCTATGAGTTGTTGCATTTGAGTTGATTGGTTGGTTTGAAGTTTTTGGATCATGTCATGGAATCTGTGAGTGATTTGTTGGGGTAAAGGTGCTTGACTTGTTTTAGCCATGTGAAGCATGTGAACAAGCTCTTGTGCTACGTCTTCCAATGTTTTCATGGTGTAAAATGATGTTGATTGGATTAAAGAAATGATGATGTTTGGGATATGATGTGGAATGACAAGATTGTATGATTTGGATGATGTGGCAAGTGTTTATTGGAAGTTTGACTTGGGCACTATCAAACACAATATTTCACATGTAAATACATGAACACACACACCAGCACAATGAAAAAATTTGTCTTTGAAAATTAAATGTTATGATTAAGAAAGCACTCAAATACACAACAACAAGCCCTATGAATAGTCAAGTGGGGTATGGCCAATTAAGTCTCAAGCTAGTCTGCACAAGGTTGACTAAGGATGATTTGAAAGCAAAATCCTACCACACAGCTGGGAGAAAGGGGTAACCCACCCTTCACTTTCACTTCCCAAAGGTATAAAGTTCTTTGGGGCTTAGCCAAGAGTGACAATATTTTAACTACCAAACAAGCGTTTCTTTTGATTCACACTTCAATTGAGGTCATCCCCAGGGGTGATGAAATCCCCTAGCAGGCCTCCTAAAAAGGGTTTGACAAAAGCAAACCAAGTGAGGTGTTTGTGATAACACACACACTTGATTCACACTCACAGTTGTAAATTGACCCTTAGAAAGGAAATATGTGCAAGAAAGCAATGAAGTATTTGTTCTTTTTAGATCCCAAATCAAATTTGTAGGAAGAAAGTGGTTAATTTTAGACCCAATTTTCAATATGTGATTGAAGACAAGATTCTTTTAAAACCAATTGCAATGATGTGATCAAACAAGATTTGATTTTATGCCCTGAATTGAAATGTGTGGCAAGTAATGATCAATGAAAAATGAAAGATTAGAATGTATGCACCTGATTATTCGCTTTCCAATTTGATGTGTAGGACTGATGTCAATGTTGTTCCAGCTCCGATCTCTGAAAAGTCACCAAGATAAGAAGAAATACCAAATCGGAAGCCAAAGTAAGATTAGGTCAAAAATATGCCAACTATGAAAAATCTAAATGAAATTAAAAATTAGAAATTTACACTAAATTAAAAAGTTAATTTTTATTTTTATTTTTTAAAATCTAAGTTAAATTAGAAATTAAATCTAACTAAATTAAAAAAATAAAATCTAAAATTCACCTTAAATCTAAATGAAAAATTAAATTAAAAATTAAAATCTAAAACTAAAGTTAAATCTGAAATCTAAAAATTAAATCTAAATTTATGTCAAAATTAATTCTAAAATTAAAATGAAAAAGTAAATCTAAATCTAAATGAAATCTAAACTAAATCTACAATCTAATAAAAAAAATAAAAATTTAAATCTAAATTTTTACTAAATTAAAAATAAAATAAAAAATCTAAGTTTAAAACTAAATTAGAAAGATTAAAATCTAAAATCTAAAATCTATGATGAAATCAATCTAAATCACCAACTGACAAAATCTAAATTGGAGGCCATAAGTGATCTGTGTTGTGCTATGAATCATGTAAAACTAATCCCCATTTGATAACTTCTTCTAGTAAGGGAATGATGATATGCTACGATGGGATAATAGACTACCTGTGCTTGAAATTATATACTAGCTGCACTGAAATGAGAGATTTGGAATGAGTAAAAGGAACCTAGGTTAAAGCCTTAGTACCACGCATGTGGGGAAATGAGTTTATTAATTAAAAATTCCATGGAGAGTTCCAACGGAAAATTGTGAGGTTTAAATAGAGGATCTTGAACTTGTTCTTGGTCCACGAGCAGCAGTCAAGACATCCAAATGTACTGGCAATAGTTCTACATTGTCTTCAACACTTACAAAGCATCATAGAATGTCAAAAATGTGACCTTAGGCGCTTAATACTAGTGACTATCACTCAATGACAAGGGTGTGAGACTTTATATGGGTTGGGCGTGAGGTTTCAGACCTAGGCACAACTATTATCCTTCATATTCGACTATATGGTGTCTTGCTTGGGAAAGTTTATGAATGTATCTTGTTGATGCGAGGTGAATACAATGCAGACAATGTTACTCAATATAATGTAGACGACTTGCTTGTAGTAATTACAAAGGCAATCTCAAATCAAGGGTATAATATTGATGAAGTTGTATTTAGACATTGTTGTATTGAAAGCAAATACAATGATAGTGAATGCAGATCCACAACGCATGCCTTGTAAAATGAAACCTAGCAATGTAAGAATTATGTGATTCTAACAACTAATGATAATGCAATACATTCTAGATTTAATAAATGGAACCTGAAGGACACCAAAGAAAGCAAGTTGAGCTCCTAGAAGATAATGCTAGAATAATCCACACAATCAGCAGTGGCCAGGAGATTACATCATGACTCGATATGAATGGCTGGTGGTGTGAATGGAGACTGAAAAGTATGAAAATTTGGTAGTGAAGAGCTTGGGTCGGTGAAAGCTTGATAGATCAACAAGGAATGGATAGGTAATGGAGCTAAGTACTCGGAGGCATCAGTGGAGATGAATGCCCCATCTGAAAGCACCATTCAATATGTATGGGAAGATCGATGCTGCAGAAGCCAATAATAAGTAATTGGAGCCAACAAACTTACAAAGAAGGACTGACAGGAATCTTGCAAGCCAATAAGGTCTCCTTAGATTTATCTGCCAATAATATTAAATGCCCACAAAATAAAATCATGCCCTTCACCAATTATCTAGCAAAATCCTCTCTACCAACCATTATAAGCATATTGCTACAAACCAGTATAAGTAGATCACTACAAGAAACGTCTTTCAGCAACAAAACACATATCTTAGCAATAAAATGTTGTTGAGATATTTCCAATTATTATAAGCATATCTAAGGAATTATTATAAGCATATCTAAGGAATTATTATAAGCATATTGCTTCAAAACAAATGTTGCTAGTCATAACATTAAATGAAATCAGTCTGTAAATATTAGAAGATCTACCACAAGCAATAGTAAAAATGCATGAATCTCTAACCAAAATGTCTCAATAAACTGGATGATCATGCGTATTAGCACAAAGACAAAGAGCCGGGTTCACCAAATGTAGATAGGGGAAAAATCAGCAAATTTAGTGTAATGAAAACAATAATCTAATCAGATCCTATCAAGCACAATAGAGTACGAAACAACACGAAAATCACAATAAGAAGCGCAAATGCAAAGTGATCTCCGCGCTAACTCAATTTATCTCCATTTCTCTTCTCCACCTACATGAGAATGCGAGATTTTGAAGGGTTAACAATGGAGGAATGTTTGAGTGCTCATTCCTGTAGCATAACGACTTGACGATGAAAATGGAAAATGGAGAGAATGATAGATAGAGACAGAAGACTGATTTTGACAAAGTCTAGATGCTAGACGAATCAACCCCCTAAATGGATTGTGAGAGGCCATATTTATAGAGCCGTGACGTTGACGAAGATAAGATTTGAAAAGATTTGACAAGGATTTGATTTTTGACAAAAGAGGAAATACAACGAGATGAGATAAGATGTCAAAAAAAAGATGGAAAGATTTCATTTCCTATTTTAAAGGAAATAAATCTTGAAAAAGACGAGAAGGATAATTGATGAATTATCTAATTAAATAAATTAATTAGATACACACGAGTTCAGTTTTGGAAAGAAAGCGAGATCTTTTTAGGATTTTATTAATTAAATAAATTTTGGATTTATTTATTTAGCGTTGAATTTATGATTTCATTAATTAAATAATATAAATTATTTAATTAACATTAGAAGAATGAATAGAAATGATTTAATTAATTAAATAATATAAATTATTTAATTAACATTAGCGAAATGGATGGATTATGAATATGAATTTAATTAAATAAATAAAATTTATTTAATTAAATAGATGATGACATGGGTACCTAGGGCAGAGCATGCTATAAGATTCCTAAATGATGTAATGTTGAGACAGGTGTTGTAAGAGGACAATTTTGGGTGTCTACACATACATAACATACCAGAGATCAATCTCTCTCGGGTGCTCCTAGTGCAACTCTAATAGATCACCTAATCTCTCCAATACGGTGGGTCTATGCTCACGTGACATCGGCAGTGGAATGACCTCCTCCATCCACGAAACACACAACATCAGGAAACTGAGAAAATTTGACTCAATTTGAAATTTACAACTCAAAAATCACAATAGCATCATTGTCTACGATAGCATCGCTATATTCAATTTTCAAGTTGTGATGCACAAAACCATTTAAAATTACAAATCACAACCTATGTTGTCAAACACATAGGCATCACGTTTTAATCTTTGGAAAACCCTAAGTTCCTTAATTTTTAAATTAGCAAAAGCATTGCTATACAAAATCTTAAATCTTGACTAGTGTCGCCATATACATATGTGTCACTCTAATTCATTTCAGCATCACCAATTTCAGTTTGGGCATAGCTATATAGCGACGTCGCCAAATTTTAAATTTCAAAGCATAATAAAGGCATCCAAAATTCAAATTTCAAATTAAATTTGGAGTTACATACTGGTGGTCCTACACCTGAAATTCATTGGAACTCTCGAACTCGATCGGAGATGTGCCTGGGAAGCTCTTGGCCTGCCATTTCACCAAAGGGTCAAAGCTCAAAATAGCAAGAATATCTCAAGTGTGAATGCACAAATGAATTGAAAGTGACCTTTCTTGGCTTATTTAAGCTAGAAAATTAGGGTTTTTACCCTAATTTCACCTTCAAGCTAGTGTTTATTATCATTTTCACTAATTTTGCCAGTCTGAACCTAATTTTGCATCATTTTTTGCATTTTTGGCATAATTCTTGCATCCTGAAGCCTTTCTAGACCCTCGGGGCATCTTTTAACCTTGATGGAGAAACCAACCCAAAATTTGAAATTTCCACCCGACTTCTTAAGGGGGCAGGGAATCAACTTTATCCTTTAGCAATGAGGCATCTAGAAAATTAGAAAATTAGAAAATTTATTTTTTGATTTAAGCAATAGTTTTAATCCAAAAAGTGTTATTCTTTGAACTGAAGCAATAGGTACGTCGCTTCAAAGAGGGGAAAAATGTAGACATTGAAAAATGTCTTGAACAAGATCATACACTCGAAAAAGATTTACTAACATCATTTCCTCTTCAAATCCATCTTCTTTTCACTTAATTGATTAAATTAGCCTAGTTGTTTAATTAATTGCATCATTTTTGTCCATTAACCTAATTCATCAAAATTGGGTTAATTCATCCTCCTTTGCACTAACATTTCATCCTATTAAATTAAATAAATCAAAACATTTGATTTAATTCCCTATGTCATCTTATTTAATTAAATAACCCTAAGTTATTTAATTAAATATCATTTCATCTCTCTCTCCCCCCATTTATTAAATTATTTAATAAATATCACTTAATTCCTCCAAATCTCCTAATTACTATTACCTAATTTTTAAGTTTCAGCTGAAATCAAGTTTAGTGTTTATTCTTTTGTGTTGTCCGTTTAAACATTTAAAAGATAAACCATAAGTCTGCTAGGTTTTATATGCATGGAAAAATATTGTCAAATGAAATAGATTACATTTTGTCATTTCAATGTTGCAATTACGTCGTGTGAGAAAAGAGAATCATATGTATACAAATGTGATCTTTTATTGATAATCATGAAGTGTGCATGTCCCTCTCAAGCCAAGGGACTAACTTTACTTATTCAATGGAAATATGAAGCAATTTATACATTAATAAGTAAAAAGAAACAAATGAATTTGCATATAAAAATGGAGACCAGTCATTTCCTGAGAATGACTAGTTACAAAGTTGCCTGAACTCCCTACTGTTGTTGCCCCAAGCTGATTGTGTCCTCCCCAACTCCATGGTGCTCCTAGCTCCTGCATCTGAAAAGACAATGATATTAGAGTGAGGCTCTAACCAATGAAAGATCTCAATCCTTACATACACACCTACCCACGCATGTATAAACTGATCCATAAGTGCATTAATTAAATAAGAATGCAAACCTTGGATGTCCTGGAAAACACTAAAGTCATCAAACACATCCAAAATATGCATCTATTTTCTAACTTGTTTGCTTCGTGTGTAGATTTAGGACAAGTCTAGTTACTGTTTTGATTCAGTTAAATACAACATGTGGGGAAAATGTGGCTCCAACAAGGGTAGAGCTCAACATGCTTTGAAAGAAAAAGGAAATTAAGCAACTTGATTAAAGATTTATCTATTATTAGTGCATTAAATCAATATGGAATCACATCAATTGATCAACCTTCATTATCAAATTCAAAAGATGCAACACATTTTGTTGGATATGTCTTTCAATCTTCTTAAGTGGACCCTTGATCCATTTTATAAAAATAAGTAAGTTATTTTGGAAATGCATCAAGTTCAATTATGCATCTCTTAAATAATGAGAGGGCAATCCAAAGTATTGTCAGGTCCCTCCCACCTTGACCTTATTGGATAGCCACAAATCACATAGGATAGTGATCTTTTAGGTCATTGACATATGGGACATGTGTCTGCCCACTAGGATCAAAGTGGGGAAACAGTTATGTGTCACACATGATCAAAAAGGAAACAATGTGGTGGAGTTAGACAGCAGATTTAGGTGGGGCAGCAACATGTATTCTAATGTCAGGTGGGCTAGCAACAATTTCTTTTGACTTTACTAAAGGAAAACAAGGAATGGTTACAAGAGATTACATTATAGATGAAAAGAAAGGAAGGGTAGTAAAACTTTTCAACTTCCCTGTTCAGTGTCACATAATGATCAATTTTCATTTGCATTTCTTGAAGTTGCTAAGACCCAAGGATTACCTCCACAAGTGATATGTAGTTGAAAAATAAATTTATTGATGGAAATGGAGAAAGCAACGATTGAGTCAATCATGAAACAACACAAAGTGATCCCTTTGAAGACAAGGTCATGATACAAGTGAATAGTACAACACCTTTGCAAAATGCTATAGGAACATGAAGAAATAATGTTACAGCTAGTAAGGATGAATCAAATAAAATTTCAGAAGGATACCCTACCTCTAGCATACAAATACATGATAATTGTGTTGATAAACACAAGCCTATTACTAACACTGCATCTATAAAAAGATGATGGAAAAAATGGGGAAAAACATTTGAACATCTTAAAGGAGGTGAACTGCACATGCATAAGTGAATGTCACCATGTCAAAGAAAGGAATTCCAAAAGACAAGCCCAAGTTGCAAAAGGCTTTATTCAAGACCTTCTCAATCAAACCTTAGACAAATAAATTTTCCAGGTAACAATCAATGCATGATGGTTTGAGGAAAGGCACAAAAGGAAAAGACATTCAAGAAAAAACAACTCTAGTTGACATAGATAATTTTCCCATACAAAGCATATCATAATTGGAGACGAGTGCATAACAGTGTGTGGCATGCTCAAATATTATGTAAAAGAAGGCTTTCTCTTGATCAAATCAATGGAGGTTCAAGATAATTTCTCCAAACTGTATCAGAAGGGTTGACACTAAAGATGTTGTAGCAGCTAGGATAGAGATCAAAGCCTTGCTATACAATCTATGCATATGTAGAGTTATCAACCAAGTAGCTTTCTCTCTGAGTTATTGTATGAAATAGTGAGTAGATAATGTCAAGAGCTATCATGAGAAAGCTCTAAGACATTCATGAGTAAGTGATAGTTACATCAGCAAGAAGAAATTAACAATGTCTCATCTTTCCAATCATTAAAATTGGGATACAATGATCATATCACCATAGTTAGGGGATAGTCCTATGATAGATATGGATCCTCTCTCTGTCAACAATAATATACCAAGATACAGTGAGGGAGTGGCATGACATTGCAGTTATGAAGGAGTACCTAATTAAAATAGAATTCTACTAAAGTGTTTCAAGAGACAGTGTTATGGCATCAACGTCAAAGATATATGATATAGATGATGAAACAACACTGGACTATTTTGAGGGATTAGTTGGCATTTATTCTGAATTACTAAAAGATGAGTGGTGACTGGATAGAAGTGCATTAGAATAGATATCCCATGGAAAAGTTTCAGAAAGAAATGATGAGGAATCCACAGATCCTAAAATCAACAACAAGGCAAATGATGGACAAAATGCATTTTGAGAATCTAACACAAATGTGGCTCACAGAAAGGGAGCTTTAGAAAATCTATTGCTAATAAAGTCTATGATATAAAGATAGAGAATCTCAGGGAAAGCATCTTGTTTGATGATCAAGATAGTGACATATCAAAAGAAGAGTTTCACATGCAATTTGGTAATGAGAGTATTGAAAAAGTCTTGAGGGTATTAAGATTTCAAAATTTTTAGAACTCCTTCAAACAAGAAGAAGAACAAGTCTTCACAGATTCCTCATACTTGGCCAATTGATAAAGAAAACACTAAAGGAAAAGAGGTGCATTTGCAAAATCAATTCAGGTGCTCACTAAAAAAAATACTTTTGTTACAAATTGGGGCTTTCATTATGTTCATACTATGCAATGGCATTGAATCATTTTTAATCTAAAGTTTTCTTTCAAAATAAAAGGACTCATTTGGGTTCAAGATACAAAAACTAATGCGCAGAAATCACAATGGTGAAAAAGGAGCAGAAATGACAAATGGAATTCATGCATTATGACAGGTTGTGGCTAAGCAAACCTTTTTTTTTTTGCAAAATATGGAAGACCCACCTAGGGTTTCAAAATATGAAACAAACATTGCTACAGATTATAGGAAATGGTGTGTATTTACAAAACCCATATGTACTTTTACAAGAAACCTGAAGTTTCTTCAAGAAATCATGAAACCCACTTGGGTTCTTTTGAAAAGATTGCAAATATAGAAATATAGGCGATAAAAACCATCTGGGTTTAGTCATAATTTGCAAATACTGAGGGAAATATTAAAATATCATATGATATTTCTAGTTGGAGCTCAAGGTTTGAGCTTAGTTTGCAGAAAATAAGTGAAGATTCATCAGAAAAACTTACCAGAGCTATTTTGCTCATTGTCCTTTATATTTTTGGCAAGTTTTGTCACTTTAAATTTTTCCATTCGAGCTTTAGAGGTAAAAAATGTGGATGTAAATAGTAAAACAATGATAGAAAGAGCAGAATAATACATATGATCAGCAATATGTTCATGGCTGCGGCCTGTGGGTTTTTAAAAGCAACCTCCAAATGGCGAAAAATGTAGATTCTAAGCCACGAAATGAGCCTTTACTTGCTGTCGAGGTGTTTCCCTTAGTGAATCACCAAAAAACCAGTATGATTCTCCATGTTTTCTCAAACCCCATGGCGGCAGAGTCTTGTTCCAAAGTGTGCAAAGACAAAATGATGGGCTTTTCCCATTATTTTAGTGTTTTGATGATTAGGGTTTGACCCTATTCAATGGAAATGGGATTTTCTCCCATGTTTTTAAAAATTAAAAGATGTGTTAATGCATGGGGGCCGAAAACTTGCTCATTCTCTTAGGCATTTTATGCCTTAGGATGTTTTCCCTTATTTCAAACATTGCCAAGTCCTTAACAACATGTTGAGTATACCATGAAGCTTATGTTATTCCTTTGTTTTTTTTTTCCAACATCACGTGACTTGGAATATGCTTTCCAAGGAATTTGGAGGTCGGCCATATTGGCCTAGTTTTTTGGAGCTCTATGTGCCTTTGAAAACCAGTGGATATTGCCCATGTGTGTATTAAAAAATGTAGAATGTAGTAAGTTAATATGGTCAAATTCCTTGGAAGCTTTTGAAATCTTTTAGATATGACATCATAGGTTGCATTTAATTCCAATATTTAAAGATATCATGTAAGTGATTTGAAAATCACTTTTATTATGCCTTTTAATGCAAATGTAATACAAGGAGATGGTGTGACCCTTATTTTATGCTTTGAATTGTAAAATGACTTGTTTAGTGATGTTTTATGAATCACTTAATCAAGATCATTATCTTTAATGCTTTTTGGAGTCTTATGCTTCAAAACACACATATTGCATGAGGAGAGTGTGGGTCAAGACTTGTGTGAAGACCAATGATGACTTGTAGACATGAGGAATGTGTGGGATGCTATTTTGACTAATTTTGGAGGAAAGGGGGCTATTTGGAGGCATTTTTGTCACACTTTTGGTGTGACATTTAATTAGCTTAACTTTTCTTCATGTGGAGGGAAATTTGGAGGGTTTCTAGAAGGTTCTTTTTGGCCTTTTCTGTTGTATTCTACCAGAATCTTCTAGAAGAACTTGTGTGAGGGGTTTTGGTGTGTTTTTGCTTAAGTATGTTCATTTTGAACATTTTGAGGGATTTCTTTATTTCTAGTAGTAGGTGATGAGCCCAAAATATGCTCATCATCTAGATATCATGGTGTACTTTTAATACCTTTACTTCTGTTGATTATGGTTGTTTAACTCTCTTGAAACCTTTTATTGGGGGATATCTTGTAGCAATACACTTTCATGTTCTTGTAGCCGATCATGTTGACATGCATGTATTTATTACCCTGTTGACTTCCCAAATGACTGGTATAGCGCATGCAGTTTTTGAATGATGAAATAGATTTAAATATGTGATTAATGAATGGATATTTTGTATGTGCCATGCGCCTTTTCTTTCGTATATGTTACTTTGTGTTTTACAGGTTGTTGAAGAAAGTATGATCGAGTCAAGCACAATCAATCTTGGCCTTGCAATAAAGTCCATTTCCTACATGACTTCGAGGAAGCTATGGTGAAGACTCTTTGATCGAAACCGTTGGGAAGGATTTTAAATGACATTTAATCTAGAAAGAGTGGAGTGCTAGATTCTCTCTGGATCAGGTTGAACAGATAACTCATTTATGAAGTATGTTCCTCGATATCAGGATACATTTCATATCCATGTCTTTCTTTTTTGAGTTAGTTAGTTAGTTGTTCTCCTATTTTAAAAATAAGTTTTCCTCCTGCGCGGGTGAACATAATAGAAAAAGGAGATAAATAGATAGATAGAGAAGCATATTATGTAAGAGTTAGAGATAAAATATGAATCATATTTTTTGTTAGTTTTCAGAAGCAAAACAGTCAATGTAAATGATTTCACATTATGAATAAAAGTTGATGGAGTTCTGAGCACAATCTTCTGTGTCAATTAGTTGATGCTTGCTAAGGGGGCCCACTTAGTAAGTATCTGTAGGATCATAGTTTATCTTTTGTTAATTCAAGTTAGATTTCATTTTAGAAGTTTTGGCACAAGCTTAGTCTTATACTATTCCTGCAGCATCGAGAATCCATCCCTGTGTTTGTCCCTGCAGCATAAGGCCAGTTTATAGTTTGTCCCTCAACTGTAGCTATTACGATTTCTGTTTTGGTTAGTCTATGATTGAGTTAAGAGAACTTTACGTTATTACATAGATAGAAATTTCTTTCCAAGTGTTTATTTTTCAATAGATTGTGACTAAAACTGGTTCTTAGTGCACATATTGTGCCACTCCATTTAAAGTTTATGTTCCCTGGTTTGACAAGTAAATGAATGTCCATGAAGATGTATTAGTCACCTGCTGGAATGTCTAATTCCCAGGATAGGTTTTTCCATGATTTTCATATCCTTTTGTGGGCACGACCATTTTTGGTGCCATTGTCGGGGATGGTGTCAATCTAAGAACCTGCTATAGTCATTGTTAGTAGTAGTTTAGTCATTTTTTCAAAATCTTTAAAATACCATTCATTTTCATTGCATGCATAGAAGGAGAGACGCTCAGGGAAGATTTCTCCCCAACCTACCATTCATTGCCAAGAAAATTGAACTAGCTTATAGCCTATTTGAGGATGAAGGAGACTTAGATATTGACCCATTTGCTAAAGGTCTGTGTGCTGATTTTCTATTTGGCCCATTTGACGAAGAACCTGAAGGAAATCCATTTGCTCCTATACTTCGTCAAGTGAACATGGCACGTAATCCACCGAATCAACCTCCTACTTTTGAATTCCCCATTACTCCTCAATAAAACAATGACAACCTTAAGAATATTCCTTCTTCATTACTTCCTAAGTTCTATGGTTTAGTCACAGAAGATCCAGAGACCTTTTTGTTTGAGTTTGATATCCTTTGTCATAGTTATGACTACACTTTAGATGCTCACAAACTAAAATTGTTCCCTGCTACCTTGAAGGAGGGAGCTCTTAGATGGTTCATGAGTTTGGAAAGGGGTGTTGTCGATAGTTGGCCAGCCATGTAAACAAAATTTCTTCAGAAATACAAGGAATACTGTAAGAGTGGCAGTAAAGGTGATGATATATTCTGAATTCAACAGAAGGAAGATGAAAGTCTGGAGGATTATATATCAAGATTCTTATTTTCACTGAAAAAGAATTCAGACCATCCTCTTAATGAAGAATATGAGAAATTACTTTTTCTAATTGGAATCAATGATACTTGCATAGATGCCTTGGACCTGATGGGAGGTGGAGATATCACTCAAGCATCCTGGGATGATATCATGAAGATATATCTCAATTACTCCCAAGCAAATGTGAAGAAGGGTATAGGTCATCAAGCTATAGTGGGAAAGTCTTCTTCCAGCGGAGTTTCCCGGATAGAGATCACAAACTTGCTATCTAATTTCAAGCAGGACATCATAAACAACATGGCTACATAGTTGGATACCATGTAAGCTCGCAAGAAACATGAGGAGGCTGAGGCAATCCTGGCTAAGTTCTGTCCACATTGTAGACAAAAGAAACGTGACTGCAGATGCAAGTTGGTGGCCAATATGGAGGCTAAATAGTTACCTACTGATTTTAAGATGATAGAAGGTGATGATGACCAATTCTTCTGTGTTGCACAAAGGAGACCATGGGCTCCAACACAAGGTATGCCTCAAGATCCTTTGACTTTTGGTAATCCTTACTCTAGTTATAATAACCAATGGCAACCCGCGTATGGTCCACCTCCACCTTGGAATGCTCCTCAATCATATTGGCCTAATTATTAGAGCCCTTAATGGCAACCTCCTCAAGGAGGTTGGTAGCACCCACAAGGACAATGGACTCCACCTCTGGGTAATTGGCAGCAAAACCCTCAATGGAGAGGTCCTCAGCAATGGCAGAACCAACCATCTGGATTCCTGTAGTCTCAACAGCCACAACCTCCAGCCCTTATGCCTCTTCCTGCAGCTCCTACACCTCTTGCAGCAAATACTGGCCCTCCAAAATAAATGCCTATGCTTGTTCAACCATTGCCAAATTCTAATAACAAGCAGCAACAACAACAACAACCTATGTATTCTGTAGAAGCCAACTCATATCTAGTTTATGCCCTGCATATCAATAATATCCATCTTAGGTCTAGAACCACTCTCCCTACTCCACAACCACCTATAATAATAGAGATTTTAGACTTTGCTGCTGAACAACCTACTGATCATGCAGAAGATATACCTGTATTAGCTACTGCCTCCAAGGAACCCATCCTGCAGCCTCAGGCTACGCCACCTTTTCCTCAGAGATTGCAGATTATTACACCCAAGACCATTGAAGAACCCACCTTTGATATTTTGGAGCAACTAAAGAATGTACAAGTTCAAATTTCTCTTTTTCAATCTATCAAAGATGTTCCAGTTTATGGAAAAGCCATTAAAGATGCTTGTTTAAAGAAACAAGGAAGAAAGAAAAAGGACCCCCAAACTATCTATGTCCTAGGACAGTTAGCTGATATTATGTTGGGGAAAGTTGTCATTCTTAAATATACTGATCCTGGAAGTTCTGTAGTAAAAATCAATATCAATGGTCAAGTAGTAAGAAATGTTTTGGTTGACCTTGGTGTAGCCATTAATGTGATGACCTAGCACACTATGAAATTTTTGAATATTCCAAACATTCGGTCTACACCGACTGTCCTGCAACTTGCTGATAGTTCCATGGTTACACCAAATGGAGTAATAGAAGATGCCATTGTCACCCTTGAATCTTGGGAATACCCTACTGATTTTACCATATTGTCCACTAAGGCAACCCTAGGGGGATATCCTATTATCCTAGGCAGATGTTGGTTACCTATAGCTGATGCCCTTATAGGATGTCGTTTAGGAGACATGACAATTTCTGATGGTCAATCAAGGAAGAAATTGGCTTTTTACCTACCTGCACAACCTTTGTCAGATTTGTCTCAACTAGTTTGGCCAGTTCTAGGAGAGGAATATGAAGAAGTCAATTCATTAGCTCAGTTGATAATGCTATGAATTGATCCATTTTCCTAGCTTCAGAGTGAAGATAACTTGCTTCTACACATTCTATAGTTTAGTTATGGTTTGAATAGCCCATCTGTTTTGGACAGCCACCCTCAGCAATGTTTCCTGCAGCAACTGGATCCTGAGATCCATCATGATTTGCTATTATGTGATATACAAGCACCACCTTTATCAAAAACCTTAATAAATAATCTCACCAAACAGATAGAAGTATCTCCAGGCCGCTGACTTCATATTAATAATAAGTTGTCTCTCTCTCAACAAACTACCCTAGCCACAATGTTGCAAGCCCACAAAAAAGCTTTTGCATGGGACTATGGGGATATGAGGGGTTTAGACTCAAAACTCTGTACACATCACATATATATTGACAGTGACTTCGAACCTATCAGGCAGCCTCAAAGAAGAATTAATCTAGCTTTGAGAGAAATTGTTAAAGAAGAATTACAGAAAATGTTAGCAGCTAGCTTTATCTACCCAATCTCTAATAGTTAGTGGGTTTTCCCATTGGTCATTGGGCACAACACTTTGAAGGTTTTGCTAACAACTCAAGCTGGCTTAACCTTGGAGAAAACTCCTGGTTAAGCGGCTTGAGCTGGAGCAGACTGGATGGGTGACCTCCCGGACGGACCAGTGCTTCACCTCTGAGCATCACCTAGATGCAATGAGTGTTAAGTGGACTATTCAATATCATGAGAGATGGGTTCTTGTTGAACCACCACTCATGAAACATGGGTCAATGAGTTTGACTTGAAACTACACTTGAATCCTCGATAGCAATATCATAATGGAGGGTATGTTTAGATTATAGAGAGTTCAACTTGGCAACAAAGAAAGATTACTTTCCTCTTCCATTCATTGATCAAGTTCTAGATAATTTAGTAGGGAAAAAGTACTTCTCATTCTTAGATGGTTTCAGTGGATACAATCAAATCAAGATTGCTCCTGAGGATCAAGAAAAAACTACTTTTACATGCCCTTGGGGAACATTTGCCTATTCAGTTTTGTCTTTTGGTCTCTGTAATGCTCCTGCAACCTTCCAAAGGGTAGTCATAAGTATCTTCTCAGATATCTCATATGATTGCATGGAAATATACATGGATGACTTTACTATTTATGGTACAACATTTGAAGAAGCTCAAGCTAATTTAGAAAAGGTACTACAGAGATGTGAAGATCACAACCTATTACTAAATAGTCAAAAGTGTTTCATGATGATGCAAGAAGGAATAGTACTTGGTCACTATATTTCTGCTGCAGGAATTCAGGTTGATCTTGCTAAGATTGAAGTTATCTCTAAGTTACCTTCTCCTACCAAGAAAAAAGAGGTACGGAGCTTTCTAGGCTATGCTGGATACTACAGAAGATTCATCAAGGACTTCAGCCAAACAGCAGGCCCTTTATACAGTCTGTTGAAGAAAAATGCAGATTTTTTTCTGGACAAAGAAATGTGAAAAAGCATTCCTTGACTTAAAAGTCGCCCTTACACAGGAACCTATTCTGAAAGGACCTGATTGGTCACTTCCATTTCATATTCATATAGTTGCATCAGATTATGCCACTGGTGTAATGTTAGGGCAGAAGGATGGTTCAATAGAACATGCACTCTATTACATAAGCAAAAATTTGCAAGGAGCTGAATTGAACTACATTGTTACAGAAAAAGAAATGTTAGCAATCATTTATGCCCTCAATAAATTCAGGAATTATATCATTGGTTATTAGATATTTGTTCATACTGATCATGTTGCAATCTGGTATCTCATGAACAAAGCAGCAATATCCGGAAGACTGGCAAGATGGTTATTGCTGATGAAGGAATTTGACATTACAATTGTGGACAAACTAGGTAAAGCCAATGTGGTTGTTGATTTCCTTTCCAGACTTCAAAGGCAAGATGACTTTGTGGTTATTGAAGACTCCTTTCCTAATGAGCACATGTTTGCAATTAAGGTTATTCACCCATGGTGTACTGATATAGCAAATTATCTGGCTACAGGAAGAACTCCTCCTTAATTCTCCCCTAAGGAAAAGAAATTATTGGTAGAGAAAAAATTTAAATTTTCTTGTATTGCAGATTGCATGTTTTATATAGAGTCAGATCAAGTTATGAGGAGATGTGTACCAGAGGAGGAAACTCATAATATACTGCATGCCAGCCATGATGAGTCGTGTGGTGGACATTTTGCTGCCAAAAGGACATCGATGAAAATTATAAATACTGGTTACTATTGGCCAACTTTGCATAGAGATGCAGCCAAATATACCAAGAGGTGTGACAGATGCTAGAGAATGGGAAGACCAACTCAATCTGGTGAGATGCCTCTATTTCCACAAGTTGTAGTTGCTCCCTTTGACAAATGGGGACTCGATTTTGTAGGACCAATTGATCCACCTTCCAATGGTAAGTCCTACATCCTTGTATGCACAGACTATGTCATAAAATGGGTAGAGGCTAAGCCTATGAAATATGCTAGGGACAATAAAGTGGCTGAATTTCTCTATGAGGAAATATTTATTAGGTTTGGTGTCCCTAGGGAAATAGTGACAGATCAAGGAACACAATTTACTTCTACACTTATCACAACTTTAGTCAATGAATATAATATATGGCACAGGAAATCAAATCCTTATCATCCCAAGACCAATGGCTAGGTTGAAGTCACAAATAGGGATATAGAGGCCATTTTGACTAAAATTGTAGATTTGCATAGGAAGGACTGGGCCACAAGGTTACCAGAAGCTATATGGGCCTACCGTACTACCTGGAAGACTGCTAAAGGATATACACCTTTTGAAATGGTGTATGGTAAAATAGTTGTGATGCCAATAGATTTTGAACATAAGACTCTAAGAACAACACTGGAGATGGACATGGATTTAACAAATGCACAAAAGGACAAAATCATGCAGCTCAATGCTTTATGACTCATGATATAAGGATAGTCCAGGCAAATTACAAACCAGATGGTTGGGCCCGTATGAAATTGAGAATGTATTTGCTAATGGTTCAGTGCAACTTGTTACAATTGATCCTGTTAGATTTAAGCTGCTACTTAATGGACACTACCTCTAGTTGTAGCATAAACCAATTTCAAAAGAGGAATTCATGTAGCAGTTCATTCAGAATTCTGCCACAACACTTCCTGCAGCTGAAGGCTTTGGCCTTTCTCCTGCAACTTCTCCGTGATTTTCTAATGCATGCTCATAATAAAGGTTTCCTTTTAAGGGAACCCCTTTTCTTCGTTTCCACTTTTCACCACATTTCACTTCTTTAGGAGCCATACCATCCATCCATTCCATTCATTCATCTCATCCACCCATGTCATCCATCCACCTCATTCACCTGCACCACCCCTAATTATGATCTCATTCCCAACTCTCATCTCATGCCGAAGCCATCAACTTTCTCAGCATGTACGAACATTTAATGAAAGGTATGCAATATCTTTTGATTATCGCATTTTTGATTTATTTCATTCTATTCATTTACTGCACTGTCTGTATCAGTCATTATTACCATATTTTTGCCTATTCCCTAGTACATGTGAGGACACATGTAATAATCTAAGTAGAGGGCGGGATAATCCACTTTTTAAACCTATCCTTTCATCGCTGTCACAACTGCTTAGATAATCTTTCTTTATTATTTTTTTGATACTTTCTAAATATGATCGCATGTCTTTTTCATTGCATGTTTTTCATTGAGAATCACATTAAAAAAAAATTGCTTGTTTAAAAAGTTCATAAAATTCATTTTTGGAAAAGAAAAGGAAATTGACAGTGGAACAGAGAAAAACCAAAGCAAAACAAGGGAAATTCTTGATTTTCAGAAAGGAGTTGAGTCAGCTAGGGAAAAATTGTGAACATGGGTGGTCAGTTGGTTAGGCATGAGCCTGTAGCTCATGAGTTGTTAATGCAAAATCCTCAAATGGTCCAAGCATTCAGCCTCTGTGGTTGGCTGAATTACTTCTTGATTTTAGATGCTTTTGAAAAGGAGGCTGCAGGTGAATTTTTTATAACTCTTTTTGAAGGGGAGGCTACTGTATGGGGTCTAACAGTTGTTGCAACTAAAGAAATAATTGCAAAAATAACCAGGCTCCTAGCCATTGGAGAAAATTTTTCTTCAGATGCTGCCTCTACAAGGGCAGAATTTTCAATACCCACTGATGGACCTTTGGAGGTTTCAAAGCAGGGATGCAAGCTAGTGTCATTGCCTCCTCCATACCCAGAATACGCTGCTTTCATAATCAAGTATTTAACTTATGAAGGTCGTTTCTCCTACCTGCATTCTTACCACTTCAAATTGCTAAGTCATATGAGGAATGAATTAGTTGTTAATGTTTCAAACTTTTTGTTAAACTTTCTGGAACAATGTGCCCACGGAACCCAATAGGAGAAAGATAATTCTATTGCTCACCATCGCCTCATAAAATTATTGATTGCACGCTCTTTGAGAGATGTATCGCCTCTTTCTTGGGAAGAATTTGTTGCCCAGAAGAGCCTGCAACGTTTAGAACCCCTAGAGCACTTACCCCATGGCCTCAAAAAAAGAAAGAGGAAATAGCGTCCACTAGTAGAAGAAGAGGGCAAGCATCATCTGCTCCTGTAGCACCTAGTCCTGCAGCTCTCACACTAGAGTCCTCTGCCCGGGTGCAAACTAGGGCTGCTAGTAGGAGAGAGAGAGGAAAAACTAAGGTCAGAGAGTCATCTGGGGCTGAGCGAATCCTAGAATTTGACCCCCCTTCTCAGAAAAGGCAACGTTCTTCTCCTGCAGCTTCTTCCCCTACAGCATTGTCTCCTACAGCAACACCTATTGCCATCACTAGTTCACCATCATCCTCTGACAAGGCAAAACCTTCTAGGCAATTCAAAAAGAGGAAGGCTACGAGAGCACCTTCTGCAGCCACAACACTGCCAAGAAGAGTTTCTACAAGAACACAATGTAAAGTATCCCTAGCTTCACCTCAACCTGAGGTTATTATAATTTCAGAATAGTCTGTTGAGTCTAAACTTGATGTTTCTTAGAATATGTCTGAAAGTGCTACACAGAGTTCATTTGTTATTCTTGAAGAATAACAAGCTGAGACAAGGGAAGTTGAGCATAATGAAAGGGGAGTACCAAGTCTTGATGACTTGGCTGTTGCGGCTATGCAGATTTCAGAGGAAGCATAGTCTTCTCCACTGCAACAACAAGAATTTATCCTGCAGCAAGAGGAAGAATAGACTAAACCATTGGAAATAGTCAATGAAGCCTCAATTCCCCCTGCAACTTGTCAAGCCCTTGTTTATAAGAAAAAAAAATTAATTAAATTTTTGGAATATGTCAAAGCTACATGGAAACCGGTTACATTACAAACCTTGACTTTCCACCACCTAGCCAAGACTGAAATGCAACAGAGTCTTTGGGAGGAGGAAAAGAAGAAACCGAAAAAGAAAATTGAAGAGCAAAAACTGGAAATTCAGGAGTTAAAAGAAAAGATGGATGAAATGTTGAAGGTAACTAGTCAGATTATGGAATGCAGACCACCACCCAGAGTTTATGCTCTGTGCCTTAAAGAATAGTTCTTGTGGTTTCAACTGATGAGAATTTTTAGAAATCAGGATCCTATTCTTCACAATGCTAAAGAGTTTTATGATGCATATCAGGCAGCCCCTAATTGGCTCAGAAATTCTTTGTGTGAATTTTACCTTCATGGCTTCTTAATTCCATTTGAAACAGAGTGGAATCCTCTTCTATATATTGGCGATATCTATTTGACATCACTTATGTCTTGGGCAGCAAATGAAGTAAATTATGGCAGGCAATGGAAAACCTATGAAGAAGCCGAAAGGAATGAGCCTATTCCATTGCGTTCTGAGAGTTCAAACCCCTGCACAATGCTGCAAACCTGGCTTACTCTAACATATGGTTTTAATAATGATATAGCCAGAGTGAAAATATTTGATCTCAGGAAATAGGTATATGATGAATTTCAAGAACAATCATACTCGTTTTGGAGACTATCATACTCTAGAGTTGAAAAGAGGTGGGAAAGATTAACTGTTGGGTTGAGAAAGTCTAAACCTCACAGTCCACTAAATTTTATAGTAGCTCTTAAACGGTCAAGCAAATACATACAGCTAGGACTCCAAAAGAGGTTTGAATTGTGGTTTCCATTAACATTTAGACCTCCTATGCTAATATGGCCCCTTTATTCCTATTAGGCTACAAAAATTAATGAAGACATAGAAGCCCATAGGTATGAAGGATGGCAGAGTAATAGAGGCTTTTGTTACAAATTTGGAGTTCCATTTCTGGGTCATTCCTCAGCCACTGATTTCAGAGAGATCACCAGGAGTTTAATGCTGGAGGACTAGCATTGGGTTAAGTAGGGGGCAAAATAATGAGCCCAAAATATGCTCATCATCTAGATATCATGGTGTACTTTTAATACCTTTACTTTTGTTGATTATGGTTGTCTAACTCTCTTGAAACCTTTTATTGGGGGATATCCTGTAGCAATACACTTTCATGTTCTTCTAGTTGATCATGTTGACATGCCTGTATTTATTACCCTGTTGACTTCCCAAATGACTGGTATAGCGCATGTAGTTTTTGAATGATGAAATAGATTTAAATATGTGATTAATGAATGGATATTGTGTATGTGGCATGTGCCTTTTCTTTCGTATCTGTTACCTTGTGTTTCACAGGTTGTTGAAGAAAGTATGATCGAGTCAAGTGCAGCCAATCTCGGCCTTGCAATAAAGTCCATTTCCTGCACAACTTCGAGGAAGCTCTGGCAAAGACTCTTTGACCGAAACCATTGGGAAGGATTTTAAATGACATTTAATCTGGAAAGAGTGGAGTGCTAGATTCTCTCTGGATCGGGTTGAACGGATAGCTCATTTATGAAGGTTGTTCCTCGATTTCAGGATACATTTCATATCCACGTCTTTCTCTATTGAGTTAGTTAGTTATTTGTTCTCCTATTTTAAAAATAAGTGTTCCTCCTACGCGGGTGAATAGAATAGAAAAAGAAAGAGATAGATAGATAGATAGAGAAGTAGATTATGTAAGAGTTAGAGATAAAATATGAATTAGAGTTTTTGTTAGTTTTTAGAAGCAGAATAGTCAATGTAAATGATTTCACATTATGAATAAAAGTTGATGGAGTTCTGAGCACAATCTTTTGTGTCAATTAGTTGATGCTTGCTAAGGGGGCCCACTTAGTAAGTATTTGTAGGAGCGTAGTTTGTCTTTTGTTAATTCAAGCTAGATTTCATTTTAGAAGTTTTGGCACAAGCTCAGTCTTATACTATTCCTACAGCATCGGGAATCCATCCCTGTGTTTGTTCCTGTAGCATAAGGCCAGTTTATAGTTTGTCCCTCAACTGTAGCTATTACGATTTCTGCTTTGGTTAGTCTATGATTGAGTTAAGAGAACTTTACGTTATTGCATAGATAGAAATTTCTTTCCAAGTGTTTATTTTTCAATAGATTGTGATTGAAACCAGTTCTTAGTGCACATATTGTGCCACTCCATTTCAAGTTTATGTTCCCTGGTTTGACAAGTAAATGAACGTCCATGAAGAGGTATTAGTCACCTACTGGAATGTCCAATTCCCAGGATAGATTTTGTCGTGATTTTCATATCCTTTTGTGGGCGCGACCAGTAGGATAGCTTTGTTTTGGAGCTATTTTTCATGTAGTATTATAACTCAAATGGGCCTATTATACAGTGAGCACTTTGAATTAATAAAGTAGAGCATTTTACCTTCCCATTTCTTATTTCTCATGTATGTTGATAATGATTGATTAGTCTGTCTTGTGAAAATCTATCTTTTCCTTGCAAGCTTGTCTCTTGTTATGCATTCGTTTAGCAGAAAATGTATGTTTACTGGTTGTAAGTTGTGTTGTTTTAGTAGTGTTGTTAATTGTGAAACCCTATTTTCCTTTTAATAGCATTTTTATGGACCTCCTTATGAAATATTTGTGTAAACTGCATTGGAAAGTGAGTTGTGTGAGTTAAGCTTTATGATATTGATTTGAATGTGATAGGTTGTTAATAGGTCTAGGTTGTTTTGGTGTATCACCTTAGTGTTTTTTTAGCACTAGGTTTATTTTCATGAAATTCTACCCTTTTCCTCAGAGATTAATAGTTAGATGACATCAAACAGGGAAGTCAGCCCATAATCTAGAGGTTTTCTTTCAAACAGGTTACCCACAACCTGAAAGTAGACCCATGTTAGTCCAAATCTATTGAGTTCATTTAAAAAGCTTAGCAAATAGGGTGCAAATTTGGGTACCTAACAATTACATGATTGACTTGTGTTTAATTAGCAATTGAACTATTTTTCCTCTAAAAGGGAATATTCCCTTGGAATATTCTTTATCTCCTTTTTTGCACAATTAAAGTTTTCTTTTAATTTGCAAAATTCCTTTTTCCTCACTCAAATGAATATTCCAAAAGAATATTCTTATTCCTCCATCATTTGAAAAAGGGATATTTTCACTTAGCTTCTTAAGAAAGTTTTAACCTTTAACCTTTTGAACATGTCACCTTTGACCTGTGTGTGTGTGGATGTCAAAATCTGCAAATGGTTAGTTTAAAACAAAACAAACATTTCAACATCCCTATGAAATAATGAAACATGTCAATCATGCAATAAAGTGAAATAATGGAAACTAAACAAAGCATATAAAAGACATGATCCGACTTTATCTCATAGTGGATTGGTGCTATTGTGGAAAATAGCCCTTTCCAAATCCTTGCTTAAGCTCCATCATATGAAAATGATATGTTGATGATCAAGATGATGAATGGGCAAGATTAGCTCTCAATTGAAGAGAGTAACCTTACATGAGATTTTGTGGATGAAATTGTGTAGTTGTGGAGTGGACAAAATCAGTTCCCACTTGAAGAGAGTGACTTTGCATAAGATTTGTGGATGATTTGATGATGAATAAAGCATTCCATTTATAGATTATTTGGATGAGAGGAATAGACAAATGGATGAATGTGGAACAAATATTGGACCAATGAAAGGACACTTGTCAAGTTGTGAGTGGTTGATGCATGTGCAAGATTTGGAAATGTGCCCAAGAGAGGGAAATTTCAAATTTGAAATGAGAGTTAATGTTGAGTTTGACTTGTGCAAGGGACATGTAAGAGACATGTAAGACCTATTAAATGCCCTATTGGATGTACATTTCAACTTGCCTTTTGAATTCAAACTTGATGGAATATTCCTCATGGATGCCATGTTGAGTGAAAATGCTGATTTAAATAAATCAATAAATTGATTTATTTGTGCAAGTGGGATTATCTAGAGGATGTGACATGCATTAGATTAGATTTAATCATGATTAATTAGCTAGGATGATGATTAGGATGTTTTGACCAATTTGACTCAAATATTTTGATTTATTTAAATCAAAGAGGGATGAAATATGCATTTGGATTTTAATTAAATAAAGTTTGATTTATTTAATTAAAGGATGATGTAAGCCTTTGATTTATTTAAATGGATAACCTTAAGAATAAAGACCTGATTTATATGGTGAATGGATTTGTTGTGTTTGATTTATTCAATGAGCGGATGAACGTGAATTGGGTGCATGTTAATTTTACGTATCTACATTTTGCCCCTCTTTGAAGCAATGTACTTGTTGCATTGGTTCAACGAATAAACTTGCCGCGATCAAAATTGAAAATTTTTATGGTTTTTCAGATGCTCCAGCGGAAAGAAGTACACTAGTACATTGCCCCCTCGAGAGATCGAGCGAAAAGATTCAATTTGAAGGTCAATCTCATGATAAAGAGGTTCAAAATGGTTGGCTATGGATGATGATGCAAATGAGATGTTTTTAAGATGCTTAGAATAACAAATCTATATTATCCTAAACAACTTAAATGATGATATGATGTGATGATGGATGAGATGGATAATGTGATATGCTATGATTATGAAAATGTATGATTTATGCAGATGCTTAGACTAACAGATCTATGTTATGATGATGATACAAATGCAATGCATGTGAAATGATCGATGTTTCCTATTATGTATGATATGATTGATATGTGGTATGCTGATAGTTTTCTGGATGCAGGATGGATGCATGATGGATGCATTCGTGATGTTATGTTAGCACAGAGATGAGATGGTGACAAGAGGATCCAACAAGCCCATGATTTGATGAGACTTTATTAGAGATAATGATGATGATAGATGATGATGATTTGCTTATCAAGGATTGGGATTTTAAAAGAGCTACTTACCTTATGTTTGATTACACATGTAGATACGATGCATCAAGGTATAAAGAACCAGGATGGCGTTGACTTTGACTCGAAAAATAGATAGGAGTTTTCTTGTTCACACTTGTCATACATAAACCTTGCTACCTGACGTACCTAACAAAGCAAGTATTCACCAAGTTATTTTACAAGAACGTCCAACAAGCACAACAAATAAAAGATAATGATCATTGCCCCATTCCTATCTCTCTAAATCCTTCATTCAGATATCATCGAGAGGTCCTTGGAATGAGTGCAATAAGAGAAATCAAAAGAAAAAGATCAAGTACACAAACAAGCCAATGTTCTTCATATCTCTAGCCAAAGAGATTTGTTTTGATAGGATAAGAATCCAAAGTGATATCCAAAATGATGCCCATTCTTAGAATGGTATATCCTAGGACATGCATTGTAAAGGATGATGATGGTTTGATAAGTTGATTGATAGGCTATTGATATAAGTTTGATTGACATGTCTGAAAATGATCAAGAGTTTGATTTTGTTTTAAAGGTCTATTGTTTCAATTTTGATTTTGCGATTGAAGCTTGCTTTTGCTAACTGCTATGATTGTTTCTATTTGTTTTGCCAAAGGATGAAGGTGACGATCAGTTTATTATGGATGCTTGATTATTGCGGGTGAAAGCGAGATGAGGTGGATGGATTTTTTCAAATATTTGGATGTTTTTGACATTTTCCAATATTTTGAGGCTGTTTTTGGTGTTTTGCAAGATTTTACAAATGTTTTGATTTTTGATTTTTTTGAATGTTTTTGGATTTTGTGTTTTTTTTTAATTTTTT